>OY757548.1:13468020-13493372 GCA_963584105.1 Alviniconcha strummeri | reverse complement strand
GAAACGTCTAAGAGTTCTTGCCCCTGGATAGCAGCCGCACGTTGTGAAAGAAAGTCGCCCAAAGGTGAGTGTTTTGAAGTGTTCAATCTTAAAATGTAGAAGTCATTGATGTGTTTATTTATCATTTTAGCGGTTTGTTGATTTATTGTTTGCTCATTCTCTGTCAGCTACCTTCTGATTGGCTTCAAACAGAACGGGCTTCCATTTTGTCTTGTCAAAAAACAAAAAGAAATGACGGTAATAAATTTTCCTATTTTTAGTTTGTAACCTCCACTGTGGCCCTTTTGAGAAGACTAATCGCAGAAACTTCTCTTACCGGTACTTTATTTTTATTTTTATTTTTTAAACACCTTTAAGGCTAAGTGTATCGGATGATTGTTCAGTGTTCAACTGCATCATTATGAATTTCAGTTACTGGAACAGTTTCAGCTGTTGCCGGGAGCAAATTGTTGATGCCTGTTGTAATTTGTAGTTATGACTGTACTCAGTTTATTGACTAGAGAATAGAGTTGATAAGTAGATTGTCTAGTTCTGTAGTAGATATCAAATATCAGTATCTCATATCACCCCTTGGCTTTGGGAAATCAGGGGTAGCATCATAAATGAATCACTTTTGCTTCATAATGGTATTAATCAGCCAGGACTTGACAATGATGAGTTGATGCTTAATGTCCTCAGATGTCATTTGACATATTAGGGACAAGTTGTGACCAATGCCGAAGCACGGTTCAATAAAAGCCACATACGTAAGGTGTATGCGTGTTTAGCTGTAACCTGCCACCTGCACTTTTGGCAGAATGACTGGGATCTTTTACGTGCTACTGTGGTAACACGGGGGTGGAACGGATACCGAAATAAGTCAGCACAGAAAGTCGACCCTGGAGAAGAAAATTCTCCCGCCGTTCCAGCAGGGATTCGAACCCGCAACCTTTCGATCACGAGTCCGGCGCTCTAACCACTGAGCTATCCCCACCCCCAGGACTTGACAATGCCAGAAGAGTGGTTTTATTTACTCTGCTGCAGTTTGCATTCATGACCTAGCTGAAACTGAAAGTTGATTGATTGTAACACAACAGTCTTGAGCCAGCAAAGCTGGTTACTTAGCATGCAGAAGACTTAAGAACATGCCTGCTTTTATGTACCATGCTTTGCAGACATAGTCTCATAATTTTCCTACTTTCATTACATTTTCATATCTTGTGTTTAAATAGGTTTTTTTTTTTTTTTTAATAACAAAAAAGACATTCTATGACTTCCTGTTTATCTGCACCCAATAGTTGGCCACAACTCAAGTTGATGAGAAATGCTCATTGATTACACTGAGCTCTGCTTTGAGAGAGAAAAACAACAACAACATTAACAACAAAAAAACATAATAAACCTGTCTGCACTTTGCAGTTTTAAAATCCCCAGTTCTGTCGTTTTCAAGTGTCGGACTAGTTCCCCCCAGCTTGCATGTTGCTTTTGTCAATCTGAGGGCAGGGACAGGCCTCCTTACCATTACAGCATGAAAATGGTCAGTGACCGAGCATCAAGTTTCTTGATTCTTTATAATTATTATTAATAATAATTAATACATTGGGTGTGTCATGAGTATTTCTTCTGATTCTGTGTCAAGGCTTGTCAAGACTTGGATTTGTTGAGGAAAGGCTGGCTGATAGGTGTGAATGCACGCATGGAGACAGCCAGGTGAGAGAAAAAAAGATGTGACGGAAGATCACCGGAAGACCAACAAGCTATGGCGGTCACTTCCCTTGGGAGGTCGCTGCTGAAAGTGGTGCAGTATGGGTCTGTCCTGTACTGCACACTGGAGTTCGTTGCAGACTTTGTGTTTGTGAGTATTTATGCTGGCTTGGTGTCATCCTAATCTTAAAACTGTACACTGTCCCATATTCATCGCATGAAATCACTGTAGCTCAAGCTAAAGATATGGCCTATAATTTGACAGTTGATCCTGAGGAACACATTTTACCTCTTATAATTATTTATTGGTTATGTCCTTTCGTTTCATTACGTTACTACTACTAGTTTAAGTTATTGGTTATTCACTGAAATGATTCAGTGATGACCGAAATGATTCAGTGATGTCATTTTTGTGTATAATCTTTATTGTAATTTGTATGATACAATACTATTATACTAACAATAAACATTGAAGGAAAATCTGAAAATGAATTGAAAAGAACACAAACTAAATCTGAAAATGAATGAAAAAGAACACAAACCCTTTTTCATAGATTGTGCCAAGAAGTCATAAATACATCTTTTTAAATTATACAGTTGTGTGTGTGTATGTGTGTGCTTTTATGCTATATTGTTCCCTTCAACAATTGCTTTTTAATCACCTAAAATTGTTTTGTTTGTTGATCAAACAATATGCTAGAGAGAAATCAAGGATCTTAACCAGTTGTCTCTGACTGCAGACTGTACCCTACATGTTTCAGATCAACAAGTTATTCGTTAATAACAATTAACATGTTATCTTTCACTTTCAGTGTAGCGGGCCATCAATGGAGCCGACTATCAAGTCAGGAGACGTGGTTCTCACGGAGCATATCAGTGTTATTTTCAACAAAATCAAAAAGTAAGATGGTCTTTTTTGTGAAACTATATATATATCAAAACATGATGGACAGACTGTAAAACCCTTTCTGTCCAATACATTATGGACAGGTAAAAATAGGTGATGGCCAGATTAGCAACAACAACAAAACAAAACAAAACAAAATTTAAAAAGTTAAAAAGTTCTGTTAGTGTTTGTAATGAAATATAAGGAAATGACAAAACTGATTCATTTGCCTTTTTCTGAGGAAGTGAGATAACAGTGAACATGTTTCATAGTTGTTGATCACTTTTATTCTTTGCACTATTCTTTGCTCTCAAGCAGATTCAGTGAGCTCTTGTCACATGTAATTCTAAAGGAGTGACTAGCCTTACATACAGAGCGCATTTTTAAATATCTACTGAAGTGGTGTACTTACAGCCTGCTTGGTTTTTACATGGCTGGTACAACATGAAACTGCTATCATCTCAGCGCATTCAGTGTTATGTACACCATACAACCATTCACCATGTCATGTCACTTCATGCAAAGCCACATGCATAGCGTGCATGCACGCTTAGCTGTAACCTGCCACTTGCACTGGCAGTAATAGTAGTAACTTGGTGTTTTATGCCCAGTCAACCATTGCGGTTATATCAGGGCGAATGCACTGGCAGAATGACCGGGATCTTTTGTGAGTTACTGCAATAACACGGAGGCGGAACTGATACTGAAATAAGAGTCAGCACAGAAATTTGACCCTGGAGAAGAAAATTCGCCGGCTGCTCCTGCCGAGACTCAAACCCACAACTTTTCAATCACATCCAAGTCCTGCACTCATTAGTTGGGTTCAGTTCAAGGTGTTTTCTGTGCATTCCAGAAAGCCCATATATATCATGTATATATATATATATGTGTGCTCAACACTGTCTCATGACAGAATGTTTCCTTTGAGTTTGAAACAGTTCCAATGTTCGCCTAATTGACACGTTTTATTTTTAACCGTAGCTGATAATAATCCACAGAAGGTACTGGTTTCAGTTACCACTGAATACCAGCTGTTTTATTCTTGGGGATTGCTATATTCAGCCAGCATTATTTGATCCTGAGCTGAATTATCATTGCATAATAATAATAATAATGAAAGTTACAGGGTTTATGTGGTACAAAATCTTGTCTGGCACAGCTGCAGGACCATTTTAAGTGCACCCACTCACCCATGCACATACACAGTACAACCCTAATTTCAACTGATTATGAACAGGGGCTTATGGAGGAGAATAACAGCTAAAGAGAAAACCAACTAGTACCTACCCACTCCCAACACAAAAAAGAAAAAGAAAAGGACAGAAAAAACAAATACCAAATCATCACAGAGAAGAAGAAAAAATAAAAAATAAAAAACTTGCGCAGTTACTGTACTATGTAATAGATAGGGTGAGTGTGCACTCACAAGAGTGTTTTGCCGCGACAAAAGTATGCCTGCCGTGACAAAACCTTTGTCACAACAAAATCATGTTTGTCGCGACAAAATATTTTTGTCACAACAAGACTTTCGTCTCTACAAACACGTGTTTGTTGCAACAAAAGTAAGCTTGTCATGACAAAAGTTTTGTCATGACAAAATTATATTGTACTGTCATTCAAGCTTAGGAGTTCAGTGTTGTCTAGCTGTGTTCATGTGCACAATGTCTGTTAGTTTTTGCTAAATTAATAGCAATCTTTATTTCACTGTACAGGGACCCTGATTGTATAATATGTATAATATTGTGAGTTAATGTCTTCTGCTGTTACTATTGTACCCTTCTGTTTCAGAGGGGATGTGGTGATATGCAAGAACAGCAGGTCCCCTAAGGAGTTTGTTTGCAAGCGTGTGGTGGCTATGGAGGGTGACAAAGTGTTCAACACAGAAACAAACACCTTTTGCCATGTAAGTTGTGTTGTTGAAAATGCGTTTAACACAGAAATGGACACCTTTTGCCACATATATATATGTTGTGCTGAAAAGAAAGATGTTTAACATAGAAACAGACACTTGTTGACAGTTAAACTGCAAACAAAGTGTTAAACATAGAAACAGACTTTTATTTTTAAATTAAAAAAAATGACACCTGTTCAGTGTAAATTTATACAATGAGCAAAGTGTTTAACACAAAACTAGGACACATTTTACCTCGTGAGTTGTGCTGTTTGCAGAGTGTAAGCTGTGTTCACAAAGTGTTTAAGACAGAAAAGGACACCTTGTGCCAAGTGAGTTGTACCGTGTAAACAATATGTTTAACACAGAAACGGACATGGGACAGTGCCGAGGCCTTTGCACCCTAATGACAGGAGGGCGAGCTCAATGACAGTGAGGTCTTGGAATGAATGTTACACTGAAGCATTTAATGCAGCATATCCTGGCTGTTTTCCCGTTAGGGTGACCTGCCTCATTAAGAATCAGTTTGTAGTGGGTTACACCATGGACTCATCAGTTGACGGACAGCTGTTTGTTTTCTGTTGCTGCATAACAGGGAGGGGAGCTGGGGCTGGATTAATGAAGGGCAGGGCGCCGGTCATCACTGTTTAGAGTATTGATAAGATTGGCTGCAAAGTGCCCCCTCCCTCTGCAACCCCCCCCACCACCACCCTTCCCTCCCTACCCCCCCCCCCAAAAAAAAAAGAAGAAGAAGAAGAAGATGACAACGAAAAAGCAGTAAGTGGCAGTTCCTTTGACTTATTTTTCAGATACGCCGTGGACATGTGTGGCTCGAAGGCGACAACAAAAACAACAGCAGCGATTCCAGAAATTATGGCCAAGTGCCTTATGGTCTTCTGCGTGGGCGTGTGTTCTTTGTGGTCAGTATTTCATGAGTGTGTTACCTAAACAGATACTTCATTCATCAAAATGATGTCATGAAAGTCAGTGCCCCAAAAACTTAAAATTCTGTCAGCAAAATGGATAAACTGGGAAGTAGCAGATTTTGACTCTTAAGCTGTTATGGCTGAAGATGTCACTTCAGGTCAGATAACCTCAGCTTTCCAATGATGTTTGCACATTATCATGTTAATAATCACATTATTTTCTTTAAAAATGAGAGGAAATGGCTGTAGATTAGTCATTTGGACTCAAAACTGTTCATAGACATAGGAGTGATGGCCCATGACAACTTGTTCAACCCCAGGACTGCTTTTCACATCTGATGCTGTGTTTTACTTTGATGCAGGTGTATTTGACTTTCAAGGGAAATAACTGGCATATTCCCTGACTTGAGGTCATATTTTCTCTCGAAGACTTTAAGTGACTTCTTTCAATCCTTTTCTTTCATGGAGACATGTGAGAGCTTTCAAACTTTGCATGAGGATAAGTTTCCATTGAACTATACAGTTTCATGCATATTTCTGTGACAATGATTGAATTTCAAGGTCACATTAGCTTCAGAGAGATTAATCAGAAGACTTCTTAGCTTCATCAAGTTCTTGTCTGATCCAGTTCAAACCAGGTTTGAATGTTACAGATGGGTTAAAGAATTAGAATATTATTAATGAAAAATTATTTTTGTGATTGAGAGTCACAAATCTTCTCTTTTTTTTAATAACCATGGCCTATTTTCACAATCACATCACAGTGAAATTACAACAGAAAATTCAATGTATTTTCCCTGGTTTGAAATGTTCAAGCATTTGCTCTTAAAATTCTTAAGGTGTAAATCTGTGAACTTAGCATTTATTGCAGTTAGGTAAACATGATTCATACCACTTTACCAGGTCATTGTTCCCGTTTTTCCCATTCCTTTTTTTGGTGTCTGTTTGTTTTTGCAGTTGTGGCCTTTGTATCGAGTGGGTCCAGTGAGGCTGGAAACAACAGAGAAGAGCTTTTGAAGACTGTGTGTGCAAGAAGTGTGGATGTGTGACGAGAATGTGTTTGTTACTGACAGGCTTCCCCAATTTTAAGCCGTGTGAAAGGACAGACATTACTAGAAGCATGTACTAAATGTGCGTGACCGACACTGTTATTGTTAAAGGCTCAATCAGTGTATGGCTTTCCCCTGCGGGGCTGGATCAGAATGATAGAGATCTTTAAAGATGTTATGTGAACCAAGTGTGCTTGTTTTACCTGTATCATTAAAGGGGCAGTTGGTGCGGGTTTCCTCTGTGAAAACTGGGCAAAAGAATGGATCTCTTTGGAGGTGTCGCATGTACCAAATGTGGACGATAAGTCCATGATAGGTCCATGCAGGTCTCCTCTGTGAAAACTGGTTGAAAAAACAGACCTCTGGGGAGATGGTGCATGCATGTACCAAATTTGGATGGTAAGTCTGTGCAGGATTCCTTTGTGAAAACTGGATGTAAGAACAGACATCTTTGGAGATGTTGTATACATGTACCAAATTTGGATGATAAATCCATGCAGGTTTTCTCTATGAAAAAAAAAAAGGTGAAAAGACAAACATTCTTGAAGATGTGCCATATAGCAAATGTAGACGATTAATGTACATACATACCACACCATCACATTTCCTCCCGGGAAAAAAATACCTGGTGAATGGAACAGAAATTGATCTTAGTAAACATTACAAAACTGAACATGCATTTGCTTCTGAGATTTATGAATTATATGTAGATTTGGAGGTTCACGACACTGATGATGTTTCATCTGATCCCCTAGGTTATCCTTTACACATGCAAGTTCTAGTTGGTGCGATTTATTGTGACGGAAATGACATCAGAGGTAGAATTCTCTCAGGCAGTAGATTAAAAACTTATGATTCCAACTCTTTACGAAGGGGTGGTGGAGACAATTTTGTGCTCACAAAATAATTACTATCATTTTACGGAAGTTTGTCACTCAAGCAGAACATAATCAACAGCACTGGCATAGCCTGAAGTCAAGTTTGTTGCTTAGCTTTGCATAATATTTGTGGAGGGAGGGAAGTTTGAATGTTCTCACAGAGCTGAAATCCAGCGTGGCTTGTTTACATTTCTTTCAGGCAGATAGCAACATGGTGTCCCCCTTTGATGAAAAGTTTAAGAGGCCCCTGTTGCTGTTGGCATTAATATATCAAGTGGTCCTGGTGTGTGGATGCACAGGTCTTTCCAGAAAAAATGTGTACGTGACTGAACCAAAGGCATGCAAATCTAGGTACTGCTAGTTGTGTTTGTGACGAGTGGAAGACTTTTGATGGTAAACTGAAGATTTTTTTATGGAACGTGTGAGCCGTTGATAGTAGGACACCCACACATTTACATATGATACATTGTGCGGTTGTTTTTGTATTGATGCTTTTACTGGTTTTCGAGGAGCTCAAACATTTGTTATTTATTGTTGTTAATCACCCATTAATATTAATCACTCATTGCTAAGCATCACCCAGGTGGTTAGCTTTTGCTTTTGATGAGGGGGAGGTGGAGGGGGGTGGGGTCACACCTGGTTTGGTTTGCAAGTAAAAACAATAAAAACTACAAAGTATTGCATGTACTGTTTGACGTTTAATAAGAGTACATCCATCTTTGAGTTGAAAATCATGTACATGCACAAATGTACATTACTGAGCTTCATTATCGAAGTTGTACATCAGTTTTACAGTATATGTTTGAATGTTTTATCTGCAAGAGTCCATGAATTGGTGTAGCATTGTTTTTCATTTTCTTTTTTGAGCTGTACCACAAAATATATGTATGGACTAGTATTTACTTAATGAATCTTTTTGTGACACAAATAAAAACAACACCAGGTGCTTCAAAGTTATGTCTGACTGACAGTTTATGAACAGGCTTCTTTTGTATGAAAAGTTTGTACCACTACTTTAAGTTTGTGTGTGTGTGTGCGTGTACGTGCATACGTCGTGCATGCGTGCGTGCATGTGTGTGTGTGAGAGAGAGAGGGAGAGAGAGAGAGAACAGCAAAATTCAGATCAGAATGTAAAGGCAAACCTGAACTTATTGCAGTATTGATACTGATGGAAAACAGGCTAGTTTTCTTGCATACACACTACAATCAGCACTCTCATCCAGGACAACTACAGTGCAATAGTGGATGCCACAAAGTTCTAGAAGTCAATCATTTCAGAATGTGATTTATTGTCAAGCATGCATTACAATATCAATTTGGAGGAAGGCTGTCTTATCTTGCACACGTTATGATCAGCACTCTTGCCTGGTACAAGTACTGCACAATAGTGGATGCCACAACTACAAGTTGAAAGCTTGAGAGTTTGATTCATTGTCACACGTGAATAACCATTCAAACACAAACAAGAAGCAGTTGCATCTTGAAGTGCGCTATAACCGGCATTCTTGCTGAGGACAGTTACTGCATGATGGTGGGTGTCACAAGTACAAGCTGAATGCTTGAGATTGTGATAAATTACTGCTGCACACAGAAGGAAACCAGTCATATTCGGCATACATGGCAATCGGCACTCTCACTTTGCAAAGCAACTGCACAATATTAAATGATGGATGCCGCAACTACAAGTTACATTCTTGAGACGGTGATTTACTGTGACATAATTATGAAGCAAAAAACCAGCACAGAGGAAGAGCAGTCATAATTACCTTGCATACATTACCGCTGGCATTCTCACTTATTACAACTACTGCACAAGAGTGAATTTCACAATGAAGGAAGGCAGTCGTATCTTGCATACATTACAGTTGGCACTCTCACTTAGAGTGAATTGCACAACAAGTCAAACACTTGAGAATGTGATTCACTGTGTGACAGTGTCTTTGCAAGCACATTGGGATCTGCACTTATTCCACCATTCTTTCTGTTTCATCCCTTCATCATTTTGGCATTTTTGTCTCTGCACTGCACTCATCATTTCCCCTCCCCCAACCCCCACCCCATTTTGCATTTTGCGCTGATTTGTCATTCACTGCTGTATGACTGACAATAAAAACAAGCTTTCCCTGTTACACCATTCTCCCTCTCTCTCTCTCTCTCTCTCTCATGAACACACACACATACCCACAGCACACACACAGACATTTCTCAAGTGGCCATCACATCAGTAATTCTGCATTTTCAGGACCAGAAGAGAATGCTGAACGCCATAGCAACGCAGCAAGCTGCCACCCACGGACTCTTCCTTTCACCTGATGACAGAGAGAATCCTAGTTAAAAAAAGGTCCCTGAAGACTGATCTATTAGAAGAAGTGGTCAAAATAAAAAAATAAAAAAACCAGCTTCCAAATGAGGTTCTCTTTTTAAAATGCTACCCAGATTTAATTTTAAAATCTTAAAAATGATGGTCAGTGCAACACTGTAAACAATATACATATATATATATACAAAACTGGGCCATGTGTCACAGCTAGCCTCTTGTTTCTAAATTTAAAACAAATCAACAAAAAAAAATTGGAAACAAGGATGACTGCTAGCATTCCAAAACAAGCTCCAAACACATAAAATGTTTAAAAGAACACATTTAACGAGAAAACACAAAACATATGTTTTGTCATAAGCAGGTTGCTTAGCTCAACATGTCTGTGGCAGAGCTATGACAGTATGAGCTATTATCATAATTATGAGAAAGGGCACATTACATGTTTATATAAGTTAGTATTATTATGGCGGTGACCAGCACATCATATTTAAAATAAGATTTATTATAATTCTGCTGTCAGTTTCAGCACCACTTTTAACTTTCTTTCCCAGAAAAACAAATTATACTTCAGAGAAGAGGTCAGAGGCCAAAGCTAAAATAAGCCATCTCATGATTAAATTTAAATTGTGAAGTTGGTAAATTAAATTTAAATTGTGAAGTTGGTAAATTAGATTGGTTTTACTTTTAACAACATTTTTCTGTCTTTCTCCTATGAAGTGCACATACTGTGTTTAATTAAAGATAGGTTTGCCACTCACCTATCCTTGCACATTTCCAAAATGTTCCCATCAACCTGACAAGAAAAGAAGAAAACAAACACATGCCAATACAATATAAAATCATAATAAATTAGACATGTTCTGTGTAATGAATAGTGTGCATGCTCACACACACACACACACACACACACACACACACACACACACACACAGTTTTGGGACTGCTGTGTCTGCCATCAACAGCTATCACAAGATATTCAATGTTCAACTGCAAAACTGCAGTGGCCTTTGCTCAAACACTGGCTGTTGCTTCAACTGCCCTTGGTGTGTTGATTAAGTAGTACTACATAGAACATGTGTGTGTATCACTGTATGCAGTATATAATATCTATTGCCAAGTCCAAAAGTGACAACTTCTAAGCTCTGCCCATACAAAGAATATGCCACTGAAAACAGCTTCCACAAAATCTCGGCCATTTAGTTTATCAACAGTTCTGTTGTCAGTTTTAACAAACCAAAAAGATGTGATCTGGTCCAGTTATTAGTAAAGTTTTACTGTTGAATTGTGGGTCAAAGACATTGTAAGGTAATATCCAAGGAGGTGTCTGGAAATTCCCAGGACATTTTGTACACCATTTTAGGTCAAAAATATCATTAGAATCACCCAAACTGGGTTATATGAAGTGAATAAACCCAAAATTTGCAACAGAAAGTGACTTTTATCACTTTTGTGTCCTTTAGTGTTCATAATTATGCTCTTTTCAGACATTTGATCTAGAGCTAGTTTCTGAGTAACAATGCACACTTCCCAAGTGCTGATGTCAGCAAAACAATTGACTGTGCACTGAGGACTCATCCATTTACAGACAGTAATCAAAGTCACTTTTGTTGCAAATGTTGGCTTCATTCACTCAATATGACCCTGTGGCTGTGTGAATGATTCTGATGATATTTGTGGTCCAAATGGCATTTACAATGTCCCAGGAATTTCTGACCATCTCCTTGGAGATTACCCACTGTACTTTAATTGAACTGTCTCAGTCAGACTCAGACTCAGAGTCAGAGCAAGAAGAAGAAATAACTTACACAAAATGTGAATTACTGATATCATCATGTCCCCCCATTTTAAAATTACAACAGATTCAAAACACATATATACTTTTTTGAAAGTACCCCAGTCACACAGACCTATACATTCTTTATCAGATCCCAATTTCTCATGAATACAATCATGAGTCATAATCGTATTCATAGTATGTCTAGGATGATTTTGGCATTTATAAATTGGTTTGTCTGACTGAACATGTGGTGCTGATGTTAGTGATACATGGCTTTGTTGCTTGTTTTTATTTATGAGCAGTGTTAGTAGTAAAGACTTAGTAAACACATAATTGTGTGGATTCAACTGTGAAAGATGCTCACTGACTGAGCCTCACCCTGTTTTGTTCCGGTCCAGCAAAGATGGTGCAATAGACCTGATGTATGCACATGTGCAAATCAACAGCAATACCACCGTCAGTAAACTCTGGAAGTTGAACAGGGCTGACTGAAAGTGAAAGAGAAACAGAGCGTATCACTATCACTGTATCAGTGCACATCCACTGATCTATGTCTGGTCTAGATGTAAATGACCAGTAAAATCTGCAAGGAAAGACATAATTCTGGTGCCTTTGCAAGTCGAGTGGTTGCCTTCTGATGCCTTCATAAACGTCTGTTCTCTAGAGAATATGCCATCATATGAGGGCTAGAACTAGAAGTAGAAGCAGTGGAACCACTGGAATGGATGAAGAAGAACCTGCATTAGCGCATGTCACAATCACCAGCTGGTGGTTGCAGGAAGTTTGTCCGTCCCTCTCTTTGCATTTTTAAACTGTCTAAGAAATAATTTACTGACATGTATTCAAATAGATCGTTTCAGCTGCTTTACCAGAAAACAAAATGGAAGAAAATCGAGCGGTGGTCTCTGAAACAGTAAAACTAAAAGGCTGCCGGTATAAACTACAAGCACAAAATGTAGAACTCGTCTGTGGCCTAGTGAATGAAAAGCGTTAAACTCTTTATTATACAATAAAACTTAGTCAAAGAGTTAGTTTTAACAGCAGTCAATACGATGTTATATGTATCACTATTATTATGATTCAAAAACTGATGCTCTTTACCATAATTTTGATCACTCCAGCATGACAACGTGTTTACGGAAGTGAACCAGACAGAATCTTTCGGCACTCGTAAGCTACAGAAGCAGTGATTGGATCTTACCTTTCGCAAACACCAATGAAAATGATTAAAAAGAAGCGGCAGCAATCAGTTTCCGGTTTTGGTAAACTTACTTGCTACCAAAATCAAAAGCGAAGCTGAAAAGCGAAAGGAGTCAACAATTTGCGTTAATGCGTACGTATCGTTGGTTCAGAAACTGATGATGTAATGTATTGAACGCAGACAAAATGACAGACATATATAGTCACTCAGAGATTATTTATAACCTAACACGCAAAGACTGCATGGACGATGCAGCAGTGGCAAATTGATTTTATTGAATCTACTGCCAGGATAAACACCTAGAACTAGAAGAGGAGGAAAGACAGAAGGAGAAGGGAGCTGGAAGTACTTTTAATATTGAACTGATCTGGTACATTTGTTTTAAGACTAAGAGTCCCACAGTAGAGGCCACATACTGACATAGCAAATGATCGTGTAGCTCGGTCGTTTGTGTGCTTTCAGTTTCAGCTGCCGACACGGTGGGTTTCAACTTCCATCGACGGAACTTTTCAGCTATCTCTCGTCAACATTAATACAGACTCGCTAGTGCCTGTCACAGTTTTGTTTGCACAACACGGAATAAGATCGTAACGCAAGATTAGCTACTTATATACTTAATAGTCATTGTAGGGCATATACATGTATGTATTATATAATATATATTTATCTTGCCATTGTTACTTGTATGCTTAATGTGATGGAGATTAAATATTTAAAAAAGAAAAGAAAAAAGAAAGAAAGATCATAGCGCACATTAAACGTCCAGTGCCTTTTTGATTAAGAAGAAAGACTGACACTTAGTGAAAGGTATATAAAAACGTGCGCACGCGACACACACACACACACACACACACACACACACACACACACACACACACACACACACACACATTTGCTGGTGGTGTAGACACTCCCCCACCCCCTCAAAAACAAAACAAAAAAACAAACACAAAAAATACATCAACACACACACACACACACACACACACACACGCACACACACAAAACCCTCAAGGGACAGTGAAGTTAAAACTTGTTAAAAAAATAAAATAAAATATGTCTGTTCGGTGAAATGTCACTCATTAAACAAAATGTTGCTTGATGGTAGAAACTAGTATCAGTGATGACTGACAATGGAAAATCACTGTGTTTTAATACTTATGGGGAAACATTTGATTTGATGTGCTTTCAGATTCAAGATGAACACCTTCTTTGTGAGACTGCCCCAGTGTGGAGGAAAAAACTTGTTTCTCCTGACCCAGCTGAAGGATGAGGGGAAAGAAGGCTTTGACCTCACTCTCACAGATGGAGACAGTTTTTGGGAGGGGCAGTGTAAGAAGTGTACAATTCAGTAACAGCAGAGCTTGCAGCATGCATGTTTGATTATCACTGTACGAGTGATCACACAGGGGACACATACTTCTACAAAGTGCTTTTCGTGATTAGTTAGTCTGTCACCAAAATCTTAAACTAGTTTTGAGCATCATCATACATGTATGCAAAATCACAATCACAAACATGTGAAAACAGCTCCTTATTTTTTTAATTTTTTTTTTAAAGCTGTCATGTATACATGCACCCCCCCATAACAATGCAGCTCATAACAACATTTTTAATGTAGCCTTGGTGTTCTTGCTGTTACAGTTTGGATTGTGACACAGTCCTGATCAAGGTAGATCTGTAACTGAATTGATGAAATGTATCTTTGTCTCACTCTCAGTAACCGAAGAAGACCTGGACTCCCTGAACTCCAAACTGAAGATGGACTTTTCCACATACGTGTCACAGACAGTGACAGCTTTCACCCGATGTGACATGGCCGATGTGAACTTCGTCTATCAGTTGAAGCAGCTGGCAGATGGCGCTGTTGACTTCTTATGGAAGAAGGAAGTTGACGACATCAAGGTAACGGTTCACATTCCTCCTGAGAGCGACAGTTCTGTGCGAAGTCAGCACCTGTAAAATAATGGTGCAGAAGATGGAGTAATCTGAAACAGAGCAGGGCCCAGAACACCTGTGCTGAATCAGCAAACTAGAGAGTTAAATAGTAGTCAAAAGACATCACATAAAAACAACAACAAAGACCTGAGTCACTCACCGTAACTCTTGCCCAGCATGCGAGTAAATACAAGGTGCAATAACTCCATGAAAGGTACCACCTCAAAAACAAACCAAAAAAAGATGCCCCTCAGTGGCATACTTCCCCTCCATTTCAGGCACACTCAGCTACATAGGTGAATGCGAGCAAAATCTTCAGAAAATAAGATGGAATAGACCTCTTATATAGGAACATGCCTTCTGAAAAGTTTTTTTTTCCAAGAAGGCCAGTTTGTCTACGTAGTCTACTCTGAAAGCCATAACTTGAAATGAAGGATCTTGATTTATTATTATTATTTATTGATTGATTGATAATATTAATTTAGAATCATCTTATGTCAGTGATACTGACAGTTAAAAAGACTCAACTGTAGAAAACATCATCAAGTGTCACAGCTGGCCAGACTGTGAACCATGACCTTGGATCTTTTTCAGTAGATGATGTGAGCATACAACTGTCATGCTAATTAGCTAATATCTAGCAGGTGATGCTTGCAACACTAGCAGGCTGGAACAGTCATCTCGTCTTGTACAACCAGTCCTGTCATTTCTCTCTAACAAAATTAAGTTTAGAAAATGAAGCAGATGAACTTTTGTTGTTGTTGTTTCCTGTATTCAGATCTTGATGGGCTCGGTCACTCTTCACCAGCAGAAAGGCACAGCCAAGGCCCTGACCCACTTGTTCACCAGCTGCATCGACATGGCTGCTGAGCTGCAAAGCAAGATCCGCACCTTGGAGGCTGATAACCAGAGACTGGCACAGGAGAGACAGAATGCATTGAAGGTGTGTGTGTGTGCGTGCGTGTGTGCGTGCGTGCGTGCGTGTGTGTGTGAAAGAGAGAGAGGGAGTATATGAATGCCCATGTGTGCACACTGCATGACAGTGTGTATGTGTGTGTGTGTGTGAGTGAGTGTGAAACAAGCTGAACCAAAATACTTTTCACTTCATTTTTCATTGTTTTTTTTCTCTTTTTTTTTTTCCATTTCTTTTTTAATTGTTTCATTGTTTTGTAGCTTGACAAAGAAGATTACCCCCCAAATTTGCTGGTTTTGTCTTGTCCTAATAAATAGCGTTCTTTTCAGCCTTTTTGGGTGATTGAATTTAAACCAAAATATATCATGATCGTTTGCACTATGAGTGTGAGTTTCATCACTGTCATTATGATGTTATATATATATATATATCCCCATCATCACTGTAGACAACATCAGCAAGTGTGTTTCTTTCTGTTTCTTTTGTCTGTGTGCAGAGATTAGACAAGTGTGTTGGCGCAAAGGAAGAGCTAGAACGAGATCTTTATTCAAAGGTAAGACACAACGTCCAGTGCAGCTGAAAATTCGAAAGTAAGATAATTGATATTTTACTTGTAGAATCGGTTAAGCACAACAATTAACCAAGTTCAGATAACTGAGGACTCCGATAAAGCAGCCGAGTTTGTGTATCATGTACAGTTCTTTACTGATCTGATGAGATGTTTAATTACTGACTGACTTGAATACCTGTTTTGATGCATAATGTACTTGTTTAGTGGTGTAACTTTAAGTCCTTTTTATTTTTCTAGCTCTTTAGTGTTTAGTCATAAATATTATGACGTGTGCGTTTGTGAGGAATGCATGAGCATTTGAGTGTGTGTGTGTGTGTGTGTGTGTGTGTGTGTGTGTGTGTGTGTGTGTGTGTGTGTGTGTGTGTGTGTGTATAGATGTGCATGTGTGTGTGTATATATGTGTGTGTGTTTTCTTCTTCTTCTTCTTTTTATTTCTGTTTTTACTTAAAATAAATTTGCACGAGTGTGAATGAGATGGCCTCCACTGTGAGTAAAACTGTGAATGTATTTACTAACTCTTTAGTTACTTCTTTTATTATTTGTTGCTGTTTTAAAACAGAAGGCAGACAGCTGAATTTCCTTCTATGGATCAGTAAAGTGTTGTGTTGTATTTACAATGGAGCACATGTAAAACTGATTTTTGCAAGGAGTGATTAGTGGGACTGGATTCGCAAAAACATGATCAAATTGGCGTGCCACATGCTGCAACCTCTTTGGTGTTTGGCATGAGAGGTGCAGGCTCATTGTGCCTGAGGAAAAACACCAAAGAGGCCATGGTAGGCACAGTGTGCGAAAAACATGATCAGGTGTACCACGTTTGCCTGCCACACACTGCAACCTCTGATGTTTCGCATGAAGGGTGCAGGCTCATCTTGCGTGAGGGAAAACACCAAAGAGATCATGGCAGGCATTGCACAACACATTTTGACTTAGCGACATTTTATACCAAAGAGACCAGCTGTGAAACTGGACAGTTTTCGGGACAGCTGTCCCCGCTGATCACCAGTCAACGAGACTTTTTTAATGATTTTTTTAAAGTTCCTTGCAGTTTCTGAGAAAAAAACATTTTAATATTTGATTCCTTTTAAGTGTTCGGCAACTTTTGTTTTTAGAAGACTAGTTCTTGGGGTCCCACTGTACACCCCTTAATCATAACGGAAATTTGTAAAGTGTCTACCCTGAAGCTCAAAGCGCAGAACAAGCATAATATAACTCACATGATAATGTACACTGAGATGGAAAATGTTATCAGCTATTTAACAAAAGCTAACTTGTAGAAATCAACAAAGGTTTAAGCGTAACTATGTTACTTCATGTTTCTTTGAATAAAAATAATTGATAGCTTTTGTAAAGTGCATTTTCAAGGGCTAGGATGGCAGTGCTCTGGGCACTTTACACAATAATAACAATGATAATAGCACATACTGCACAGTTACTTTAAAGCACTTTTGTTGCCCCAGCATCCACGTCAGCCAGATTCAGTCACTGTTTCTGTGCCTCTAGTCTCCTGTGTGCGACCACACCCAAGGCTCATTCCACAGTGTGCAAAAAATGTACGTCCATTCATCCTCTTTGAATCGCCAGGCAGGAGCTGCTTAAAATATTAACATTGGACCACCTGTCCTGAAATGATCGCTGTTTGTTTCAGTTTGCTGCGGTGTTGAACAGCAAGAAGAAAATGATTAGAAGTTTGCAAGAAGGACGAGGTAAGCTCACGTAGCCAGCTTTTGTCGTCAAATACTTACGCTCTTTGAGTTCCTGATTTCTCAGGTTTGGATGTATATATATATATGAAGAGGTGGAATTTTTTTAAGTGTTCATCACTGAATGAAACCTGCAGAGGTGATTTTACATAAGAAGATGAATAGCTGGATGAATAGCTTCTGTATTCATCCAAGTTACATAAATGTTTTGATGCTACAGTGCTACTGCTAGTGTTTGAAGATCCAAACACATGAAAGGTTCAAAAGAACACTTATTTTTTAGGACAAAAACACAATCTGCAAATTTTGGGGGTAATCCCCTTTATCAAGCTACAAAATTACACTTAAACGACAGTTAAATGGTGAAAAATGATGAAAAATGAGGTGGAAAGCTAAATCACTTATCTCTTTTTGTTGTTTTCCTGTCCAGTGCTTGAAAAATGTTGGCTAGCATTTGTGTGTGTGTGTGTGTGTGTGTGTGTGTGTGTGTGTGTGTGTGTGTGTGTGTGTGTGTGGTCTCCCAATTGAATGGTATCTCTCTCCTCTCTCTGTCTCTCTAGGTCAGATCAAAAACTATTACTGGGCTGTTACATTTTGCTGATACATGTATCGGCTTTACCTTTCACTGTTTACCCATTTGCATCAGATGCTGTCCTTTTCTTCATATTGCAGGAGATGCTGAGACACTAGAAGGTGAGCATGACATTATTAACCCTTTCAGTGGCAGGCATGTCATCTGAAAATGACCAATGAAAGTGCCAAATGTGAAGCCCTTAAAGTAACAGTCCAGGGTTTTTAAGTATGCAAAATGACCATCGAAATGATTGACAAATGAGTCACTAGTTTCAGATTTAATTAAAAAAAAAAAAAAAACTATAAAAAAAAAAAGAGGGTTTTTAATCGATTTTATTTTCTGTAGGCTGGCTGAGACTACAGTCTTGGGTTCTCCATCAATCATGTGACTTTCCCGGAAGTGACGTCAGTCTGGGGAGTCTGTGCGGTTGTCATCTTAGATTCTTCAGTAAACTGTATGCATGTGGTCAACAAAAAAGTTAACTATGCCGGCCTACTGTGTTGCCACGAACTGTAACAATTCACAGACAACCCCAGGTATAACAATGCACGAGCTCCTGCGCAATCAACCCACAGTGAGGCGAAAGTGGATTAAGTTTATACAATTCAAACAAGCTGACTTTCTTGATGCGTCGCATCACGCCCATTTGTGTAGCGAGCACTTCAGTGAGTGCAATTTCGCAAACCCCATGGAATACCGCATGGGGTTTGCTTCGAAGCTGACATGATGTCCCGGTACTCTTTCAAAATCCTGCCTGACAGGCTCAAACTGATACTGCTGTATCCTTGTGGGTCTCTTGGGCAAAGTATCAGTTTCATCTTCGGAGCTCGAGTTGGCCATTTTGCAGCGACTCCCCAGAGTGACGTAGCAGGCATATGGTCACGTGATTTGGGTGTCATGGCGACGCTTTCGGTACGACAGAAAATGCTTTTTTTTCATGCATTTGCAACCCTCAGATCACAGTTTCACCTACATCATTGTTCTCAGTGAGCTTTAGCAGAAATCATGTCCAAAAACACCCCTAGCCTTGGACTTGTCCTTTAAGGACTTTCTTCCCCTTCACATGAGCGCGTGAAAAGATTTCTGTCAAAATGCACAGCACTGAAAGTAGATTTGTTATAGGACCCATCAAATGTACTGTTTCAGGCGTGTAAGTGTGCACTTTTCAGCCCAGAAATTTTACAGGGTGGGGCAGTGAAGGGGTTAATAATGATAACAATGAACGCAAGAGTAAAACTGACAAAGTCTGTGATTACATTTTCTGTCACAATTTACGATGAGACACTGGTTGACACAAAGGGTTGTGGATATGCCTGTTACATTAGAATACAACAGCTCTCTCTATATATATCTATCTGTATATAGTGATAGTGTTCATCTGTCTTGGACTTCAAAATAGGAGCATCAAACTACAACATCTGGTACCAGATTGTTGCAAATTGTGGACGAGCTACGATCTTTCTGTTAGGGAATATTTTTTGTTTTGTTTCAAGGTGTGTGAGTTTGTACGTGACCCACCTCCCCAGAGGTGGGCTGTGAGGACAGGTAGGGGCAGAGAGAGTCGCAGAATTTGGCGTCAGGCTAATTCCGGAATAAATGGTACAGATCTCCAGCTCCCTGCTGCTGCACATCAGTGCAATGTTCCTTGCTGTGACAGATGAGCCAGTTCCTTCCACATCAGCTGGGGCAGCAAACAGCAAGAGAAGCGGACGAAGACCATCCCCACCACCAGAGGCCGCCAGTGAAGCAGCAGGGTACGCTGACCTTCCCTGCTGTGTGTTAGAGTGAGGTGTTGAGTGCTGACTGTGTGCTGACAAAGTGGGTGGATTTCTTCCCCCACAACCCATCTCTTCCTTCCGAATCTCTCTTTCTGTCTCTCTGTCTTCCATCTCCATGCCTTTTTTCTCCTCATCTTTGTCTATATATGTATATATGTCTCGCACCCCCACCCCCCTCCCCTCCTCACCCCCCTCCCACTCTCTGTCTCTCTGTTCCCTTTGTCTGTCTGTCGATTCTCTTTCTCTCTTTCTCTCTCTTCCTTCTCTCTGTCTGTCTCCCCCCCCCCCCCCCCCCCCCCCCCCCCCCCACACACACACACACACACACTCTCTGTTTTCTTTTCCCCACTTTTTCCGCAACCCTCTGAGTGAGGCCAGGAATGTCTACCTCCTGTCCAGAATCTCAGGGCCATCATTTGATTCTGCTTTCCTTTCTCCTCTCTTGTTTCTTTTCCTAGTCCTGGTTGGTGCCTGTTGAGGGACGACTTGGTATCCGGTGTGTTGTTTTCCTTCCAGCTTTTTCTTGTTTTTTTTTTAAGACAGCATTTTTAATCATCTCATTTTTACCATGTTTTTGTTTCCAGCAGCAGCAGCAATGAAGATGAAAACATGGACACAGATGATGAGGTGAGCTTTTCGACATCTGTTTCTGTTTTGTAAACCTTACTCTTTTTTTTTTCTGTTCCTCTTTTATATTAAAAATAAATAAATCTGGTATTGATAAATCAGATGGAATGGTCAACGATACCTTGGCTCAAACACATAGGTTGTTTTTTCCAGTCCAAATCCTTAGCAGTTCTAAGCGCCGTACAGTGTCTCTCTACATTAGTTATTAGAGTGACTTGGACGCATCACTTCATCAAGTCACATGCACATGTGTCCACACACACAGACACTTACACATGAACGCTTGGAACATGAACGCTTGCAAGCACGTGTGTGCGTGAACGCTTGCAAGCATGTGTGTGTGTGCGTGCGCAGACACACATGTGCACACACACACACACACACGTGCCCACTCTCTCTCTCTCACACACACACACTCTCTCTCAGTCACTCACACACACACACACACACACACACACACACACACACACACACACACACACACACACACACACACACCATGAGGAAATACCTACTAATAATAAAGGTACACTTACGATACAGCACTTGCCCTATGACCATAGGTGCGTGCACAGTATACACTGCACGCAGGGTATGCTAACTTTCTTTGCTGGACGTTAGAGTCTGAAGTGTGAAGTACTAAATGTGTGCTGACAAAGCAGGTGGATTTCTTCCCCACAACCCATCTCTCATGCAGACACCCCCAAGAAAGCGACACGCCCCAGTGAGCAAGGTGGCAGGCACAGACGCAGACTCATCGCTGAACCTAGGTGATGATGACGATGATAAAGACAAGGTCAAAGGTGTTGTCAAACGGTATGACAGTAATTTTGCTACCCTGTGCGTGTGTGTGTGTGTGTGTGTGTGTGTGTGTGTGTGTGTGTGTTTTGCTGTGTGTGTGTGTGTGTGGTATGCATTTTGTGAGATGTCTGTATGTGTATGTGTGCATACATGAGTGTATGTGCATGCGCAAGCATATGTGTGAGAGTGTGTATATGCATGCAGTTAAAGCTCTGTCAGTTCATACTCCTGCATGAGTGTGATCAACGTTTTGACCCTGTTTCTGTGCCCATTGACCGGCAAATGAACAGCCCATGTTTGAGTACAAATCTGTTCCTTTTTTAATATTAAAAAAATAAATAATACTTTATCAGGACAAAGACACCCCAGCGAGGCAGCCTCGGGAAAAGTGGGTCAGGGAACTCGGATCGTTCTGCAGACAACTTGGACACGGACGACCTACTCAATGATTTCTGAGATATTTGACAGTCTGCATATGTGCCATCAATGTTTGTGCTTGTATTTTGTGTGTTGTGTATGTCTTCAGTGACTCACTTGCATACAACCAAGTTTGGACAGTTAGAGCCTGAGAGAGATCCTATCACAACCAAATTGACTATGGCCACTTTTGTTTGTCAGTTCCATAAGCATTGAAAAACACTTGATGTCACAGTTTTTTGACTTGTTTCAAAGGCAGCAGTTTGTTGTTGTTGTTCATGATTATTACGCAATGCAAAACATAACTTACCATATTGTGGTTAGAGAAGATGTGCTTACCCCTTCACATTTTTTCCGTACTCTTCATGTTCCCTGTTTTCCTTGTCTCCTTTTGTGTAAGGCTGTGTCAGCATTGCACGGTTTTGTTTAGAGAGTTAATCCTGCACCGTATGAATGCATTTGAGTCAGCGAAATGGAAATAAGTACTAAAATTTGCATGAAGGTAGGATGTATTGCTGTGGGCTTTCTCCGCAGGGGTACAGTAATAAAACTGGTGAGTTAGCTCCCATTACATCTCTTGAACACAAGGGGTATGGAAATACAACCAGGGATATGGAAATTAACACTGGACACCTCACATAATGCCTAATTTTGGCCACATGGGAATCCTTAAAATTAAACCTACAGTGTTACAAAATAGTGGATATTTTGCATTCAACACCTCGCCACATAATACCTAATTTCAGCCACATGGTAATCCTTAAAATTAAACCAATGGTGTTACAAGATAGTGGAGATTCTGCTGACGTCATGTGAGCAGAGCCGATGGCAATTAGTCCCTGTGGGACGCTGCAGAACTGAGTTTCCTCTTGAAAACAGTAAACAGCACACCTACTCTACTGAGTTAACTGTGACAGACAGCATGCACCTAACCATATAGCAGGCAATCTTGCCTATGCAGCAGCGTCAGGTAGCAGAGGGATGCAAACTGCTGCACTACAGAATCAACACACAAGGGAGTTAATTAGCGGCTCACAATGCACAACACAAGTACAACAACAAAGACCTCAGTCACCTACAGTAACTCTCACCTGGCATGCGTGTAAATACAAGGTACATAAACTCCCCAGAGGTACAGTGTAAATACAAGGTACATAAACTCCCCCAGAGGTACAGTGTAAATACAAGGTACATAAACTCCCCCAGAGGTACAGTGTAAATACAAGGGACATAAACTCCCCAGAGGTACAGTGTAAATACAAGGGACATAAACTCCCCCAGAGGTACAGTGTAAATACAAGGTACATAAACCCCCCCAGAGGTACAGTGTAAATACAAGGGACATAAACTCCCCCAGAGGCACATCCTAAATGGCCATATGGGATGTGGCGAAACAAAACGTTGTTGTACTTGTGTTACGTATTTTGGGCACGGATTGTTGTACTTGCGTTACATATTTCAAGCACTACGTGTGTCGATTCCGCACAAGCTCTCTGGGCCATGTTCTGTTTCAGATTTACAGCACTATAGCAAAGAGAAGAACGAAGATGTGAAATAGGTTAAGTCTTAAATGGTTGGAGTTGGTTGGCTAAATTAGTAGACTTGTTTGCTCATGATTTGTTCGTTTACTTTGATAACCTTGAGTGCTGTATTAGCAAGAGAGGTGTTACACATTCAGCAGCCACACACTACCCTCCTCACCCAAGGAATCTTTACACCAAGTTTGAAATCGATACAAAATGAGGATGTACCTCAGATGGAGTTTATGTACCTTGCATTTGCTCGCATGCCAGGTGAGAGTCAATGCAGGCGACTCTGGTCTTTGTTGTTGTGTCTGTGTGACATCTTTCAAATGCTAATTAACTCCCTGTTTGTTGAGTTCATAGAAATGGGTCCAGCGGGTTGAGTGCCAGATCGTGACACAGCATTGACACTGACCCAAAGACACATAGACCCACAGATTTTAAACTCCAAAGGCTTATTCATGATTGTGTGGATGTTTACCATGCATCCGAGGTGCCTTGATGTGATCAGGAGTGTATTTATCCTTTATTTTTGAGGACCGTGGCACCAGCTCCAGTGAATTGGACCCCTCAGAATCTGCTGAGACAATGTATTGCAATAGTGCATTTTAGAAAATCTTATTCTGTGATGAAATTGTTTATGATTTGAATGTTTAGAAGAGTGCAACAGTTTTACATCTTTTTTCAGTTTTGTAATCTATATATAATAGTTTGACTTTGAACTGAAGTTTTGTAATCTATATATAATAGTTTGACTTTGAACTGAAGCGAGAGAATGGGAATCTGTCAAAAGGATATGAATAAACTTGAATATTAATTTGTTAATTTGTGTGTGTGTGTGTGTGTGTGTGTGTGTGTGTGTGTGTGTGTGTGTGTGTGTGTGTGTGTGTGTATGTGTGTGTTGTTGTTGTTGTTGCAGTTGCATGTGTGTGTGTGGATTGGAAAATAATGAAGTGCTCGCCATTTAACCTGATATTCAACAGCAATGATGTCAAGCTAACTTTTTAAGTGTGGTATATAATTTAATCTTCTCAGTACGTGCGTTTGAGTACTGTGAAGGGGGGGTGGAGGGGGGGGGAGGGGGTGGCGTAAAATAATTACTGTGAAGGGGGGGTGGAGGGGGGGAGGGGGTGGCGTAAAATAATTACTAGTTTGTGCCTTTCATGTTTACCGTATTGCCCAGTTATCTTGCTTGTATCTGTAAAATAGTTGAAGTTTACTCAGCTGTATGATAGTGTATAGTAACACTACCGACCCAGCGTAGTTGATATCCGTAAAAAACACAAAAAAAACAACAACACACACACACACACCAAAATCTACTTGTAAAGTTTGGTTTGCTTATCCTTGTTGGATGAAAAACTGCCCTTTGTAAATCCACTTATTGTTAGCATCACCCTAGTCCTTGCGAAACACCCGTAAATTCAGACTCGTGTTAAGAATTCTCAATGATGTGTAACTAGTTTTTTGCCGCAAACCCCAGCAAACAACAACAACAACAACAAACAAACAAACAAGCAATCGTTACAAAAACGTGTAATAATTATTATTATAAACCCAGCTTTTAATTTTATACACTCTTTACGGCCTACCGTCTTAACCAAACCACTCGACATAAATCCAAATTAGCCTGCTGTTGTTATTATTACGACAAACGCAGCGGTTCGCTTATTTTCAACATGGCCTAACAGTCGGCTATCGAAAAGAAATCCGTGTCAGTCATTTAAGCAAGTGCTAACTTGTATGATAACATCCTCACGATGTGCGATAACGGAAGATATCACATCTGTGCTACATTCTCTACAAACTAACATGGCTGTCACACCGAGAACATGACACAATGAATCGATGTTGTCCGGATCTTTGTATCGGCCCGGTAATAATTACAGACAGGGC
>OY757548.1:13450255-13462755 GCA_963584105.1 Alviniconcha strummeri | reverse complement strand
GTCGATGGTCGACATCCACCTTCGAAAACTCCAGTGGGTGTTCTGCCCTGTCCCTGGACATGCCGGAGTGAAGGGATATGACCGAGCAGATAGACTGGCGGGCAAAGCAGCACCCACGAGTGGCTTGCTTCTCGGAAGATCTTAAGTGTTGAGAAACTTGAGACACTACCTGCGGGCACAAAGCCAAGGACATCACACCATCGATCGCCAGGAGTAGAGAGGCGTGGAAAGAGGAAGCGCTAGACGATCTTCCTTAAAAGGATGAGAGAGGGCCATCATCGTCAATCGGACAAACATTGGAACTGTTTCAACGGCAACGTTGGGGAAAGTTCTGAGAGACGGGGTGGAGGCGTATGGGCTTTTCCGAGCGCATAGATACCATCTTGAACTGGACTGAACTTACTCTCCACTCGTCAGAACTCGGGAGCTGTGTGAAAGTCGAGGTGGCCGTCCTGGTCTCCCGTCCCTACGATTTCTGTGGACGTAAAGTAACACCCCACTCAAACTCCAAGCACTGGTTTACGACATCCTTCCTTCAACCACTGCCGTATTTAGTTATGCCATAGGGCCCAGACAACTGTCAGCTAACGAGCATTTTTTGTTGTTGTTGTTGGTGCTCAAACAGTAGTAAGGTTGTTATAAACAACTCAAATAAAACAAGGCGTGTCATTTATAGCCGCCAACAAAGTTTACACCAGCACAAATAAAGCCACAATCGTTTGAATCGAGACGGAACTCGCTTTTTTACCCAGTGTGGATGCGTCTCATGTTTACATGCGTGCTTGGGCGCTAGGTTGCTTCTACAAGATGAAGTGATGCTTAATGTCCTCAGATGTCAGTTGACACATTAGGGACAAGCTGTGACCAATGCCGAAGCATGGTTCAATATTGCTTAACGTCCACGGAAACCAGAAGGCTCGTTAAAGCCCGTTCTTAATTGGGCGAATGTTTCCTCGCGAACCTAGTTGGAAGTATTCGGCGAAGCTAGTTGGTTCTTAATTGGGCCAACGTTTCTTCGCGAACCTAGTTGGAAGTATTCGTCCAAGCTATATTCGGGGTCCAAAAACCTTCGCTCAACATGTTCTGGGAATATTCGCCCTATTGGACGATCATTGCCTCTGATTGGCTGAGATTGCCTCTGATTGGCTCTGATTGGCTCTCCTGTGAATGAAGAAAAAACAAAAATAAAAATGGATGACGGTGTCGCTAGGTTTTTCACTCGCTTCGGAGGGAATTTGTTTATTTGTGGACTTGTGGAAGGCGCAGCCTTGTCTCGGAGACGCAGAATGAGATAGTAGTTAGTTGAATTACCCTGTGAGGGATGATTAAAGTATATTGACTTGACCTGACTTGACTTTAGCCTACATTTTCGATCATGCTGTCTGCTGTGCGTCTGCCGCAAGTTCGGGCCGAAGCTTGCATCTCATTTCAAGCCAGTTGAGAATGAAGTAAAGTCTGGACTGTCCGAACCATACTCGGCGAACTAAATGTTCAATTAAGAAACGAATCATAGTTCGTCGAAGTGTCCAAAGTATGTTCGGGCGAACAAACATTCGCCCAGTTAAGAACGGGCTTAAGACGGAGAGCCCAGGACGGCCACCTCGACTCTCACACAGCTCCTGAACTATGGTTGCTTCTACGGTCATATATGTACAGATATAGATATTAGTACCCACACTCCGAGCATCGCTTTCCGGCACCTTCCTCCAAAGGTTGTAGGAAGGATGTCGTCAACCAGTGCTTGGAGTTTGATTAGTACCCGAACCTTCGAAGGGCGCTGACCGCGTCGGTGGACAGTGCGCGGAGATAAAGAGTGCCCCTTCAGTGGCGTAACCAAATCTGGCAGAGTTTGGAGGAAGGTGCCGGAAAGCGATGCTCGGAGTGTGCACTCAACCAACCCCACTGGTGGTTCACGACATCCTTTGGAGGACGGTGCCGGAAAGCGATGCTCGGAGTGTGCGCTCAACCAACCCCACTGGTGGTTCACGACATCCTTTGGAGGACAGTGCTGGAAAGCGAGGCTCGGAGTTTGCGTCCTCGTGCAGACGGTGGCTGGCGGTGAGATGAAAGGAGTGGCAACTCGGTGGCAGGGCCGTCTGGTCACTGGGCGGCTCCCTTTTGATCGCCGTCCACGCCGCCCTCCACCGCCCCTCCGAAGCTCGCGTTGCACACGTGTGCAAGTGCCGAGGGAAAAGTTGATGTAAACATGGTCTCGCGCGAAATTCGAGGTTAAAACAAGCGGACGAAATTCGGCCTGATTGGCATGCATCTCTTCCTTCGTAAACACACTTACTTTCCTACAAGTAACATTTTATTAGATTTAAAGGTCATTTTATGCACAAGACTTTCCGGCTGGGCCCTCAGTTTAACGTCCACAGAAACCATAAGGCTTATTAGGGACGGGGAGAAAGGGGGTACGGAGTTGGGGGAGAGGTAGATTACATAGGCTTACTTATCGCTACAGTCACCTCCAGAATGACTCCTTCGTGAAGATGGGCAGCGATGAGAGCCATTTTAATGTTTCATTAATTGTAAGGGAAAAAGTCACAAGACAGTGTCCACAGACCACAACTTTTGAAGAGAAAGGAGAGCCGAAGCAGATTTGAACCGAGGACCCTCTGGTTACCAGCCTAACACCTTACCGCTAGGCCAAACCTGCTCACTTTGTTGCTGTGGTCGCGGTTGTCAGTTTAATTGAAGACGCAAGGCGGGGAGTGAAGGGGGAGTTGGCAAAACTTCTTTTTTTTTTTTTTTTTTTAACAGCGATCTAACGTTAAAACTATTATCTTGATGTTCTAACGTTATCTAACGTTAAAACTATTATACATGATCTTGATGTTCATGGAGAGGTGGGGACTGACTGCAGGTTGTAGAGACTGAGGCATCACTGACTGAGTGGTCGACTTCGGAAGGACTCGAGTGAAAGGCCTGACTGAAACGGTTGAAGTGTTGCTTTACGCCCACAGAAACCGTAGGCTTATTAGGGACGGGAGCCCAGGACGGCCACCTCGACTTTCACACAGCTCCTGAGCTCTGACTGAAACAGCCGTAGGGAGGAAGTTTTATTGCAGAGACTGTATGGGATTGTTGTTGGATGATTGATGTGTTGCTTTACGTCCACAGAAACCATACGTTTATTAGGAACGGAAGCCCAGGACGTCCACCTCGACTTTCAGACAGCTCCTGAGCTCTGACGAGTGGAGAGTAAGTTCAGTCCAGTTCAAGATGGTATCTATGCGCTCGGAAAAGCCCATACGCCTCCATCCCGTCTCTCAGAGCTCTGCCCAGTGGGGTGTAAGTTCAGTTCCTGAGCTCTGAATGTATGGGAAAAGGAGTGAAGGAGGACATGGTGATGGAGCTGTGGCTTGCGTTGCGTCAGCGTAACTTTTTAAAGACCAACCCAAGAGGCCTGGCGATGCAGTAGGCCTCGGAGGTGTTTTGTGCATTCGATTTCACGAATGATCATCTTACTAGTCATAAACGTCGCCTTCCAAATCAGTTCAACATTAAATCAGCGGGGCGCTTGAAACGGGATACAAAATTCTTGATTTTAAGCTCTGCTCAGTTAATCGTGTGTGTGTGTGTGTGTGTGTGTGTGTGTGTGTGTGTGTGTGTGTGTGTGTGTGTGTGTGTGTGTGTGTGTGTGTGTGTGTGGCCGGCGTGCGTGCTTGTGTGTGTATGTGTGTGTGTGTAGTGTGTGTGTGTGTGTGTGTGTGTGTGTGTGTGTGTGTGTGTGTGTGTGTGTGTGTGTGTGTGTGTGTTTTGTGTGGCGGCAAGCGTCCTCTATGTGTGTGTGTGTGTGTGTGTGTGTGTGTGTGTGTGTGTGTGTGTGTGTGTGTGCTTGCGTGCGTGCGTGCGTGCGTGCGTGCGTGTGTGTGTGTGTGTGTGTGTGTGTGTGTGTGTGTGTGTGTGTGTGTGTGTTATCAATCTATGTTACATGCTGGACAAAACACATTTTGAGAAAGCGGTTGTATAAGCTATTGTAATTAACATTGATTGAACCGGCGTCTATTCGGTCGCAGTGTCAGTCATAACTCACTGCTTATACTTTCTTAGGTCTTTAATGTCCTCGGATGCCATACGACATATTAGGGACAAGTAGTATTAGTAGCCAACTGCTGGTAAGCTTATTTTACGACTAGTGGTCGCCAGCGGACAGCGGCCGAAGTTTACCGACAACTGACTGAGCCGGCAATCAGGTTTGCCGAAGTTCGGCAGGGACTGCCGAGAAGACCCGGCTCAGTCGTGAGTGAGCTTTATTCCTCTAAGATCCACTCGTGCTAGGTTATATTACAATGTCAACAATTTCAACTTCAGTCGGGAACAGATTGTGAGCCAACGAAGGGAGAATGTGGGCCAGCAAAGTACATATACAGCTTATCTCGAAAAACGTGTAGCCTAGCTGTACATGCTGGACTGCTCAAGACTATGAAAGAGAGAGCTTCGGCCGCGGTGCTTTCCTAACCTTGACTGAGGTGGGTTCGGCGTACACGGGCAAATAATTAGAGAAACGGAGGAAGACCTTTCGCAGGCGTGAGCAGGCATGATATTGTCGTTCAGTCACAGTTCAGATCCATAATTGCCATTTCAAGCCTTGCCGCATGTTCATAGAAGACCGTAGTTTTACCTTTTATGGGGCGGTGACAACGCGGCCGCAAATGTGTGTACTGGACGAGTGTATCGGCCAGGCAGAGTGCGGGGGAGCTGGGAGGGGGGTACTCGTGTGTAGTCGTCACACAATCGCCTCATCAGATCGGCTGCTATAAAGCAAGTATTCAAAGCCACTAGTTGATGTTTTTGTAATACTGACTACACAGCGGCAAGATTTGTGCTTGTACTGGCGTGAATTATTTAAAAGCGGAGTAGTTATAAAGCGCGTACACCTAACATGAGCCCGAAGCGCACAGTAAAACGGAATCTGTTAACTGTCAAACTAAGAAAAAATGATAACCACATATATCTAAAACGTGAAGTTCGAATCAAAAGTGTGCTGGTATACACTTACACGTGCTGACTCGCCGGGGGGAGTGGTTTCGGTGGATCGGATCTTATTTGCATATCAACTCAAGAAGCCATTGGAACAAAAGGACGCATGCGCGGCTTTCGAGAGAGCAGAAGATACAAAGTCCGATTGGAAGGACAGGCACAAAATGACTCGTTTCCTTTCAACGTTTGCAGAAGCCGACATGGATTCGTTGAAGGGAACTCCGAGTGAGAGCGGGCTTCTTGCCTTGATTGAAAGGACAGGATTTCCTATGGTCCAAGAGAACGGACAGAGAAAGTTCGGGCCGCCACCATCGTGGGAAGGACCCCCACCTCCAAGAGGCTGCGAAATTTTCATTGGAAAAATTCCAAGAGACATCTACGAAGATGAATTGGTTCCTGTTTTTGAAAAGGTTGGACCTATTTATGAGTTTCGGCTCATGATGGACTTCAGTGGTTCCAACAGAGGATATGCATTTTGTATGTATACCAATCGAATGGATGCAAAAAGAGCCATCAAAGAGTTGAATAATTACGAAGTGAAAAAGGGTCGTCTGCTTGGCGTCTGCAGTTCCGTAGACAACTGCAGACTTTTTGTTGGCGGAATACCCAAAAACAAAAACAGAGAAGACATTCTGACAGAAATGTCAAAAGTAACAGACGGTGTTGTAGATGTCATTGTATATCCAAGTGCTGTGGACAAAACAAAGAATCGCGGGTTCGCATTCGTGGAGTACGAGAGTCACAGATCAGCTGCTATGGCACGTCGAAAATTGATTCCGGGCCGTATTCAGTTGTGGGGTCATCAGATTGCTGTGGACTGGGCAGAGCCAGAGCAAGATGTGGATGAAGACACGATGTCAACGGTATGATTCTCTCTTTCACTCCAACCTCCCCTCCTAATTAAGTCCCATCCCCATCTTCCACGGCATGGTCTCACACATAGTCATACACACACGCGCGCGCGCGCATAACCAAACTGTCCAACCTTGTGCTCCAACCGTAAGATCTATAAAAAAAAATTAATTAAAAATCAATAAAAAAGAAGAAAAAAGGGACGGGATTTTATTTTTATTTTTTAACTCGGCAGTGTCATGCTGATGCTTCCATGAGACTTGCATTTCTGTGTAATTCAAGCAGAACCGCTGTGTAAAATGTTTTTGCACAAGGTTAGATCTATTCATTGATCAGTTTGAAAGTAAAGGGCGACGGGGCAATATGAAGGTGCAGGTAATTAAAATACATGTTCAAATGTATTTCAACCTGTTGCACTCTCAAGGGGATTTCTTTTCTCATAATAATTATCAGCAGGCTTAAGATTACTTATTTGACACTTGCCCTAGTACTTAGCTTTTACAGAGATAAAAAGGTACCTGGAGTTAGACAAGTCTTCTTCCACCCATTGCCAATAACTTGGCATAAACTTCCTCCTCCTCCTCCTCCATTAAATTAAGGATGGCCAATTTTTAATACTTTATATTATTGCAGGTTAGGCAAATGGTATTAACTGTGCTGATTTATATATCTATATTTTATAACATTTGAATGAAATCTTTTAACCCCCACCCCTGATATTTTTTGTTTTCAAAATGAAAGCCTCCCCCCCCCCCACACACACACACTTGAACTTAATTGGAACAATTGTGTCAGTATAAGCTAGAGTGTTGTAAAAACTTAAAAAATATTGGATTGCAGTATTCAAGGTCATGGTAACAGCAGTGCTTCAAATTTTCAGTAAATGTTCATCTGGATAATACTTTCTCAACTGCTAAACTGTTTGTGACCAAACAGGTCAAGAGTCATCACAAGCGCCATGGGAAAACTGAAAAGATTGATTTGCTGTCAAGGGCACAGTGAGGGGTTATAATAGAAAAAAGAAATAAAAACTGAAAAAGGGATGACTTTCCACTTTATCTTCTAAACTGCTTATTCTTTTGAAACCAGATTTAGTAATGACCAGTAGACAGTACATCATCATATTCATATACCAGTGTTTTATGGTAAGAGTGGATTGCTGTGTTAAGTGTTAGTGTTACACTTACAGCAGATTCAAATGTAAATGAATACATATTTCAATATCTTCCTAGTTCTTAGGCAGTGTTAAATCATAGGGTGGGGGCTGTAATGAAGTAACTTGATGTTTTATGGGCAGTCAACCATTTAAGTTATATTTTATAATATATCAGGGTAAGGTGTAATAAAGGTTATTGTTAAAATCCATTAAGACAATGAGAGTGATTACATTGTTTAATTGTCATTGTCTTTTTTGTTTGTTTATTTTTTGGTAATATTATTATTAACACCACATTTATTGTTTTCAGGTGAAGATACTGTATGTGAGGAATCTCATGCTCACAACAACAGAGGAGACACTGAAAGAAGTCTTTTCACGAGCTGCAGGCGGCCGTGAAATCGAACGTGTCAAGAAAATCAGGGACTATGCTTTTGTGCACTTCAGATCCCGTGAAGATGCCTTGAAGGCAATGAATGTAACAAATGGTAAGTAAGTGTTGATATTGAACACATGAAGTGTGTCAGTCAACATTTGTCAGACAGATCTACTCATCTGGATATTATAATTGACATTCAACAGTTGGTCCTCCACGAAGGTCATATCACTTATCAGGGTGTATGTGAAGTAAAATTTAATCATTAACACTGTACCTGGCAGAAGTGAAACTGAAAGCCTGATTCACAGTTTCTGAAGGTAGACCGATGATTCAGGGAGACATAATTCTCACCAGTGTGAAGTGGCAACAGCAACTAAAATTTGCTGGGAAAGGGGGCATCAGCACTGACGGCCTTTTTGTGCATTATTTATGTTGTTGTTGTTGACATCTATGGTCCCAGAGGATCATGGAAAAGTGCAATAACAACAACATATATACATGTTACGGCATGCACAGTGGTGATGCTTTTTCCCAGCAAACTTGAATGAAGTAGAACTTTACATGGTGAGCAGTGGGAGGAGAGAAATGGAGAGGGCAGAAGGAAATAATTATCAGCACTCTCTCAGTCTCAGCCAGACTCAACATTCGCCTGCAGTAACTGCAAAAAGGGCTGCTGTTCCTGGGTTGGACTGTACAGCTACTGCCAACCCTGCTGAAGAACATACAAATAACAATGGACTGACCCATGGCTCAGTTTACCATTTTGTGTGTGCATGCAATTAGGGCATACTATTACCAAACAGTAACAAAACTTGATGTCTTCAGAAGAACTCTGGTAAATTTGTTCTTAAGTGCATTTCCTCCATTTGGTATTTTATTAACTGTTAAGCTGACAGCTAACTCCCAGTCAACCCCAGGTTCAGGATGAAATTATATTATTCAGGTCATAAGTAAAGTCTCATTTTTCATTCATGACAAATATCATATGCTACACTTGTTGAAGAGAATTGGCATCACTTTTATAGAGGTGAATGACCAGGGTTGGTAAAAGTTAGATAATGAAAATGTTTAGTTGTAGTAGTAAAAGTAATAAAACTGAAATAACAAAATAACCTATAAAATTATTTTTTTAACAGTTTTGAAATATTTTAATGCAAATTACACTGATGATTTTACTATTGAATCAAGAATTATTCACATTTTATTTATATGTCTTGAACAAAAAGTGTAATGTATTAAAAACTTACCATCTTTGAACTGTTGACACAATCTGTTGGAACAGTCTCCCCAAATGGAGTTAAAACTATAATTTGTTTTGTTTTTTTAATCCTAACCCATTTGGCTAATAATAATAAGATATAAAAATTCCCCCAAAGCCCATAGGAATGTGTAGTTAGCCTTTGATTTTCCTCCTGAAACATTTATGGAAATATTTTTTTTCATTTCAAACTCAACCCTTGTTTTCACAGTCTTCCTCAGTTTTACTCTTTTCCAGATTGAAATCAGATACAGGATGGCATTTGTTTTGCAGATCCTGCTGCTCTGATTTCTTCTGTGATGATTGAGATTTTGTGTTAATTCACAAAAATCATAGGCAGAATTGTGATTCACTCAAGGTGCTAGTGGATTTGGTTTTAACTCTCCGCATTTTTGCCCACCTTCAGCAACCCAGAGATGAGAGAGTACATTTCTGGAGGCATTTATTTATATATCATTTTTATATGGCATGCAAATGGCCTGGAATCCTTGCATAAATGAACACTGCCTGTTCAGGATACATATGCCAGAGCACTGTTAATTGCAGATTACTGAAATCCTTAGTTTTCATGGTGTAGTGTTAAACTTCAACCTGTTAAAGTGGATGAATTTATTCTGTCACTAGTGTCAGTGTAGGTCATATAATTTTTGACATGCACAAGTGCCACAAAAAAGCAATGTATCTCCACAGCTCCAGAGATAGCATTGTTCAACTTCACTCATTTTTTATGGCAGTAATAATATTAGTATTGTGCAACTTCAATCATTTTTTATGGTGGAGAGCTCTTGTGTCATGTGAGCACATTGATTATTTCATTGTGCATGTCCATCTCAGTACTATGTTTCATTGTGGGCATTATGATTAGTAAAGTTATGCATGTTTGGGTACACACGTACCTGTGCAGTAAATATGCTCAGATATTGTCAAAAGTACTAAGTGTCCTGTGAGCTAATGTTGTATCTTGTTGTGTAAAGAGTACTATTATTAGTACTATTACTGGAGGGTTGATCGTGTGGTATGGGTGCCTGGCCCAACTGTTATCAGTTAGCAAATATTTGAGCTGTCTGCCCCAATGTCAAGGTGATTTTCTGCCAAGTCAGCTTTGAAGTATCTGCTGGCCAGAACAAAAGGGCTCCCATCTGACTTCGGTCACATGTGACAGTCTGATGTGTACAGTGTGCACTGTGTTTAACTTCATGTCAACTGTATAACATTTAGATATGGGGGGGGGGGGGGGGCACATATGACCTTTTTGTTGTTGTTGTTGAAAATAATCCTATTGCAAGACTTAAATTACAGAACAGTTATGATTACACGTGAATAAAATGGACAATCATGAATCAGAACCAAACCATTTCGTGGTATATGAGTATGACTATAGTATAAATATAACTGTGGGGGGTACAATCCTGTGGTGTGACATCAGGGAGACCTGTACAGACCTGCGGTGTGACTGCGGGGAAGTACAGTCTTGTGGTGTGACCGCAGGGAAATAAAGTCCTGTGGTGTGACTGCAGGGAAGTACAGTCCTGTGGTGTGACTGCAGGGAAGTACAGTCCTGTGGTGTCACTGCAGGGAAGTACAGTCCTGTGGTGTCACTGCAGGGAGGTTCAGTCCTCTGGTGTGCCTCAGGATTATCCATCCCTGCTGTCACACATCAGGACTGCCCCTCCTTGCAGTCACCACAGGACTGCCCCCCCTGCAGTCACCACAGGACTGCCCCTCCCTGCAGTCACACCACAGGACTGTTCCTCCCTGCAGTCACACTGCAGGACTGTCCCTCCCTGCAGTCATGCCACAGGACTGTCCCTCCCTGCAGTCACACCACAGGACTGTCCCTCCCTGCAGTCACACCACAGGACTGTCCCTCCCTGCAGTCACACCACAGGACTTATTTCCCTGCAGTCACACCACAGGACTGTACTTCCCTGCAGTCACACCACAGGACTGTCCCTTCCTGTAGTCACACCACAGGACTGTCCTCCCGGCAGTTGGTCACACCACAGAACTGCCCCTCCCTGCAGTGGGTCACACCACAACTGTCCCTCCCTGTAGCCACACCACAGGACAGTCCATCCCTGCAGTCACACATAGGACTGTCTCTCCCTGCAGTGGGTCACACCACAGGATTGTCCTTCCCCATAGTCACACCACAGGACTGTCACTCCATGCAGTCACACCACAGGACTGTCTCTCCTTGCAGTGCGTCACACCACAGGACTGTCCTTCCCCACAGTCACACAACAGGACTGTCACTCCATGCAGTCACAGCACAGGACTGTCTCTCCCTGCAGTGGGTCACACCACAGGACTGTCCTTCCCCATAGTCACACCACAGGACAGTACCTCCCTGCAGTCACACCACAAGACTATACCTCCCCACTGTCAGTGTCACACCACAGGAGTATGCCTCCCTGAAGTCATGCCACAGGCAATTATCTCCATACAGTTGCACCATAGGGCTGTACTGTTCAATGAACGAATCACTGAATGTCATGTGAGTGTCAGAATGACCACTGAAAATTTAGAGTCATTATGCACTGTGAGTGTGACCCTTAGATATTAATTAACCCTGTGACTGTTAGGAACACAGAAACACTAAAAGTAAAACAGTTTATTACATGTATACATGTGTCTAGCTCTGTAACTCTAATTGTTTTGTTTTTTGTTTTTTTGCAGGCAGCAGCATAGAAGGTTCACAAGTGGAGGTGGTTCTGGCCAAGCCTGTGGACAAGAATGACATGCGACTGGCCAAAGCAAGAGGTTTCCAGGTACATCCTTGTTATTGTATCCTCTTTTCCTTTGCTATTTTAATTAGTAAGAAAGTACTTTGTTAGCAGGGTGGATTCATGAAAATACTTCAGTTGCCTATCACTGTATTAGACTGGCCCATCAGATATTGAGCTGGTGAGTGCCCACAGTTATTTTTTGTTCTGTTTTTTTGTCTCTGATTTAGCATTGAAATGAACATTACTAATTGGGTGGAACATGAACTCTGTTGCAGCTCAGAGAATTAGTGAACATTCAACCAGTTACTGATTGGGTGGAACATGAATCTGTTTTAGCTCAGAGAATTACTTCAGTTAGTGACCTTTCGGCCAATTACTGATTGGGTGGAACATGAACTCTGTTGCAGCTCAGAGGATTAGTGAAAATTCAGCCAATCATTGACTGCCATGTTTTTGTCCTGATGGGATTATAAATACACACAGGATTACTGCAGGGTGATGGGGTTCAATAATACACTTGCACTTGTGAGGTAAAAACTGCTCTTGCAGTTGGTTGATCAGATCTCCCTGTGTCCCTGCCCACTCCCGCCCCCCCCCCCCCCTTTCACTGCTTGATCTCGCTGTGTGTTTCATTTTCAAGATTATTATCACATCAGAGAAATTATATTTTGTGGCTAAACTGTAAAACATGTAATACCACATCACAGCAAACAATGTTACGCACTGCATTTAAAAAAAAAAAAAAAAAACTCTCAGAACAACTGTTGTTAACATACATAATTAATCTTTAACAGTTCCTATTAAACAGACTTATCAACACAGTGCTGTAATAAAGAAGTCAGTATTTGATATGTTTTGTTTTTATACTTGAGGCTTGTGCTTTCCCCATCTCTCCATTTCACCATAATTTTTCTCACATTCTTTGACAGATTTACTTGCTGTTAGTTAATCTTCTTGTACATCACTTCCATTATTGTTCTCAGGATGCTGGGGATAGTGTAGGAATCAAACTGCTAGAAGCTTTGGCAGTCCAGCAGGCCCTGGTACATGAATGTTCAACTTGAGCTGTTCTTGTTCAGAGTTCTTTACAAATTGCAGGACTACATTGGAGGGGGGGGGGGGGTGGCTGGTTCCCTTCCC
>OY757548.1:13420802-13450055 GCA_963584105.1 Alviniconcha strummeri | reverse complement strand
GAAATTTGTTTTTGGCTCACAGTCACATTCATGAGAAAAAAAAAGGTGAGTCTATTAAATGATCATCTGGCCAGTTGATTAGATCTGACTGGGCATGTTAGAAACCCTTTCTGGACACCATACCTTAGTAAATTTCAAACTTTGCATGGTGGTTGCGATACTACTCCTTGAGTTTTACCAGTTCAAATATTAGTTTCAGTGACCTTAACTATTTTACAAAGGTCACGGCAGTGTCAGTCCGTTTTAGCTGATAATTGTTTTTCTTATCTAACCCCAGTATGAGAGGTTTTGAAGTGTGCTTTTGCTTATGATGAATTTTGGTTGTCTTGAGGTGACCTTGTTCAGGTTGAAATCCAATTATTAACTGCTTATCTGATTGGGTTGAAACTGTGTATGATTGTTAATTATGTCAACAACAAAAAATATATATAATGTATTAATTATACCACATTTTATTATTTTAATTGTGTATTTTCAAAATCTACATTAAGAACTTTAATCTGTGATAACTGATCTGTTTCTTAATTTGAGAAAACTTTAATCATAATGAAATATTTGTAAATCACAAACCTCTGCCATAAAATTAGAGCTTGGCACGCTGCACAGCAATCAACTGAAATAATTTACAGACCAAGTTGGAGGGGATCGGGAGCGGTTTTAAATGCAGTGGTTAACTGAATGTGTCTAATTTCACAAAGCAAAGAAATCTGAAGACAGAAGGCTGTTTTGTTGGCACTGTTTAAGAGAGGTTTTTTTCACACATTGCATGATTATTTTTTCTAACTGCTTGGTGTCTACATATTTATGAATACCAGATTTGATCACCTTGATGTTTGTTTTATGGTCACTGGTGTATTGGAAATACATTGTAAATTGTGTGTTCAGATCCTTGTTCACTGTAGTTTAAATGATGTATGGTTGCTGCCTTAAAAAAGGCCACACGCAGTACACATTGTGTCACTGGTGTGTATTTATGAGAGATAATTAACATATTTTAATAATTTGTATTCTGGTTTTGCACTTCTGTAAGTGTAATACAAGTCATTAAGAGTTTGTTTTTGTGCAAAGCTTATGGTCTACAGAAACCTTGTACAGTTTATTAGAGACAATGGTCATCTGAGTTTGCTTTGGTTTAACTTGTTTAATGCGAAGTTCAGGGGTCACAAACACTTTTTAGAATTTGCATACAGCAAATACAGTGTCTTGAGAGAGAAAAATGCATACAACCAAACATGACACTAAACACAGTGACACTGACAGTGATTTTTTTAAACAACAATCCTGCAGTTAACTAGTTAAAATTCAGCCTCTTGCACCTACTGCAGAATTCTGTGCATGCCTGATAGATAATAATAACAGCACAACTTTCAGTATCCTGGAGCGTGGACCCTCAGTGTCAATCAACATTCTCACTGGTGTGATCTCACTGGTTTGATCTCAGACTTCAGATGGTACTCGCAGGCTGGCTGATCTGATTACTTTTTTAGTAGGCAGCCCATTGTCAACTCGCAGAGGTACTGGCAGAAACTATCAATATGACTAGGAAAAAGTCAGAATTTTCTGCTTTGTCTTTGGCAACATTATGCTGAGCTGGGCTGGCAGAAACTATCAATATGACTAGGAAAAAGTCAGAATTTTCTGCTTTGTCTTTGGCAACATTATGCTGAGCTGGGAAATGTAATGGGTACTGCATGCAAATGAATGGTGGGAAATGGCTGGCTGAGTTTTTTCAGCATTTGCTGTACACAAATACTAAAAAGTGGTTGATTGTTTTGTTTTGATTAAGATGGGGTTTTTTTTAAAGTTTAGGAGGGCTGTAAACAAAATTTACATTGTAATGGCCTATTTTCTAATTTTGACATGTAAACTGTTTACTCAGTGTGTGTGTGTGTGTGTGTGGTGATTGAAGCAATAACTTAACAAGTAAGTAACCGATATATGATACTGTGTAACTGTAAGGTTGCAAATTATTTTATTATTGTTCTTGCTTCACTGAATCTTGCAGAACAAATTCAGTGGATGTTTTTTGTTGTTGATGTTGTTTCTGATGGGTTCATTTCCCCCTCATTGTTAATAAACGTGATTGCACTGCACCACACCACAGTAACTTGAGTAAGTAACTTTGTGTTTTACACCTGGTCAGCTAGTGCGGTTATATCAGGGTGAGATTGCACCGCAATTCACACATAAAAATACATGTGTCAAGTTATCAACAGAGGCTTTTTCACTCTTTTCAGGTGTATGGTTATGAGGGTTATGAGACAGCTGCACCATTTGCAGCGCAGGCCTTTGGCTATGGACAAATGGCCATACCACAAGCCGGAAGGTAATGTAATCATTTCCATTTTAACAGTCAAAAATGCGCTATTGTTTGTGGTATGGTGAAAAATGAGATAAAAAGCTAAACAACTTACCTATTTTTGGTTGAGCTATATCATTTTCCTGTCCAGTGCATGGAAGAATCAGTGTATGACTGTAGAAGTTATGTCTGAAACATAAGTTTTTGATTTTATGCCTGATCTGTCAGACAAATTTTCCCTTTTGTTCAATCACATGATTACAGCAAATATTGTTGATGTTGGTCCTGACTTGTATTGGTAATGATAGATGATATTCACAGATGATCTGTTTCAACAACAACAACAACAAGAAAAGTATAATTATCTCAGAATTGGCATTTTCTCATGGATGTATAAATTTACAGTTCCATCCCCATCCTTCATTTTCACATGCAAATTGTAATGATTGAATTTGTATCGGTAGGATTGTATATATTATATATTTATAAATTATATGCAAAGGCAGATTTATTAAGCTTTCAAATTTAATAGTGTTTCGTTACTTTTTTTTTTAACCTTTAACCACAGTCTGAAAGCATGCACTTTGTTTTTGCCCCCTGGCACCCCCCCCCCCCCCCCAACCACGTCCACCTTCTGTCCCACGTTTCTTTTTCTTTTTTTAAGATCATGTTGTTGTACTGTAGTTAACTTCATATCCAATCATTTCCACAGGGGCATTCAAAGAGGTGCTCTGGCCTTGCGAGGCATAATGAGGGGTCGAGGTCGTGGGGCAGCAGGGTCACGGGGGGCAGGAGGGTCAAGGATGTATATGCCAAATGGTCGAGGCACTGGATTCCGTAGACACCCAGCTGTGGTAAGCCAGTTGTTATTTGCACAATAGTTCAAATTCCCCACTGATTTGATGTTTGTTTGCATGAATTTTAAGGGTTGTTTCAAAATCTGATTCTGTAATTTTGCATGTTCAGTTTTGTTTTACTCACAGTTTGCATTGCTGTTCCTTTGTGTTACATGCTGTAGATCTATAGTGGACAGAAATACCTGGTCATCAGAAGAGAGGCCTTCCTCTTTCAGTGGAAACTTCTTTAGTGATAACAATGATGACCCAGTGTGACCCACACTGATAAAATGGGCACTTGAGTGCCACACTAGGTATTCTTTAAAAAAAAAAAAAAAAAAGGGAAATTATAAGAAAGTTGTGACCTCAAAAATAAGGTTGTAGTGCTAGTAGAGCAACCATTTTGAAAAGAAATAATTGGTAATTGAGCTGAAAGTATACTGTGTATACTGCTTGAAATTGAATTAGAGCAGGCTCCTGTGAAGTTTTTGAAGTGCATCTTTAAGTCATGTATAGATAAAAATGGGCAGTGCACAGCAGATGAGAGAAGCAACTCTCAGTGATGAGTTTACAAGTAAAGAATAAAGAAATGCTGAACTGATTAAATAATCTCCAGACAGTATTTCTGATAGTTGTTATCTTGGTATTCAACCAGGGACATTATTCCCCTTTTGTCACAGTGTCAGTGGGTCATATTTCTGTGTTCCTGAAGTCTTGCATTAGTATTCTCTGAACACATTTCCCACCTGTTTTTGATGCCTTTTCCTATTTTTGAGGTAGTCTGAAAACAGGTGTCTCCTGTATCTTCTTATAATTTTATCTAGTTCAAGCAGAGCAAGAACTGAAAACAAACCAAGAAACATAACAAAAATCACACTTCTGGCATCATCAGAAATTGTATGGAATATATAGCCTTTTGAATCGGCTTTTCACTTTAGGACAAGTGTGACCAGAATTAAAAAGTGATGTCTGCAAGAAGCTTGGAGTAAGCCAAGTGAACATGATCAGCTCAAAATAATCTGAAATGGAAGGTAATATTGTCAGTTGATTCTGTGCCAATTTTAGAAGTTGGTATCTTTGGTAAGGCCACTGTATATTATATAGTAATGAGCTACAAAGTACAAGTAACAAGGAGAGATATCGTGATGCAGAATTGCACCTTTGGTTGGTTGCTGACTGACTGAGACACATGGGTACCTCAGCTTGAATGCATAGTTATAGTTGAGTGCAGAAATTATACTAAGGTAATTCTTGCCAGCTAATTATAAGTTATATGTGTGCACATTAAAAAAAAAAAAAAAAGTAGGAGTGTACATGTATGAACTATGATGCAGTGTGGTTCAGAGTCTACTGATTCACCAACCCAATAAAAAGTATGAATCAAAACTTTATACAAAATCCAGTGGGGTTTTGGCTTTTGAGAGGAACTTTAATCTGAACTCAATATGGGTTGTTGTTGTTGTTGTTTTTGTGTGTGTGTGTGTGTGAATAACTCATTCTGTGTGTTTGGGTTTGTTTCTGTTGTTTTTTGTTTTGGGGTTGGGGGTTGCTTTCTGAAGTGCACTCATTCAGTGTGGAGTAAAAACAAAAAGTACAAAAGATCCAGTTCACTCTGGTGGGGACATGCAACTGTTTCAAAGGGAGCATGCTCTTAGTGTGTCCTGCTCACTGTAGTGTGTTGTCAAACTGTGTGTTTCGTGCATCCCAGGGTCGACTGTATGATGTGGTACCTGGCATGGATTTGATTCCTACTAACCCCATCACACTAAAACCACAATCCATCAAATCGTCCGTCCAGGTACGGGGAAAAATAGCTCTGTGTAATCCATTCCCTTCACTCAGTTGCATATATTTATATTACAGACCTTTTCTTCTTTTTTATGTTTTTCTTTTTAATCAGTAACAATTTTGAATATATTATATATATATTTATTATATGACTCTCTGCTTGAGATGTAGTCTGTGCCCGGATTTCTGTTGCTAGTTGTGTTGACATGCTTTGAGAGGAAGTTTTATTATTATATGACCAATTAGAGAAGAGTATAGAAATAGAAAAGAAACAGCTAAAATGCTTACAAGTATTATGCTTTGTGTGCATTCAGGCAGAATAAAGAACTGAAACATATGAAGACTGTTTAATGATTTTGTTTTCCATGTACTTAGTTTGAAAAACAAAAGCCTGTTAGACTTAGAGGGGCCTTCACAAAGTTTTTCCTAAAACTGGAACTTAGATAATAATTATTAATAATGATTAAGTGCAGAAGAGCATCTTTTCATTGAGGAGTAATTTTGCAAGGGTTTTTAACTAGTGTTAGTAACATTTAATGACTTTCCATGTGCACATGCTCTGTCCAAAGTTTGTTATTACTCATCATACTCTTCCTTTATAAGTGTTATGTTCAGTACTAACACTTTCAACAGTAGTAATTACTGTCTAGAGCATTCAGATTGTGGATCATACATTCATAGTCTTTGTGTGCCTGCTGTTATTAAAACAGTGTAACTTGTTTAACGACAGTTTTGTGTTGCTTTCCGGTCAGTGCACACACATAATTTGTGTTTAATTTTTTTTAAATTACTGTTATCCTGATAGTAATACGTTTGATTCCTAACTCTTTCTTTTCTTTTCCTTTGTTTTTCTTCTTTGCCACAGTATTTTGTCAGTCTAAGGACACGTATTGACTTTCATTCTGTATTCATAAACATCACCTTCAAAATCTTTTTTTCTCTTGTTTCATTTGAAAATTGGCAACTGGATGATTTGGTGGCTTTGTAGGTGACTAGTGAAGATGGATTTTGTCCTTTCACTTTGCTTTAACTGTGCTGCACCTGGTTAAGCTTTGTTTCTTTATAAATTATACAATGCTGTTCTGCCTCTCTCTCCAAGTCTCTCTTTTGTTTTCTGCTGCCACTTTGTTTTGCTTCAGTCTGTGGTTTTTGACCCTTTCTTTCTTATTCAGGCTTGATAAAGTGTTTCTATTTTTTGTTCAGATTTCAAATTATTTGACTTTGGCTACATTTAGGAACAAACTGAACTGTTTAATTGTAATCATCATCCTTGTGATTGTAATCATGATATTATACAGCTTATTAATTATTAAGCATGTTTATATTGTTGCATACATAATGAAGTAAGTGGTGTTTTGTTGTTGTTTTGTTTGTTGACTGGAATTGAAAGGGAATAAAAAGAAAATGCAACAACTGATTGTTGAAAATGAAAAGCTTTTTTCATAGTTTTGTTAAAACTATGAAAAAAGCTTTTCATTTTCATTGACAACAATCAGTTGTTGCATTTTCTTTTTATTCCCTTTTAGTTTTAGCCATTGATGACTAAACCTGAATAAAGTGCTTGTCAGTTTAATCTCTCTTGCCTCTTTTCGTGGCATTTGCAGTATTAATCATCTGGTTACGTTGTTTAAAGTCTTGTTTGTTCAAAGTTTAATGCTTAATTTTTTTAATTTAAAAAAAAAAATTCTTCCTAATCCTGCTTCAGCAGTCTAAGTTGACAACGAAAAAATTGTCCAGTTGATTTGTTTGTTCTTCTTTCCTCTGCTTGTTATGTGCATTGCATGTAGTCAATGTAAGGCTGAGAATATGTAATGTTACTTCAGTAACATAGTATTTTGTATGTCCTGATGACAGTCTCAGCTTAGTGTGTGTTGCTGTAAGTATAAGTGTAATGATAAAAATCAAACAACTGTAACCATATAATTATGTAGCTCAGCATGTAAATCATTAGTATCTTGTCTTCGAAGTTGTTAGCTGTGTTAACTTTGATGTTATGCCCATTTCTTTCTTTTTATTTTCAAGGGTGTGGGGGGTCATTTGTTTGTCTTTTATTTTAGAGCTAATGATCTTGTTTTAAAAATAGACTATTTCAAGGTTTGTGCACATTGTAAAGGCCGCCTGGTTTGTGTATGACTTCAACTTCTTTGGGACTCTTTTCATAAATCTTTTTGAACTTGCATTTTAACCTTGGGGTGTTGGCAGACAGCTGATTGGGGGATTCTCTTGTAATGGCTGTTCATTGCAGGTTTTGCTGTACTTTAAGATTATTGTTTTATTTAGGAATGCCTGTGTCAAGCATGATTAGAACTATGTTAGACCTCATTATTAATATTAGTGGTGTGCTTACATTTGTCGATGAGATAACACATTATAATTATTGGAGCAGTTGTCAAATAAGATTGCTATAATTGTGTAAATGAGAGCATATTTTAGGCATGCAGTAATTGTGAAACTGAAAGATATCTGCATGATACTCCCTCCCCCCCCCCCCATTCATTAGCATACCATTTTCAAAACTAGCATTTGTGGTTTGGTGTGCGATAAAAGCCTGGTTGATCAGCAGGTTTGAATATTTACCCATGGTGGGGTAGCAAGGGCATAGAATAGATGCAGAAATCAAGGTCCTTTTCTGTTAGTTATGGACACCAAACCACATCTAGGATTAAATCCTCATTTAAACTGGAGTAGCTCAAAATAGAAATAGCTTTGCATCCTTCAGCTTTTCTACTTCAGGTTCATTCAACTTCATTTTTCTTCTTCAGTCTTCATCAAACAAAAACTTCTGATATGTGGCATAAAAAGTTAATCGTTCATTTGTGTGTGTGTTTTGACTTGTGATTTATTTTGTCCCTTGAGCATTGACAGTTGGCTGGGTGTTGTTTAATAGCAATTAACTGATTTCATTCCAATTTCACTGAACTGGTGCTATAAAAGAACTGTGCGTGTTGTAGATCTTGGATGACTTCTGCCAGAAGAATGGACTGGGCACTCCTGTATACCAACTGCACTCCACCATGCAGAGAGGACCCACAGGCCAGGACGAGCTCCAGCTGTTCCTCTTCAAGGTATGTATAGAACCCACGAAAAGATTCCACTGCCCAGTACCATGAAGTCCAATCCCATGAAGTCTAAATACTCTGATTTGATTGTACATCCATTTCCTTAGTTGCTGTTCCTTTGAAGCCTGCATTCGTTTATCCTTTCTTGAGTCTTGCCATGTACTTATGTTCTGATGGTCATTATGTTTCTCTCAGTCCTGCTTTTCATCACTCACAAAATTTGGTTTAAATATTCAGTAGTTCCTTTAATGGGACAAAACAAGAAACTGTGTACATTTTTAGCAAATAGACCTGCTTCCAAGCAATGAACAAACAGTTTAGAACAGTGAAACCTACACGGGTCTTGTTGTAAGGTTAATATGACTTTATGTGCTGCAGGTGTCCATTCCTGCGCTGATGACATCGCAAGGCGGCGCCTTCCAGCCTGACAAGTTGTGCCGGACTGTTGATGAGGCCAAAATCTATGCTGCAGAATATACACTGCTTCAGCTGGGAGTTCCCATTGAAAGTGTGTACTGAGTCTATAACCAGCACATACATAATCATCAGTCAGTGTTGCTGTTGTTGTTTTTTTGCTTCTTGTAAATATCACTTGCACTGTTGTAGTGTTATGCTTAAAGCTTTGTGTTGATTGCTTTGTGTAGTTAACCATATCAGAACTGCTGTTATCCCAGCGGGGAATAGTGCTATAGAAAACTTATGTATTTTTATTATTATCCCAAGGATGTTGATGGGATGTTAAAAAACAGCTACTAAGTGAGCTGCTAACTATGAAATATGTCATATCAGCTTAATAGTAATACGCCACTACCTTCATTCAAGCTATTGAACTGTCGTATCAGCTTGATAGTAATATGCCATTATCTCTGTTCGAGCCACCCAGAACCTTGTCTCCACTTCATTTCTTTTACAGCTGGACTATTGTAATTCCATCCTCTCCAGATTCCCTCAGTTTCTTCTGCAGTTTTCAGCAGACCTCAAAAAGTTGAAAACTCCTAGGGCAGACACCACACTTCCTCTTCACACTTTGCACTGGCTTCCAGTCGATGCTTAATATACTGTAATTGTGCTTTTGATGACATTTGGCTTGAAGTAGTGAACTGCAGTTTCAGTTATTTTTAGTTCAGTAGTTGCTTGACGGCTTTGACTGTACATGATGATTTAATGCTGCTGTGTGCATATTGTATCTGTTCTCTAGGCAGCTTTGGCCATTTTGTTTAATCGCCTCTCTCCTGGTCCTTCCATATTCCAGTAATTCAAGGCATCAGAAGGCAGGGTTACGTTTAATAGAGCAAAGCATGTTGCAAGCCATGTGAGCAAATAGTAGTTTGTAAGTGGCATGCTTTCACTTCTTACTGGTCTAGGGAAGGGATACTGTTGCATGCAGCCTACAGAGACATGATCAGAAGTTGTTCCTCATCACTGAGTATAAATATGAAAATAAGATTACTGTGTGACAGCGTCCCCTAGCCTCTACCATGAAACTCCAGGAACCTCCCCAATGCTCCAGGAGAAACTTGTTTTGTTTCTTCTTCTTCAGCGTTCCAGGATGTCTTATTTCAAAACAACGTACCACAAATAGAAAGTCTGATACTGGATGCTGAGATTAACCTCTTCTCCCTTTGCTTTCAATTGTGGCACAATCTAGATTGTGATATTCTGTAAGGGCTAGGATCACAGTTATCGCCTGACTTGTCCCGAAGGCTTGAATGTGTTCAGTGTTTCTTAAATGCTAATTAAAATGATGTGACACCTAGCAGTAGTTCTGCCAGGAGTCCCAGCTTTTGCCCTATTGTAATACTCCATGAACAAGTGTGAAAACCCAAAATGTTTACTGCTGTGAAATAGCAGCTGTGAGGCTCAGGCAAGGTGTGGCACAAACTCATGTTCTAAAGCCCAATATATATGAAAAAGAATCAAAGCAGAACAGTAATATTTACTCTTCAAAGGTTTGGATTCAGCTGCTTCAAAGACTTGTGCATGCTGTTATTAGTACCACTGTCCTTTAAAAAAAAAACTGTGTGTGTGTGTCATGTTGCACCGTGTGCTTGCATTTGCTTGTAGACCATCACTTGGTTGGTTGCTGTAGTTAATCTTGCTGTGCATAGCCTTGCCGTCTGTCTGTCTGTAGGTTCCGAGGTGTCTGCGGCAACACAGCCCAGTTCCACTCCCAGCGCTGCTGCTGCTGTCAGCGCTTTTCAGGGTCGGCAGTTAGCCCCGCCCTCTTTTGCCAGCACACCTCGTGATTTGTACTCCGTGCCTATAGTCACCACTGCTTCCTATGTCATGGCAGGGAATGTATTGCCCAGTAAGCTGCTTCCTATACGTCATTCTTGGCGGTCTTTCTACTCTTCTGCATTCAGCATACCTTTTGTGTCTCTCGACTGGAGGGACAAGTTGTGTGAGTCTTTGTGATGATGAGCCTTCATCCCTGTGGGGCCTCAAGGCCTTCCATGTCAGAAACAGTCAAACTTGAACATTGGCTTTTCCTTGGAGACTTGGTGTGATTATAGGCATCATAATTGTTGCACTTTCATACCAGTTTGGGTTAACTGTGACCCATTTCAAAGGTCGTGCTGGTGTTGGATGGGTAAGACTGCAAATTTGTTTTGTTTTGGGGAGTGTTTTTAAGTTGCTTGTGGCTGGTAATGGATTTTTTTTGGGGGGGTGGGGGGGGGGGGTCAGAATTAAATGCATATCTAGCTGTTAGTCATACCAGTGTACCAGAAATGAATTTTCTAACTATCGGTAAAAATTTCAAAGCAACATGGAGATGGTTTTTATCATACAAACAGAAGATCATATTGGCACAAACCTTGAAAGAGTCTCTTTTTTCCAGCCATTAAACAAATATTGGCTATATAACATATGGGTTGTTCGGAATATAATATTTGTTGCTGGTTTTCTGAACACCCCATACTTCTAAGATTAAAAGATCAGAAACACTACACACTGTTATATTTCAATATTTAGCATAATTGTGCTCAATTCAATTATGGGTTAACTGAAATCAAATATTTGAAAGACCACATAATCATAACTTCACCTAGTTTTACCCCTTCTTACCAGTTTGGTGACTGTAACCCATTTTTAAGGTCATTATGATCATTTGAAAACAAAGATAATAGTTTACTTATTTCAATGCAAGTCAGCAAAGCTAGTTTCATATGCTTTAATTATTAATATGTGTTTGTTGTTTTTCATTCTGATTGATCTAGTAAATTTTTTCTTCCATTCTGTTTTAATCTGCCACCATTTTCTCTGTGTTTTGTTTTCATTCTGCCTTCTCTCTCTCTCTCTCTCTCTCTCTCTCTCTCTCTCTCTCTCTCTCTCTCTCTCTCTCTCTCTCTCTCTCTTCTTTTTCCATCTACAGATTTACAGTATATAAGATATAACTGTTTTATGTGCTCTTGTTTGCTGCTGTTATGTTATTTAGCTCTGTGGGGTTTTTTGGTTGTTGCTTTTCTCTCTCTTGTCTCCTATTGCTCTGTACCACCCTGCTGTTTTGTGGATTTTCCTTTGTCATTTGGTGTAAGTTTGATTTAAAGATTTCTAACAGTAAATGCACGAACGATGATAATTACAAAAAAGCTTGCTGGTGTTTATGAACAAATTTCTGCATTACATGCAAGGCAAAGGAATGTTTGATACAAACCCAAATATTTGCAATATACCTTCTTCTTTCTTTCACCCCCCCCCCCCACCTGCCCCCACCCCCCATGTTCCTTGCAGCTGTGGCTAGTGATAGTTTTCAAAAGGGACATATATAATATATATAGGTTGATTATGCTCTCAGAGCTTTTTCAGAGAGTGATTTATGACTGCAATAGGCTAATGCTTGAATCGCTTGTGTGTGTTGATGATTTCATGATTGTGTCAAAGTGGTATTGTTTGCTGCTGGGTGGATCACTTTTCAGCACACCCTTTTGTAAATGTGTGTGTGTGTGTGTGTGTGTGGGGGGGGGGTCTCAGTCTTGCTGTTCCTATCTCTCTCACCCTCTCTCACATCTCCCCCCCCCCCCCCCCCCCCCCCCAGATCCAGCAAGTGTCTAGCTAACTTTTTCTAAATGTGATTTATGAATGATGATGTTCAAATTTTCTTTTTGTTACAGTATTTGCAGACAGTATTCATGTGCTTTTTCACATGATACTGACTTGCATGCTCTGCGTTGTAAAATAAAGTTCACATGGGTCAAATTGATAAGAGGCCAGTCATTCTTGTGATAATGATACACAATGCAACTGATAAACCCATTGCTGTGTTACTGTTGCACAATTTCATTGCAACACCATACAACTATCTTGTGTCTGTATAGTATTTGACACTAAAATTACCACCACTCAGCATTTTATAATCAGTAAATATTGTCTTTCTGATTGGTAGTTGGTACACTGTGCCGGATAATTGTGTACATTTGACAGTTGATTATTATTATTTTGTAATGGAATTAGACTTAGAGCTGTGAGTGTCTCCTCAGCATGATTATGTTTAGCATAATCAAACATGGTTACATCAGATCTGCCAATACAGTCAATACGTTTTTTCCAGGACAGTAGTTTAGTTCCAGCAGTGCTTTCCAGAAGGTGGTTTATGCACTGGACTGTGGATTGAGAAGCTGTGGGATCAAACCTGCAGTTTGAGCATGGTTTACCCTCTGCCCCACTCCCTGCTGATAGTGTAATCTGCTGAGTGTCTAGTCCTACAGGTTGGGGAGAAAGGCTGACAGATCTTGTGTTGCAGACATGCTCAGAGAAACTTCCCTGCAGTAGTGGTAGGACATTGCCCTGGCAAAATTGTATAGAAATCTCACCAGTGATAAAAATCAGGATATGAGGTCTCTTAAGTCTTGTTCTTAGAAACTGCAGTTGATTTTTCATAGGCGGGGGGAAAAAAGAAGAAGAAAAAAGAATCCCATGAGAAAGATGGTGATAGTAGTGCACCAGACAGTCAAATTATGTATGTATTGTGTAATAGGTGGCTCACAGGTGAGAAGGATAGATAACTGGTTTTCAGTGCCCAGTCAACCATGACAGGCTCACAGAAGAAGTAGACCCTGAAACTGAAAGTTCTTGTGAGACAGCTGGTTGTTCATTAGGATGGTTACCTCATATTAGCAGCTTCTGCTGTGTACACAATAAAAGAATGTTATCAGACATTGCTCAAGGATGGATTGGGGATTGATGGATTTGACTGCATCAAGCTGGATTGTGTGTACAAGAAAATCATTTCAAGAGGTCATATTAATATCAAGTTATTTCATGGAGCCTCATTTCCCTTCCACCTTAGTTTCACCCTGATATAACCGTCATGGTTGACTGGATGTTAAATACCAAGTTCTTTCCTTCCATCTTTCCCTTCCACATTCCCAGGTCTCCATTATGGACAACCTTGTGCAGCCAGTTAGTTTGGTACACCCAGTCCAAGATTCTCGTTGCTGACCTTTACACAGGTTGGTTCAAAAGCCTCTGCATATTGGGGGGGGGGGGGGGGGGGGGAGATTGCTGTGTGTACATACCCATGCAATAAAAATGGACTTCAGGTTATAACACCTACACCCCTAGTCCACAACCCCTCTGTGTTCACTCCTAATCAGATCACAGCTTGTATGCCTGTCCATTAGCTACATTAAGGCTTAAGAGATTGGTGGTGTCAGATCAGTATCTGTCTTGGTCACAGGAATTTTACAAATGCACTTCACACACACACACACACACACACACACACACACACACACACACACACACACACACACACACACAGAGTGTTACTGTATGTAACAGGAGCATGCAGCGATTCAGATATGTTTTAAATATTTTTTATTTAATTCATGACAAAGGCAGCCATTTTCCCCACTTGTAATAGACTTTGCGTTGGTCTTTTTCCCTCTTCTGTAAATGTAATGAACTTTAACTTGGGGGGGGGGGGGGGGTGATTGGGTCACATTTTCTCTCTGTTGTTTTACTAGTTCACTGTGCTGTCTTCGGTGGGTCAGCAAGGATTTTGTATGGTCTGAACTGTTCAGTGCCTGCTGCCAAGTGCGATTTAGTTTCAAGCAGCAAGCATTATGTTAGCCACCACACCAGCTAGGCTTGAATGTGTTAGCTCTTGTCTGGCCAGCAGTTTGTCTGTGTCAGGGCGTGTTTGATCGCTGTGTTTGCTCAGGGTCTTATCAGTGTCGGATAGTTTATCACATTTTGACAGAGCACCTATAAAACTTATCTCTGGCCAAAGGACACACAGCTCTGCTCCCATCCCCACCCCAACCTGAGTAAAGAGAGTAAGCCACTTTAGGGACCTCACCAGCAAAGTTTAACATGCTACAGGGCTTGTGCTTCAGGGTTATTGTTTAAATCCAAGCTGCTGATGTATGTAACATACAACATTCAGTTTACTGATGCTATTAGCTGGGGTAGATTGTCCAGAGATACTGCACTAGTGATTTGCATTGTTTCATTCATAATCATAATTTGATCATGTAATGGGCCATAGTATATGGGGGTTCATATAGATATATTATGCATTTGGCTGGAAATAAAGCATGTAATAGGACTCAGAATGCAAATGGCATGATAGGACAGCTGAAACAAGTGCAAGGGAATAGAGGACACTGATAAGAGGCTTGGGGCATTGTTGGGGGCATATGTATGACTAGACAAAATGTTTAGCACAAAATTGTGTTTTGTTTGCCTCCTAACCTGATTTTTGTTAATGCACAAGAGGCAAGGGTGTTTGTTTTGGGGCCAGTCAAAAGTAACTGACATTTATCTGAGTAATTATAAAAAGCATCAATTAAAAAACAAAACAAAATAAAATTAATGTTGTCCCCCCCCCCCCCCCCCCCCCCAAAAAAAAAAGTTTTTGAATAACTGAATTTGGAGTTAAAGGACAATCTGTAGCAAACCCCCTTATCCAGTCTTCTGTGTTGCTATATAGTGCACCCACCCAGTGATCAAGTACAAGGTGCCTGTGGATGTTGGACTCTTTATTGATCAGCCAGAAGGTGAAACAAAAAGGTGTGGCTACACAATACTGGCATATTTATACTCCCAAGTGTTTGGGGTGTGCACTTGGACCTGTGCATTTCGGGAGGGGATGGGGGGGGGGGGGAGGGGTTAGTACAGTGTTTAGGACTTGGGGGCTTGGGGATTGAGAGGGTTAAGTTAACAGAAAAAGCACACAAAGACATTTTTGTTACAAGAGATGGGGTAGAACTAGGTCTTACCTGTTGCATGTTTGTGTGTGTGTGTGTGTGTGTGTGTGTGTGTGTGTGTGTGTGTGTGTGTGTGTGTAAGAAAGATCTGTGAAACTTTGCATGATACTAGCCTGCATGGAGCTTTATCTGTTCCACTTGCCTTGACATATTTCAATGTCACATGATGAATGTTACAGTGGTCAGTGAGCTAATTTTGTTATCTTGGGAAGTTCTTATCCAGTCATGTTCAAACTTTGTAATGCTGCACACATTAACTAGACCATGTGCACAAAATGCTTTATTTAACTTGCAGGAAAAAATGTAATTCTGTGTAATGATCCATGTTAGGCGTTTGAGCTGGCCAACCCATTGGCCATCCAGGCATGACCAAAACTTCAGTGTTGCCATTTTCTCAGAAAGTATTAATGTAATAAAGGTCAAACTTTGTATGATGCTGATAGCACATGCACTACTCATTAACTTGAAGATTTACATACTGATACTGCTTTCAGTAACCATGACCATATCTCAGGGTCATGGCAGTGTTGAAACAGTTGGGTTTTGTTCTTGCTTTTTTACCTGCAAATGTATATTAATTTTGACAGTACCTGTTGCAAGCCGCATCAGTGCTGGCTTATTCTCTGCCACTGTTCAACATCACGGGAGATCTTGAACAGTTTACATGATAGCCTCCTTTTGAGCTTGATATTTTCACACCAGTTTCAGCTAGCTTTACAGATTCGTGCCAGTTTTGATGACCTTGGCCTTCAAGGTCAGACAAGCTTTAATAAAAAAAAAATTAAAAAATGAAACTGAAGAAAAACAAAAAAAAGGATGATTTCTAGGTTTTCCCTTCCCCTTTCCGACCTCATTGTGGAGGAGAAAGGGGGGAGGGGGGATTTTAACAATAATAAAAATGGGGTCTCGAGTTAGAGCACCCTCTCTGGGCTAAACCTTTGGTGTGTACATTTCACAAACGAGCAAAAACAAATGACGTCCAAATCACGCACAGTATTATATTACACACTCATTTCTCCCTAGCATCCTCCCACCCCCTTACACATGTATGTGTGCATGCACACACACATTTATGCTACACACTGATTTACTTGAGGCAGGCTGGAGACATCTGGAAATGATAGGAGTAGGAGACAGAGGAAAAATGAGCCTTGAGCAGTCATTTGAAGGCAGTTTTTTGCTGTTTTGAAGTTAGTGGTCCAAGCGTCTGCTCTTCTTGCTCATAATAGACGATTTCCGGAAATAACAGGCAAAGATAATATGACAGTGTTTTCTTTCTCTGGGAGAGTGAAGTCCCCTGAATGGAGGCGGCAGCTGAGAAGAGCCGATCTGTGACAGTTTTAGGTCTTAAGGCATGGACCTATTATAATTTATACTAGACTACTAGGTGGGGGAACCTACTATCCGATCTGCATTTTCCCCACGAACAGTGAGCGCTTGCTCGGCATTTCTGATGCATTTTCTCCCTTTGTTTATGGGTATCCATCATCTTGCCCATGTGCTCACTGTACCCCCAACAAAAGCGTGACTACTCTGCGCTTCACCTGCAGGCATGGACCTGTATATACAGGCCATGCCTGTAGGTACTTGCTGAGTACAGTCCCCTGGATTTCCAAAGATCATCTATTATGATGTTGACAGTGACGGTTGCCTGTGATTGCAGGAGCCTTTGATTACACCCAGGCAGCAAGCTATGCCCCACCCGCTCAAGCCACTGGAGCTGCAGTCTACCAGACATACTGATTGGCTGCTTCCCACAGGACAACTGCTGACCAAAGCCAGTGTGAAGAAGGCAGCCTGAGTGCCAAAAGGCAAACTTTATCCCTGATGGTGGCATCTCTTTGTACTCTTTGTCTTTGGCCATTGTTAACAGTTCAGCTTTTTCTTTGCTGCTTTTTTTTTTTTTTGTGCCTTTTTTTAAGCATACTTTTATTTTTTATGCATTTGCTCACATGTATAAAGAAGGACACATAACATGCATTGATATTTAAACATTTTCTTTGGTGTTCTAGTATTCTCTCTCTTCTTTTAGTTCTTTGTTTTTGAAGTTTTATTTTATAAGGATAAACACAAACCACCAACAGGCCTTGTTTTTCATTGTTGTTGTCTCACTTACTGTTACTACATGTATACCTCAAACCATTGGCCCTCGTTTGTTTTGAATGCTGAAAGAGACTGGGGTGTTCACTCCTCTTTTATCTTGCTGCTGAGAAAGTTTGAGTTGTTCATGCTTATTTCCTTATCACAAAGGATGTATGCCTCCAATCGTCAGTATTCTTTGTTTTGAAAGAGTTGGGATTGTTTGTTTGTTTTTTATTGGGTGGGAATGTCTTTACCATTGAAAGATGTGTGCCTTGAACCACCAACATTCCTTGTTGCATAAAAAAGTTGAAAGAGTTTGAGTTGTGCATTTTCTTCTTTATTGCTGAGAGTTTTCAGTTGTTTACACTCTTCCTTATTTTACTACTCAGAAGTGTGTGCCTCGAACCATCAACATTCCTTGTTATAAAAGTTGAAAGAGTTTGGATCATTCCGTCTCTTCTTTATCTCTCTGGTGAGAAATGTGTATACTTGTACAAAGTTCGCCATGGTATTATATCCCCAAAGAGCTGTTTGTGCATATAATTTTATTCAGTGTATGTTGCCGTAGCTAGGCTACATTGTGATGCTTTAAAGCGGTGTTGACGGTTTTACTTCATGCAGGTCTTCTTCCTGAATACCAGGAATTTTTATTCTGTTTCGCTGTTTTAAATTGTGTTTTATTTTGTTATTTTTAAACTTGAGCTTGGAAGCATGAAAGAAGAAACAGGGTGCTGCTGGTAAGCAAGTGCTCAGATGTTCAACACTGTTGGTTTACCATGATCCCATTTGTTAGCAAAAAGGTGGTTTCAACAGCCCACCTTTTTTTCAACATTCATCTCCTGTTTCATGTCCCCTTTTGCAGTTTTACAACTGTAGTTGTTATCATGTTTTTGGACATAGCCTCAGAAACTGTGCATTTTTCATCACAGACTAATGTAGCTGGTTGCTTTTATTATGTCTTAATCTGATCTATTTTAATAGTGGTTTGTTGCTTCTTTATAATTTAGTTTATTTTTGTTGTTGTTAACTCGCATGAATAATCATGCGAGTAAAGGGAGGGGGTTCCTTTCTGCCATTTTGTAGTCAGATTTGTTCTTCTTTTTTTCTTCTTTTTTTTCTTTCTTCTTTTTTAGCATTCTGCTTTTATTTTATTTTTTTAACCAACAAGAAGGTGGTTGGTATATGAACTATGTGAATTGAGTGTGTTCATTTTTTGTTCTCTGGTTTTGTTTTTGTTGTTTGTTTTTGTTTTGTATGTTTTTTCTTCAAAGACCAGAACCAGTTTGTATTTGTGTGTCAAAGCATTGGTTTACATTGTTATGTCAGTTCAGTTTAGACTGAGGTTGTGTTGGTATTCATTCTTTCTGTTCAGTGCTTAACAAAAAAAGTTTAATAAATAGGTAAGTGGTCTTTTACTGTGTTTTAGTGAAATAAATAACAATATTCTAGTCACTACTATACTTTCAGAGTGTACATGTTACTTTGAACAGTTGTGAAAAGTGATTGTAGTTGTGTTTTCCAGGTTGAACTTCTATAAGTGCAGGCACATCTGTGCACATTGGTCAACTTTGAGGTACTTTGTGAAATCATTACACATTCCAGTGCCTGTGTTAACATGCATTAGTCCATTTACAGATTGTAAGTGCATAATATTTTGTGTGAAAATACATGTAAGGACAGTGTCTTTTCTCCCTTTGGGCTAATATTAGTATTTGTCCATTGTGTTTTATTTTCACTGACGCACTGAAGAGCAAAGAAAAATGGTACCAGTATCAGTGTATGTTTGTGTTGGTTTAATGTGTAGCCTCTCTTCTACCATTTTGTTATTGACAATATTGTGACTGGTATGTAAGTATGTGCCAAACATTCATCTTTGTTTTATATTCTTCCAGTTTCTGTTTGTCAAAAACAATTTGTCAGTTTCAATTTGTTTGGTTCCTTAAAGGGATTGGTGATAATATTGTCATGCTGTACTTTACAACTCAAGCATACTGCAGTCAGTGAGTTGAGATGTTTTAGTAGGGTTGGCAAATGACATCAGTTGAAGTATTCTGTTTGTTGCAGTTCAGTCACTGAAGTTGAAAGGATCCAGTTCAGGTGTGGGCAGACATTTAACTCACACCACCTGTTTAAGCATTATTACAAACTAGATCTGTTACTATGACTATGTTCCAGTCTTCATGACTGATGTGCAAAATGACATTTTCCCATCTCAGTCCCTTTCCTCCCTTACTTCATCATGTATATTATATGTGTGTCATGTCAATGTGTAACTTTAAAAAGGGAAGACCTATTTCTTTATGCCTCGTGTGTAACACTTGGTATCAATGTCAGTAGTTTTAACGGGGACAGTAGAATCTGCAGAGATTATGTTTGTAAAATTGAGTGCTTAAATTAAGATCTTCCCTTAACTGTTGTCTACTGTACTCCGATCCAGACTTTTAGATAGGAAACATTTTGTAATAAGTATTCTGACAGTCATTTTAAGTGCCATTTTTACACAGAGTATGTAAGCTTAACATTGTAATGAATGTAGATCTCGCAAACTACTGTACTCCAATTGGATCAAAGTTTAAAGAAAAAGAATCACAGCATAAAATCATCATTATTCAAATAAGATACAGAATTAATCCCCTGATCAAGTTTTCCTGCGACCTGACTGTAAAATTAGTTTTTGATTTGACTATAATCCAAGTAGACAAATAACACAGTTTTAGTGTTTGTAAGAGAGAGAGAGAAAATCAGCAATTCCTTTTTTCAAAAAACATTTCTCAAAAAATTATCTTTGATGATAAATTACTTTTTAACTGGAAAACATTTGAACATATGAAGATAAAGGGTTTATACAATTCATATACTGGCCATAATTAAGATGAGAATAGTAGATTCTATTCACATGCTAATTGAGCAATGATAAATTTTTAACCCAAATTGAAACCTGTCAATCGAGATTTTTTAAAGAGATTCTTAGCTCCCCTATCATGACATGCCGTACAGTGGACAAATTGCTATTCACATGAGAGAAAAAAATTTATCAGCCAGAGTTTGACGTAACTGACCGAGAATCAGAATTACAATGACCAGTCTTGATTGCCGTGGTGATGATTTGCACGTGAGGGTTGTGAATATGCATGATCAGTGCTAGTGATGCGTGATGCAGAATGATTTCTGATTCAGAGTTGTTTTGTCACCCCCACTTTGTACGAGTGGTGGGAAGTCTGGTGCTATGGAGTTGTTGACAGTTGCTATATTGGCGGTTTTCAAGCTGGTTTTATTTCTTGTTTTGTGCAGCCCTGGTTTTTGCCTGGCACACTGTTTAAATTTACATTTGTGCGCAACAAATGTGTATGTTTGCCTTTAATCTTTTGCAGTCGTAGTGCAATTGAACTAAAATGTCGACGAGAACTTTTACAAGAGATGACAGCAAACCACAATGCAGAGAACAAGACCATGTTAGGGTTGTGTTTTTTGTTTTGTTTTTTATCATACTCGTTTTTTCACCCCACTTTTTTTTTCTGTTTATTTCTCATCCTTTACCCCCCCCCCCCCCCCGACTCTCAAAAGTGAAGTTGAATCTGAGCATCCCTTTTTGTTCTACTCTAACTTGACACTTTCCTGCAAAAATAGTTGATCACATTATTTTATTTATGCATTGAAACTATGCAATTTAGCAAATGTTCCATGTTTACTTGGAGGAATTAATGGAACTTTCTAAGGTGAAATGTAAAATAATTCTGATGATTGAGAAATTTAAAAACCAGAGACAAATTCCCAAATCACCAAATTGATCAAACCTAAAACTGTGAAAGGATCCATAGAATAGGTGAAGACTTTGCATCCTGAAGTATATAGTCCTAATCAGAAGCAAAAGAGTGGGAAAATCATGTAATACATGTTCTTTGTAAAGATGATCTTGTTCAGGCAATTAAATACCCATTGACTAATTCAGTGCACTTGTGTACTGGACCCAAAACCTGCCACTCTCTGTATCCATGCTCTGCCAGTGGTTCTTTCTTATGGAGCCCGAGCTTGCCAAAGTTTCACTTCATTTCAGTCCATGAAAGTATTACAAATCGACCCACCGTATTACAAGTAGGAAGAATGCATCCATGGGATTTTTTTCCCAGTTTGCTTTTAGTGTACAGTAATGGAGAGAACAAAATGCCAAGAGAAAAGTCCATAGTTTTATCACACTCCAAGCATTGTTTTCTGGCACCTTCCTCCAAACTCTGCCGGAATTAGCTACACCACTGAAGTACTCTTCGTTTCCGCACAGCTGTCTGCCAGCTGAATGGATTGGGCACTAAAGAGACTGTGAAAGCGACACAGCATCAAAGCATGCATGAGACACGTTGGCCCCTGGGATAAACTAAAAAGAGTTCTGTCTCGATTCAGACAATTTTGGTTTTATATGTGCTTGCATAAGCAACGTGGGCAGTTATAAAAGGAACACCTAATATCATTTGAGTAGTCTGTTACAAACTTACTGCCATTTGGGCACCAATGAAAAACTGTTCATTAGCTGACAGTTTTTCTAGACCTGTGACATGACCTACGGCAGTGGTTAGAGGAAGGATGTCATAAACCAGAGCTTGGAGTTTTTTGTTTTATGGTATTGGTAATACAAACGCATGATTGACAGTTCACCTCTCCAGATTTAAAAAAAAAAAAAAAATGCATTTGCCCACAGCAACACTTGCAATTTTTTTATAGCTTCTTTATACAGCTAGGTTTATTTTTATTTTTATATAGTATAAACTCGTTGTTACTGTACAATAGTATAACGAACTGGTATAGGCCACAGTAGTAAATGCTAATTATTTCTCTCTTGTCTCTCAATCGGTCTCTCTTTAATCACTTGTGACATTGTAGTGTTTGTTGTTGTTTGTGTCTGTAATGGTGCAGTTGTCTAATTGAAACTTTTGTTCATCCTTCAACCCTGCTGAAAATGATGAGCGGATAGATGTGTGTGTTCCAATTGGCTTCCTTCTTCTGTTATCATTTGTGATGAAAAATGTACCTTCTAATTTCATTCATGATGAAAAATATACCTTCTAATTTCATTTGGGATGAAAAGTGTACCCTCTAATTTTGTATGCTGTTCCTCTGATGAACAACATGAAAAACGTTTTTCATGTGTGTTTAAAATATCTCCTGTTTTTCCTCTTTTTGTTGCTGTTGTTGTTGTGAGTGTGTTAATTATGTATTGCTTGTTTTGATTACTACTAATACTAGTATACACGTACTGCTTTATTTCTTTCTATAACAATTTCTGCAATTTTCAGACCCAGGTTTGTATGGCCTTTGATTTTCTTATTTAAGGTTTTGCCTTTGTTTTATTGTTTCTGCGCTTGGTATTTCCTATGTGTGCGAATTTGTTCTTGTTTTTCTTTAGTTTTTGTTGATTGGTGTTGGTCAATTTAATCAGACAGTTTTCCTTTACGCTTTGAAATATATTTACCCTTCAATCATTCCATACCTTTAAAATTTGTGTCCTGCTTATCCTTAAATTTGGACTTTTGTGTGTTTTTGATTTTTCTTCATAATAGTAGAATTAGTCAGTGTGGCTGTGACTAGTTCGTTTAAAAAAAAAAAAAAAAAGGGGGGAAGGAGAGAGGAGAAAAGAACTGTTTAATCTTTGTTCATAAGCATATATGGTAGTGGTGCTTTGTAATTGCTGCGCTAGTCAACACGGGGTCCCGTTGAACAGTCGTAAATGGAAAGATGTTTTCCATTGTCTCCACTACGTTTACTGTAGACGCGGATAGGGGTCGTTCTTTCTGCCTGTTGATCTTCTGTGAAGACTCGACAGTCACCGGACTGGAGGTCTTGAAGACGGCGCTTCAGGTATTACTGGGAACTCTGGTAATGGTAGTGGCGGTGCCTACGTCTTTAAAAGGATTCCAAGGAGTTTGTCTGGTAGTGAGGGAGGGGAAAAAGCAACAACAACAAAACGTGTATTGCCGTATTCGCACAACAGTGGAACTTTGTAATCTTACAACAACAATAACAACAACAAACTGAAGAAGAAGAAAAAACTATCATGGACAGTCTTAAAATATTAGACTGATTGAGTTTAAAGCATTTCATTTCATGGTGCTTTGCATCCACAGAAGCCACATACGGCTTATTGGGGACGGTTGGTTGGTGCTTTTGAGCCCGACTCTCAGCCACATCAGGACTAATATTAGAGATGGCTCAGTTTAAAGAAACGGGTCCTGGAAATGCCTTTCGTAAAGCCAAGAAGAGTAGGAAGACGAAAGTGTAGATCGCGGCAGCCTGGGGAGTATCTCGTGCTCCAGTATGAGCATACTGTGTTTGACTACGATGTACCAGGAAGTGATTCACGTAAGTCAACAGTCTCTTGCTACATAGCTAGCAAAATAGGTCAACATTCTCTTGTTGCCTAACTAGCATTCTTAACTCCCTCCTCCCCTCCGGCCCTTCTCTCCTCCTCTCTCTCGCCCTGGGCACCCCCCTCTCAAAGTGACGGAGCCTTCAACTTGAGGAAGTTGGATACTGTATGGAAATAGAACTTTATGATGTACTTGTGCGTATACACCAGTTCAATGTTGCCTTTTTCCACAGAGACCATAGTTATGTTGTAATTGTGCGTATACACCAGTTCGGTGTTGCCTTTTTCCACAGAGACCATAGTTATGTTGAAATTGTGCGTATACACCAGTTCGGTGTTGCCTTTTTCCACAGAGACCATAGTTGTAATTGTGCGCATACACACCAGTTCAGTGTTGCCTTTTACCACACAGACCATAGTTCAGTGTTGCCTTTTTCCACAGAGACCACAGTTCAATGTTGCCTTTTTCCACACAGACCATAGTTGTGGACTGTTAGGGACCGGGAGCCCAGGACGGCTACCTCGACTTTCAAACAGCTCCTGAGCTCTGGGTATATACCAGCTGACCAGGAACAGTTCATAGCCTTAAAAATCTATGGTGGGCGTCCGATTTTTACATTGCAGTTCACGCATCAGTACTTTTTTTTTTTTAAAGCAACATTCTTCCTACTCGCAACAGTTGATGTTTTGCTATTGAACACTAAAGATATTGTATAATCAGTTGTGAGCAAAATAAATTCACCCCCGCCACTTTTTTTTTCTTTTTTTTCTTTTTTTCTTTTGAGATGTTCAGAGCAGAAACAAAATGGAGAAAGAATGAATAGCACGCACAGTCTTGACTTGACCAGTGCCTTAGGTTGAGAAAAAGACAAAACTTGCATAGATAAGCAGCAACTTTTTAATGATTGAGAAGGGAATGAAAAACTGTTCCCCCCCCCCCCCCCCCCCCCCCCTGTTTTGTTTTGTTTTGGTTTTTGGTGGTGACATTGACTATTTTAAGTAATATTTTACCTCAAAATTGAAGTGTTAATGCCCACTAAGGTCTACAGAGTGTTTGCGAAGTGCAGATGAAAGTGTTCACCAAGTGCTCAATCCCTTTCGCTTGTACCACGTTCGAGGAGAGGCGTCCGTGTGTTCTGTGATATTTGCTGGTACTATAGTTCCGTTTTCCAAGGTTTTTACATTTCAATTTTTGTCTGCCTACCTCTCCCCCGATCACCATAATCCAGCTTCTGTAATTTCAGTCAGTAATTCTAAGCGAAATTCAGAGAGTAAATTCGAAATTGGTAGTTTGTAAATAAATTGAAATAGAGAAATTTTCTTCTTCTTCTTCTTCTTCTTCTTCTCTCTCTCTCTCTCTCTCTCTCTCTCTCTCTCTCTCTCTCTCTCTCTCTCTCTCTCTCTCTCTCTCTCTCTCTCTCTCTCTCTCTCCCTCCCCTGACAGACTGAAAGTTAAGTGTTGACGTGTCTCTCTGTTGTTTAGAGCAATGATATTCATTCCAGTCGTGACAATTTAAGGACAATAAGGTCTGAGCTATAAAAAAAATTTTTTTTAAAGGAGAAAAACAAAAGGTAAAATCACGTAGAAGCGGAAAACGTGTTTTAAAAGTGATCTTTTGAGGATTTGAACCAGAAACGGGGTATAATTAAAGCGCAGGACGAGAAATTTACTGCCTGTAAATGTTACAGAACAGGCAGGGGGAGGGGCGAAGGATGGCCAACATGTTCAGAACTGCGAAAAACGGCCATAGATATAGGACCGGAATAGCGTCCATAAGGTGTAGAACCAGGAAACTCAAGGTAGGACAGAACCTGTACCAGAACAGTTAAGAAAGCCGGCCAACATGCTAATAACAAAAACCGGCCAACATGCTGATAACAAAAACCGGCCAACAAACTTGTAACAAAATCCGGCCAGCATGCTTGTAACGAAAACTGGCCTTAACATTTGTAACGGGAGAACGGCAGTTAGAACGGGGGCGGGAAGTAAATGGCCAAAACGTTTTGAACAGAAAAAAATGGCCAGTCTGAGACACACAGGCAGCAGATGGGTTGTTCCGGGAGAATTAATAATTAGTCCTGTTTTTGCTCGTAGTACCTGAACACGCTGGTACGGAAAAGTAGAATCGATGTTCCTGACAGTTATGAAGTTCCTGACAGCAAAGAATGTTATTGTTACGACCTCTCACTCCACCTCCCAAACGACCACCGATAATTTAAAAATATATATATATACAAAAAAGTGTGAACTCTGGTTTAATTCCAGTTCCTGCCGGTCAACTCCACAGAAGTTTGCTTTTGAGAAATGTTATCTTCACGGCCCCGATGTTAGCTCGGAGCTCGTGATTAGCAGAGTTCTTTTTTTCTTTTTCTTTTTTCTTTTTAGTTTTAAGTACGCGTCAAGTTATTCGTGCATATAGTGTGGAATTCTGGTTTAATTCCAGTTCCTGTGCCGGTCATCTCCACAGTTTTGCTTTAGGGAAATGTTACCCTGACGGCCCCCAATGTTAGTTCGGAGTTAAGGTCATTAGCAGAGTTGTTTTGTTTATTTTAATGGAAAGTAAGCAATATTCGTGCATATAGTGTGGAATTCTGGTTTAATTCCAGTTCCTGTGCCGATCAGCTCCACAGAATTTTGCTTTCCAGAGAATTAAGTTCTCGCCTGCAGGCGAGCGACAAAAAAGAAAAAACAACAACAGTTTTATCGACTTTGAAAGTCGTTGCCCTTTTGATAGCGTTGACGCCCCCCTAGGTAATGGTAATATGTGGTTGGATTGTTCCTATTTCTCCATTGTTAAGAAGTAAAAAGAGAAAATTTTGTCGTTGGAATTTTCTGGTTCTGTGTTTCGTTCCGAAGCTGCCTCGCTGACAGTCCACGAGATCTTAACGTAACTGGGAGTCGTAAAAATCGTTAATACCTCTAGTAGTAATTAAGTGAATTTAGACTTGAACACTTTGTCCGTTCCCGAACATTTTGTGTCGTTTGAAGTGATTTGCAACGGATGCAGCCACATCGGGGTTGGATGAAGGTGTGAGTCTGGAGGTTGGTACCTTTGCTCAGTATGTGTTTTTTTTTCTTTTTCTTTTCTCTCTAATATAATCTGGTGGTGACTGACGTCAGTCTTCTCTTGTCACGCATATCGCATAAGCCTACGATAGCGTAGAAATTCCAGATTCCGTGTTTAGCTATATGACGACAATCAGAAGTGCTTATCAGTTATAATTATAGCAGCAATAAAACAATATTTGAATCAGTTGCTTGGTGTACGTGTTTTGAGAGAGAGTGCGCGTGTGTGTATGTGTGTGTGTGTGTCAAGTGTAACACTACTTGAGTCAGTCGTTTTATGTGCTAATGTACACTTGGGAAATAACCAAGAGACCACCTTTTTGCAGTATGTAGCAGCTGTCTTCACGCACACACACACACACACACAGCACTCGTGCGTGCACACACACACACTCAACTCGCACATACAAAATACACACATAGATGTTCGACTCCTGTGTTTGAATTTGGTTTGCAGACCTGACTTGGTTGGGGTATATTATGTTTACATTTCAAAAGCTTCTTAAAATGCGTATCGGCTTGCACTGTGTTTGATCGTCCTGATGTGACCCTGTGCGGTTGACGGGACGTTGAAATCCAGTGACTTAATAATGTGTGTGTACCAGTGTGTGTGTGACAGTCGCGTATTTAAATCGAGTTTCTTCGCGGGTCAGCGTTTTCTGATAGTTTGTTGCGCGCAGTGTTTGTGCGCGTGTGTGCATGTATAAGCGTGCGTGTGACAAGCATGTCGAGTGTGACTATATAATTATAAATCAAGTCTCTTGCCGGGTCTTTTTACGAAGGTTCCAGGCGAGATCTAGAGGAGGGAGGTGGAGCTGGACCTTCAAGTTAACCCAGAAGAGATCATGAGTAGGGAGGTGGAGCTGGGCTGCGAAAGTTGGACTTCTTTCGCTTCGGGTTGTTCCTCAACAGCAGTGCAACGGACATTGTCCTTGTGACTGCCCAAACACGGCAGTTGAAACAGCAATTGCGCAGTGCACTAGTCGCTGGCAATGGCGAGGGGACACCGCCTTAACACTGCCATTGTTCTGGCGGCGGCCCACGGTCTCTCCGGTCTTTTTCGGGCGGTATCCGCGGTCGAGCCTTTCACTCTCTCGTCCCCTTCCCCCCTGTCCCCGTCCCTAATAAGCCACCTCGCTGCTGTGGACGTAAAGCAAAATGGTCCCGGGTCTTTTCATAGTTCAGGAGTTGTGTGAGAGTGGAGGTGGACGTCCTGGGCTGTCCGTCCTAACGAGCCTTCTGGCTTCCGTGGACGTAAAGCTATATTGAACCATGCTTCGGCATTGGTCTCAGCTTGTCTCTAATATGTCAGCCGACATCCGAGGACATCAAGCATCACTTCGTATCGGGTCTTTTGTTTATTTGTTTTTTGTTTTAGTTATCGCAGAGAGAGTGTGTGCGTGCGCTCGCCTGTGCGTGTGTGTGTGACAGATGCATCCAGTGCAACAATATTTGAAGCTGCTGCTTGCCGGACCAGTAGGTTATAATTAAGTCTGTAGGTTGTATACCCCGATGCGTATCACAGTGTGTGATAGGCGCGTCAAGTGCTGCCACTTTTACTGTGTGTCTTTAAGATCAAAAATAACTACACTCTTACGTCAGTCATACCATTTCAGCGTGCTGTGTAGTGTACCCGCTTACTCTAGTCGTCAGCTCTGCACATAACGAAGCTGACTGGAACGGGTCTAGTCGCACAGGCTGCAAGACGTCTTTCCCTGTAAGCTGCAGCTGTTGAGATTCACGGTGAAAATAAGCAAAAAAATGTAACTTGATTGGCGACCGCTTAAAAAAATAACAAACACAGTTTTTTATATATATATATTTTTTTTTTGTATGTGTGTGTGTTCCCCCCCCCCCCCCCCCCCCCCCCCCATGACCATGTCCCTCATTGTTGCTTTAAGTCCACATAATCATAAGGCTTATTAGGGACGGGGAGCCCAGGACGGCCATCTCGACTTTTACACAGCTGCTGAGCTCTGAACACTGTGGTGTGTGTGGTGTGGTGTGTGTGTGTGGAGGTGGGGAAAGAAGACTATTATACCTATCGCTACACTGTCACCACCAGAATGACTCCTGCATTAAGATGGGCAGTGATGAAAACCATTTTAATGTTTCATTAATTGTGAGGGACAAAGTCACAGGGACAGTGTCCACAGACCACAACTTTTGAAGAGAAAGGAGAGCCGAAGCGGATTCGAACCGAGGTCCCTTTGCTTACCAGCCTAACGCCTTACCGCTAGGCCAAACCGGCTCACGCTTTAGTAAGTAAGTAAGTAAACATGGTGCTTAACGTCCACAGAAACCATGAGGCTTATTAGGGACGGGGAGAAAGGAGGGGGTAATGGAGGTTGGGGAAGAGGGAGATTATATACCTATCGCTACACCAGCTGTCACCTGCATTAAGATGGGCAGCGATGAGAGTGATTTTAATGTTTCAGTAGGAAGTGATGGACAAAGTCACAAGACAGTGTCCACAAACCACAACCTTTCTGAAGAGAAAGGAGAGCCGAAGCGGTATCGAACCGAGGTCCTTCCGCTTACCAGCCTAACGCCTTA
>OY757548.1:13405535-13418035 GCA_963584105.1 Alviniconcha strummeri | reverse complement strand
TAGTGAACAGCTAGTTAAGTATATTAGTATATAGTTAAACAGCTAGTTAATTGTATCGCGTAGAGAACAGTAAGTTAATTGTATTATGTAGTGAACAGCTAGTTAAGTATATTATTATATAGTTAAATAGCTAGTTAATTGTATCACGTAAGAGAACAGTAAGTTAATTGTATTATGTAGTGAAAAGCTAGTTAGGTATATTATTATATAGTTAAACAGCTAGTTAATTGTATCACATAGAGAACAGTAAGTTAATTGTTTATGTAGTGAACAGCTAGTTAAGTATATTATTATATAGTTAAACAGCTAGTTAATTGTATCGCATAGAGAACAATAAGTTAATGGTATTATGTAGTGAACAGCTAGTTAAGTATATTATTATATAGTTAAACAGCTAGTTATTTGTATCACGTAGAGACAGTAAGTTAATTGTATTATGTAATGAACAGCTAGTTAAGTATATTATATAGTTATTCAGCTAGTTAATTGTATAATGTAGTGAACAGTAAGTTAATTTTATTATGTAGTGAACAGCTAGTTAAGTATATTATTATTATATAGTTAAAGAGATAGTTATTTGTATAATGAAGTGAACAGTAAGTTAATTTTATTATGTATAGTGAACAAGACCAAAACACACTTTCCGTTTTATTTAGTCTTTTTACATAAGTAATCTTAATCTGGTCTTACGATACTGAAGATAACAACATATGTCAATATACTAAATCAAAACAGCAACAAACTTGAAAAAGTCTTAATCGTATTTGAATATACACTTATTTGCACCCACGAAAACAAACAGACACATGCATATGTATCCATGCACGTAGTTATTTTCACCTGATCTGTTTCTCACACGTGCAAATACATATGCATGCGAAACATATACTAACACATTCGTAAACACTAAACTGTCGTATACTCGCACGATAATACTCAAAAGTCACTGTATAGCGTCTCTCGGGTTCTTTCTGACACTTTAACCTGTCACACATACAGTCACTTCACCCACACCCACCTAATACATACACTCGTATATATATATACAGTATAATATACAATCCTTTCCCATACCCCTATTTTCCCATCTACATCTGACGTAAAAAAAAAAAATAGTAATAAATCTCAGGTGTGAGTTGCGATATCTGGGTGAATGCGAAATCTACAGATCGAAAATAAAAGTGGAAAGGGCGAGATGAGTGTTGTTGGAGATTATGAGTACGAGATAGTTATGAAATATTACTGCGACTGCACATTTATATCCAACAGTTTTACTTGATGGTGAAGATTTTGTTGTTTAATATTATTTTTTAAACAGTATTTCATTGTCCCTTGCGGGAAATTCGGGTGGCTTTACCTGGGTAAGGCACAGCGGCCGCAAGAGCAGCGCTACCCATTTCCATAACATGTATAAGTATGTGTAGCATTTTCGTGTGTCCTAGACAATGGTATGGCTGCCAGTGTCCTAGTTTGGGATTTTTAACGTGCACACAGATGTTGATGCATGCGATTGCACACGGGGGCTGCACGGACACTGTAAGAGAGTCTGCACTGAAAGTTGACTCTGGGAGAAAAATCCGTTGCCGCAGCGGGAACTCGAACCCGCGTCAGTATTGCGCCGGGCTTCTCAGACGGACGCTTTACCAGCTGAGCTATTTCCGTCCCTATATTTTGTTATCAAACAGTGTAAAAGAAGCACAGATAGAACAACAAACAAACAAACAAACAAAACACACACACACACACACACACACACACACACACACACACACACACACACACACACACACACACACACACTAACCCACTCACACACACACACACACACACACACACACACACACACACACACACACACACACACACACACACACACACACACACACACACACACGCACACGCACAAAGTCTAGAAGAACGTTGGCATGGTTATCATGCCAACATTTTTTCAGACACTCCAGGCATTCAACAAAACCAAACCCGGATAAGTACAATGTTTCATTTGTCACCGTTTAACTGTTGTGTTATGGCTATGAAAAGGATACTTACCCCGAAAATTCGCACATGTTTCGCATTGTTCTATTAAGTTAGCGTGTTTTTGTTGTTGTTGTTTTTTGCCGTTTATGCCCTGATATAACCCTATGTGGTTGACTGGGCTCAAAGCACCAACTAACTAACTAACTAACTAACTGACTAACTGACTGACTGACAGACTGACTAACCGTTTATGTGTTTGGATCTTGCAGATGGAACAGTTTGTACAAAACCAAAATGATATGACTTTAGTATCGTACACAGCGCCTTTAACTAACTAACTAACTAACTAACTAACTAACTAACTAACTAACTAACTAACTAACTAACTAACTAACTAACTAACCAACCAACTAACCAACCAACCAACCAACCAACCAACCAACCAACCAACCAACCAACCAACCAACCAACCAACCAACCAACCAACCAACCAACCAATCGACTGACTGACTGACTGACTGACTGACTGACTGACTGACTGACTGACCGTTTATGTGTTTGGATCTTGCAGATGGAACAGTTTGTACAAAACCAAAATGATATTATGACTTTAGTATCGTACACAGCGCCTTTAACTAACTAACTAACTAACTAACTAACTAACTAACTAACTAACTAACCAACCAACCAACCAACCAACCAACCAACCAACCAACCAACCAACCAACCAACCAACCAACCAACCAACCAACCAACCAACCAACCAACCAGCCAACCGTTTATGTGTTTGTATCATGCAGATGGAACAGTTTGTACGAATCCAAAATGATACTGTGACTTTAGTATCGTACACAGCGCCTCGAGCTCATAATTGTTTTATGTGGTATAGCGCTGCATTTAAGAGTTATTATCACTATTATTACTACTTTTTTTCCCTTCTTTTTTACGCATAATTATACGGAACATTCTTCCAAGCACTGAACAGGAAAACAACATAGCTGAACCCAAAACAGACAAGTGGCTTAATTAGCTCTCCATCTCATTTTTCATCGTTTTTCTGTTGTTTAAGTGTCGTTTTGTAGCTTGATAAAGGGGACTACCCCGAGAATTCGCATCCTGTGTTGTTGTTTTGTTGTTGTTGTTTTCCCTAACAGCGTTATTTTGAACCTTTTACGTGTTTAGATCTACGCAGATACGCATTTTTATGTTAGGATCAAAAAGCCGTTAGAGCAAAGTTTTCATCTGGTTGTGACCTACTCGGTTGACTAAGTTTAGCAACATCCTACCAAGTTGTTAGCGAGTTGCCTATGTCATAAACATTTTAGGTGAAAAGAAGACGCAAATGCAAATATTTGTATGTTAATAATTTGAATAATGTTTATGCTTGTACTTTTAAGATCGGAATACAAGGAATATAATCGTAATGATTTGTATACAATTTTGGATCCAGACAAAGCTGCTCTAAGGTTTGATTCCCTTTACTTGTGAGTTTAGAATGACATACTGAGTTTAGGGTGACACAGACCTAATAGAATGGTATGGGATCATTGAAACAGAGTAGTTTTTTTCTAAAAAGTTTGCAGAAAAAACAATGATCAACTCACACAGTGAAATCTTTCTTCTTTGTGTTACAGCTTCTTCTTCTTCTTTTTTTCTTCTTCTTTTTTTTCTTTCCCCCGGACATGTCTCATGGAATAAAAAGAATAAACTTTTTGTTTAGTTTTTTGCTTTCGTTTGTGTTCATAAAGCAAATTTGCTGTTGTTGAACAAACAAAAAAACAAAAACAAACAAAAAGCAACAGCAATATCCGCACTTATATATTTATAAGTCAAAAAGTATTTAATGCAATACATTTTTGTTTCAACAAAACTATATATATGAGTATTAACAATTCAAACAACAATTGTTTCGCTTTATATGTTGCAAATTTTAAATGTTACACCTAAAGGAAATGAAAAAAAAAAAAAATGAAAAAAAAAAAAAGTCAGAATTTTACTGAAAGGCTGAATTTTTTAGACTATAGTTCTCATTCGAAGAGTTCAAGAGCATAAAGACCTGATCTGTGACAAACGTATCATCAAAGTCATGTATCTCTTTTCATAGCCATGTTTATCTGACATAAAAGGGAAAAACCTGGGTCCAAGCACACATTAACGAGGTCTGTGAAAAATCGGGTCAAACCTGAGTGGAACAGTGACAGAACAAGAGATAAAACTAAAGGCTGAAAAAGAGAAGAGAAGCTGGGATGGGTAGTGGTGGGGTGAGGAGGGGGGGTGGGGGTCAGGGGGGGGGGGGGGGCTGAGGAGGAGGACAAAAAAGAGGCAAAACAAAACAAAACAAACAAAAAATGGCAAAGCTAGGACCAGTGGCTTGATCTGATTTTGGCGGGCGTGATTCTCAGTACCGTCAGTTTGGTTTAAACAAACTTTTATTCATTCATCGTAATCATAAGCTCAACAAATAAGCACAGGAAACACAAAAGCAGTATGCTTATTTGAGTGTTACCGTCAGTTTGGCACTAGATACTGCAGACATCGTCTTACACAGTGGTCAGTGGTCAGCAAGCGACTTAACTGACTTGATGTGACTTGACTTGACTCGACCCTTGACTAAACGTCCGGTTCACGCCAGACGGTACTGAAACGATTTACAGTGGCAGTTGACTTGGCTCCGTTGACTTGACTCGATTTTCATCAACGCCAGTCAAACGTCCGGTTCGTGCGAGACAGTCTTGGACAGATTTACAGCGGCAGCTGACCAGACTCAGTTGACTTGATTTTGATCAACGCCTGTTAAACGTCCGTTTCAATCGAGGCGGAACTAAAACGATTTACAACGGCAAGTATACTTGGCTTGGTTTGATTTTGATCAACGCCAGTTAAACTTCCGTTTCAGTCGAGACGGAACTAAAACGATTTACAACGGCAAGTATACTTGGCTTGATTTGATTTTGATCAACGCCAATTAAACGTCCGTTTCAATCGAGACGGAACTAAAACGATTTACAACGGCAAGTATACTTGGCTTGATTTGATTTTGATCAACGCCAATTAAACGCCCGTTTCAATCGAGACGGAACTAAAACGATTTACAACGGCAAGTATACTTGGCTTGGTTTGATTTTGATCAACGCCAGTTACACGTCCAGTTTATGAGAGACATTCCTGGACAGATTTACAGCGGCAGTTGACTTGACTCAGTTCACTAGATTTTGATCAACGCCAGTTACACGTCCAGTTTATTCGAGACATTCCTAGACAGATTTACAGCGGCAGTTGACTTGACTCAGTTCACTAGATTTTGATCAACGCCAGTTACACGTCCAGTTTATGCGAGACATTCCTGGACAGATTTACAGCGGCAGTTGACTTGACTCAGTTCACTAGATTTTGATCAACGCCAGTTACACGTCCGGTTTATTCGAGACATTCCTGGACAGATTTACAGCGGCAGTTGACTTGACTCAGTTCACTAGATTTTGATCAACGCCAGTTACACGTCCGGTTTATTCGAGACATTCCTGGACAGATTTACAGCGGCAGTTGACTTGACTCAGTTCACTAGATTTTGATCAACGCCAGTTACACGTCCGGTTTATTCGAGACATTCCTGGACAGATTTACAGCGGCAGTTGACTTGACTCAGTTCACTAGATTTTGATCAACGCCAGTTTATGCGAGACATTCCTGGACAGATTTACAGCGGCAGTTGACTTGACTCAGTTCACTAGATTTTGATCAACGCCAGTTACACGTCCGGTTTATTCGAGACATTCCTGTACAGATTTACAGCGGCAGTTGACTTGACTCAGTTGACAGCGCCGCGAGCTTGTAAATGTTTACAGGGTATGGCGCTATATAAGAGTTATTATTATTTATTTTGATCAACGCCAGTTAAACTTCGGCTTCAGTCGAGACGGAACTAAAACGATTTACAACGGCAAGTATACTTGGCTTGGTTTGATTTTGATCAACGCCAGTTAAACTTCCGTTTCAATCGAGACGGAACTAAAACGATTTACAACGGCAAGTAAACTTGGCTTGGTTTGATTTTGATCAACGCCAGATTTACAGCGTCAGTTGACTTGACTCAGTTCACTAGATTTTGATCAACGCCAGTTACACGTCGGGTTTATTCGAGACATTCCTGGACAGATTTACAGCGGCAGTTGACTTGACTCAGTTGACAGCGCCGCGAGCTTGTAAATGTTTACAGGGTATGGCGCTATATCAGATGTTATTATTATTTATTTTGATCAACGCCAGTTAAACTTCGGTTTCAGTCGAGACGGTACTAAAATAATTTACAACGGCAAGTAGACTTGGCTTGACCTGATTTTGATCAACGCCAGTTGCACGTCCGTTTCATTTAATCGATACGGCCCTGAACAGATTGAGAGCGGCAGTTGACTTGGTTTGGCCTGATTTTTATCAACGTCAATCGTGCTGAAGTGACTCTCTGCGGTTGAAGGGACGTTAAAATCCAAGAACTGACAAACTGATTAACGTCATTTTCGCACCAGATGGTACTGAAAAGACTTACAGTGCTCAGCAAGTGACTTGACTTGATGTGACTTAAACTGGTTCGACTCGACTGTACACAAGATGGTACTTACAGTAGAAAAGTCTTACAGTGCTCAGCAAGTGACTTGACTTGATGTGACTTAAATTGACTCGACCTCACTCAACACCAGATGGTACTGACAAGTCCTAAAGTGCTCGGCATTGACTTGACTTGATGTGACTTGACTGTACACGAGATGGCTCTGAGAAGATTCACAGCGGCAGCTGACCTGACTTCTCTTGTCTTCATTTGAGACGACACTGAAGAGATTTACACCGGGGAGTGACTGAAATTGACTTGACTTTGATTAACGTCACTTGTACACAAAATGGTACTGATAGGATTCACAGCGGGGAGTGACTGAAATTGACTTTGATTAACGTCACTTGTACACAAAATGGTACTGATAGGATTCACAGCGGGGAGTGACTGAAACTGACTTCACTTTGATTAACGTCACTTGTACACAAAATGGTACTGATAGGATTCACAGCGGGGAGTGATTGAAATTGACTTTGATTAACGTCACTTGTACACAAAATGGTACTGATAGGATTCACAGCGGGGAGTGACTGAAACTGACTTGACTTTGATTAACGTCACTTGTACACAAAATGGTACTGATAGGATTCACAGCGGGGAGTGACTGAAATTGACTTGACTTTGATTAACGTCACTTGTACTCAAAATGGTACTGATAGGATTCACAGCGGGGAGTGACTGAAATTGACTTGACTTTGATTAACGTCACTTGTACACAAAATGGTACTGACACGATTTACGGCCGCAAATTACTTGACCTGGGGTGATTTGTCCTGATTTGACTCTGGTTAATGCCAGTTTCGCAGTAGGTGACGCTTAAAAAGAAGAAAAAAAAGACCCCCCCCAAAAAAAGAAAAAAGAAAAGAAGAAGTAGATATTGTTTTGTTCTTCTCCTTCTAGACATATTTAAAACAGATTATCTAGCTTTGCGTTGTTGTTCTTCTTCTTCATGACTGTGATCCTGTAGTGAGGTACTGCGGACGCAGAACTTCAGGCCCTCTCTGTTGGGAACCTAGAGTTGACAAAGTTTTCTCCCTTCAAAGCCCGGAGTAGGTCAGAATATAGCCACGCATGCTTCCCCCAATGCCAGGAATTTCTTCCTTGTCCTAATTTCAGTCTTCCTGGTCCATTCAACTGAATTTTTTCAAGATCTTCTCCCTGCTTTTTAACTGCGTTAGTTTTGGCGAACACAGTTACCCGTCTGGACCCGTGGAATAAAACGGGTCATACTGTTCATAGTTACAAACGATTTAGGCAGGTTCCCGTAGTGAGTGCCTACGGTTTATAAATAGGTGTCAAAACATGTGTTAGTGCGCACTGATCGACAGATGGGTGGTTGGTTTTTAACGTTGTAACAGTGGTTTAGGCAAACTTGTGATTTAGTGACTCGTGTTTTGAACTGGTGTAAAAGAATTTAGAACATGTGCTCCGTCCTGAGTTTACCCAATGTGTTTGAGGGGACTTTAAAATCCAAGAACTAACTAACTAACTCTTGACTGGGCACTAAAACTATTTATGAAGCTCTGTGTTGCTGTTGTTGTTGTTTTTCTTCTGTTTTCTTTTTTGTTTGGGAGCTGAAATTGATTTTCTAACGTTGTGCTGCTGTTGTTCTTTTTTTTTCTTTTTTTCCTTCTGCCTCTTCTTTCTGGGAACTAAAAAAGTAAACGCATTTTCTAACTTTGTGCTTCCCCCCCTCCCCCCTCCTCTTCTTCTTGTCTGGGAACTCAAATCGATTTCTAACTTTGTGCTGTTCTTCCTCCTCCTTTATTTCATTCGCCCCGCGAATCTATATAAGTCTTGATCACTTTGTTATGTGCCCAGAACGTCCGGGGTGGACAACACTACATCCTGACAATTGGACAGTGCTGGAAGTGGCGGAGTGGTTAAACAGCGTGGCGGAGGAGTACTCGCTCAGTTACGAGGTCAAGGTCTCCTTGGCCAGCGCCTTCTCTGGTGTGAACGGGCGACAGCTGATGGCCATGACCTTGCAGAACTTCACTGACCTTGACCCTCGCCATGGCGGCCTGTTGTTTACTGTGTTTCGCCACACCGTGTGTGCCGGTGAGACGATTGTTGTTTGGAGCTGGTCTAGAAATTTATATAAAATTATTGAAAATGAACGACAAAACAAAAGAAAGAATGAAAGCATGAACGAATTGAAGAAAGATTTTTGTAAAGGACGAAAGAATTTATTAATACTTGACTATGTCACTGAATGAATAAACACTGGAATGCGAGGTGGGTAGTGATATTGTCATTGCGAAGTATCCTTTGCAGCCTTTCTATTATGATTTTTTTTTTCTCCCGAGAAACAGGTCGATAAATAGAGTATAAAAGAACTGTGTGTGCATGTCTTTTTAAATTCCATAAGAAATCTATATAAAGTAACTGAAAATGAATGATGAGCAAAAGAAAGAATGAACGAACTGAAGAAAGAACTCTTTTTAAGGACGAAAGAATTAATTAATACTTGTCTATATCATTAAATGAATAAACACTGGAATGACAAAAAAGACGTGGGTTAAAAAAAAAAAAAATTTTTTTATTAAAGTATCGTCATTTCGAAGTATGCTTTGCAGACTGTCTATACGGATTTTCTTCACAAACAGGACGATAAATCGAACAAAAAAGCGCTGCGGGTGCATGTATTTTAAAATTCCACTCCTATCGATATTTATATAGGGCCCCGCTGTGGGTACATGTATTTTCAAATTCCATTCCTATCGACGTTATAATTATAGGGTCTCGTGATGCTTCTTCGTTTCGTTTCTCCTTTAAGCGCTCGTGTTATCATGTAGCTTCTTACTACATGATAACGCGAGCGCTTAAAGGAGACGGGGCGACGACCGCCATCAGCCAACAGGCACACCGTCTGAACATGGACGTATATGTACTGAACTGCCTGCTTCGCCATGGTCTGAACTAGTTTTAGATAGCGTCGGCCCAAATCGGGGAGGCATGTTTCGTGCATACTGCGCACGTTTTCTTTTCACTTTTAGCCTACACAATAAGATCCAAACGCATAAACAGTTAAGCGGTTAAAAATGAGATGTTGGATACTTATCTCCTTTTGGTTGACCTGTTGTTGTTATTTTATGTTGGCCACTGGAAAACATAACTAACATAACAAAAAAACTGGTCACTAAAAAAATAAAAAATAAAACAACGAACATAACAAAACAAAACAGCTGGTCCACTGGAAAACGTAACTAACATAACGAAACAGGTCAACCAAAAGCAGATAAGTATCCTACATCTCATTTTTCGCCGTTTGTTTAAGCGTTGTTCTGTAGCTTAAAAAAAGAAAGAAAGAAGAGATTACCCCGAAAATTCGCCTACTGCGTTTGGTCACAATAAATAGCGTTCTTTTAAAAAAAATTTATGTGTTTGGATCTTTTTTAGAACGCTAGCAGTCAGGATTTTTTAAACAGTTTTTTCTCTGTTTCTGTGGACCTTAAGCACCATGTTTACTCACTTACTTCGCAGCCTACTCGACCAGCGCCCTGACTTCCGCTGCACAGTCTAGTCACATGATCACGTGATGTGTCCAAACCACTCCAGCGATTGTAGTAGGTCCTACCGTAACACTTCTATTCGATGCCATACTTATTGAATGCGTATCCGTGCAAGTGACTTAACTGGTCGGTTCTTTCAGATTGTGCATCAGCTGCTCACTAGAAATGTAGAAATGTAAATAATTATATGTCAAATAAAAAAAAATTAAGAAGTAGGGTATTTTCCATTACAGCCATTTTGAAAGAAGAAGAAGAAGAAGAAGAAGAAGAAGAAGAAGAAGAAGAAGAAGAAGAAGAAGAAGAAGAACAACAACAACAACAACAACAACAACAACAACAACAACAACAACAACAACAACAACAACAGGAAAAAGAAGAAGAAGAAGAAGAAGAAGAAGAAGAAGAAGAAGAAGAAGAAGAAGAAGAAGAAGAAGAAGAAGAAGAACAACAACAACAACAACAACAACAACAACAACAACAGCAACAACAACAACAACAACAACAACAACAACAACAACAGGAAAAAGAAGAAGAAGAAGAAGAAGAAGAAGAAGAAGAAGAAGAAGAAGAAGAAGAAGAAGAAGAAAGATAGTCGACTGCCCAGTAATCCACTTTTCGCGGAAATGTGCCGCTGTAAAAACCATGGACCTATATATACTGGACTGCCAGCTGCACGTATATCACTATCATAGTTCAGGAGCTGTGTGAGAGTCGAGGTGGCCGTCCTGGGCTGTCCGTCCTAACGAGCCTTCTGGCTTCCGTGGACGTAAAGCTATATTGAACCATGCTTCGGCATTGGTCTCAGCTTGTCCCTAATATGTCAACCGACATCCGAGGACATTAAGCAACACTACCTACCTGCAAGTATATATATATATATGTATATAGGTCCATGGTAAAAACAGTCGCATGAAGTGACCGAGTTCTGATGACGCGACGATCCTTTTCAGTAAGTGTAAGCCTATACTAAGAAACTTCAGCCGCAGTGGTAGCGATAACAGCAAGAGGGTGGAGTGGGGTGGGGGGGGGGGGTATTTGTGTGTGTGCGTGCCCGCATAGAGATCTGTTATCGCTTGGAGGAGAGAAGGAAAAAAGAAAAGAAAAAAAGGAAAGGAAAAAAAAAAAAAAAAAACCCGAACAAAAGATGATGATCGTCTCTGTATGTTTGACCTCAGTGTGATAAACAGAAGGAAAAAATGTGTGCAATTCGGCCATTATTGTGCACGTGCAAAATGCCTCCCCGAACTGATTTGCGACGGTAAAAGAAAAGAAAAAAATAGAAAAAGAAAGAAGAAGAAGAAGAAGAAGAAAGGAAAGAAGAAGAAAAAACGGGGGGGGGGGGGGGGGGGGGGGGGAATGACCTTGAACTGACCTTGACACTGACCTACTGTGTAGTGCTTATACCCTTCCACTACGACTGGACGTCAAACACCAGCTTACCTACTGACTAACCTTTCCACTGACCTTGACAGAGTGGCTGGGACACCTGGACGAGCACCCCGCCCACCAGGCTCGGACACTGACCCCTGTCCTCGAGGTGGACAGTCGCCGCACTGGTCAGCACGGCGAAGAAGACCGAGGTCCTCTGATGGACAACGCTGCCGCCGCCGAGCGGGACCGCCTCTCGTCTGACACGGCCTCCCAAGGTGCTCGGCGGGGGCCGCAAGGCCAACAGCAAGGTGCTGTACGTTATTTGTTGGTGCCTGGTTGTGCGCCACAAGGTTCTCTCTCTCTGTCTCTCTCTCTGTCTCTGTCTCTGTCTCTCTCCCTCCTTCCCTCCCTTTCTCTCTCTCTGTTCGTGGTATTGTCGTGTTTATTTGTGTTTGTAGTATAGCAAGGACTGGCTGTTAGATAGGTCCAAATGGACCTAACGCTACTATCCTTGAGTGTTAAAGTTTTCTAGTTCGAGTTCTCTCTCTCTCTCTCTCTCTCTCTCTCTCTCTCTCTCTCTCTCTCTCTCTCTCTCTCTCTCTCTCTCTCTCTCTCTCTCTCTCTCTTTTAACCTTTGTAAAGGCACAGGCCAATCAAATTTTTGCGTCTTGCGTCTCTCTCTGTTTTGGTGTGTGTGTGTGTGGGTGTGTGTGTGTGTGTGTGTGTGTGTGTGTGTGTGTGTGTGTGCGTGCGTGTGCGTGCGTGCGTGCGTGCGTGCGTGCGTGCGTGCGTGCGTGAAAGAGTTAACCGTAAATGCACGACGAGACAGACAGGAAATAAAGCAACGAATTATACGTATAGTGTCAGTAGAATAAAGGGGGATAACTGAATCACTGGGAAATACTGTATCTCGAAAAATACGCAATTGTCTCTCTTGGGTCAGTGTTTGCTACGTGACATTGTTCACGTGTGTGTGTGTGAAACTCCAGACACTGGTTTACGACATCCTTCCTTCAACCACTGCCGTATTT
>OY757548.1:13366112-13405335 GCA_963584105.1 Alviniconcha strummeri | reverse complement strand
GTCATGTACACCTCACCATGGATGCCCCTGCCCCCTTTTAAGTAAGACCACCTTTACTGGATGTTTAGGGTGGTCTTAAAAGATGGGTTCTATTGCGATGGTTAGTCAAGTGGTGCAGTTACTAAAAAAAAGAGCCTCAAAGAGTTGTGTTTTGCCCTAATAAACAGTGTTCTTTTAAACCTTTTATGTGTTTAGATCTCAGAGAGCCTAATTAGTGTTCATAACTTCGTGGCTTATCAGCTGGAAGTAAAACGATCAAGGGATAGATCTTCCGTTCATTGGCTAGCATTCTGCGCTGAGAGGCAGCCCGGGGTTCAGCGCCTGCCTGACCTCGTCTCCTAGTCTGGCAGAGAGAGCTGGACTGAGTGTCTAGATCATTGGATGGGGGCTGTCCCTGTGTGTGCAAGGCCCATTATAGAAGGACAGAAGAAATCAGAGGCATGCAATGGACAAAACTTGCACCACACTGCAATCACAGTGTGCACTGTTTCACGCCTTTGCGTTCCTGAAGACATGTCGATGGGTTGTGTTTCAGTACTTCATCATGGTGCTGCTCATCTTCACCTTGGAGATCACAGCAGGGGCTTTAGGATTCCTGCACAAGGATGAGGTGGGTCATAGGAACTTGTGGATTTTTCAGACCTGATGGCAATGGACAGGTTTTCGGCATGCTGGACTTCTTTTGTTTTTCTTCTTCTTCTGTTTTTTCTTTTTCTTTTTTAATGTAGGCATATGCATATTAATATTGCTATTCTGTTACTGCATCTATACAAGTTTGGGGTCGAGCACAATCAATTTTGTTGTTGTGGTTGCTAACATAATTGTATCATACTTCATAGTAGCAGTAGTATTTTTGACATGGCAACACCCAGAACAACACATGGCAACACCCAGAACTTTACTATGGATTTGTGCTGTGTACACACACCACTTGATTGATTGAATGGTTGCTTGATTGCTTGACTGGGCTGGTTGTTTGATTCAGCTGCGGTCAGTGATCCAGAAAGACCTGTTGCTGAGCATTCAGCAGGAGTACAGGATGGGCCCCAAGGCCAAGGAGGCCGTCAAGCATCATTCAGCTGCTGTGTCCCGCGACCCTGAAGAGTGGTGGTTAGTCATGGATTCTCTGCAGACAGAGGTGAGGCCTTAGTGCTGTTACTGCTGTTAATGGTGGTAGGCATGGTGGTGACCTTGAATAGTGGTGGCTGGTCGTGAACTCTCAGTAGGCGGAGGTGAGGCATTAGTGCTGTTGTTGCTGTTAATGATGGTAGGCATGGTGATGACCCTGAATAGTGGTGGCTGGTCGTGAACTCTCAGTAGGCAGAGGTGAGGCATTAGTGCTGTTGTTGCTGTTAATGATGGTAGGCATGGTGATGACCCTGAATAGTGGTGGCTGGTCGTGAACTCTCAGTAGGCAGAGGTGAGGCATTAGTGCTGTTGTTGCTGTTAATGATGGTAGGCATGGTGATGACCCTGAAGAGTGGTGGCTGGTCGTGAACTCTCAGTAGGCAGAGGTGAGGCATTAGTGCTGTTGTTGCTGTTAATGATGGTAGGCATGGTGATGACCCTGAATAGTGGTGGCTGGTCGTGAACTCTCAGTAGGCAGAGGTGAGGCATTAGTGCTGTTGTTGCTGTTAATGATGGTAGGCATGGTGATGACCCTGAAGAGTGGCGGCTGGTCGTGAACTCTCAGCAGGCAGAGGTGAGGCATTGATGCTGTTGCTGCTGTTAATGGTGGTGGGCATGGTGGCAGCCTTCAAGAGTGGTGGCTAATCATGGACTATCTGCAGGCGGAGGTTGGTGGTGGTAGCTGTGGTGGTGATCTTAAAGGCTGGTGGCTAGACACAAAAAAAAAATCACCAGTTTGATGTAGCTAAATACTAAACAGGATCTGATGTTGATGTGTTGCATGCCTTTGAACATGAAGGCTGTGATCAGCCTTGCCAAACAAAAGGGGTGGATTCAAAGCAACCTGAACTGGAGTAGATATTAAAAGGCTATTTTGTAAGTCTGTGAATGTAAAAGCTGCACTGCTTCAAAGCAGCCATTATTTTCATGGATGAGTCTACAATTTGAAACAGTTGTGCTTTTTTTGTGTGGCTTATGTTTGATCTGCTGATGGATGAATTACTTAATGTGTGTGTGTGTGTGTGTGTGTGTGTGTGTGTGTGTGTGTGTGTGTGTGTGTGTGTGTGTGTGTGTGTGTGTGTGTGTGTGTGAGGAGGACTCAGGGTCCTGATGGGAGTAAAAACAGGGTGGTGGTGGGCAGCGGAGTAAGCCAGCCAGGTTAATTAATTAACTTGGTGTAGATGATTTTTATAACTGCTTTTATTAGACAGTAATTTTTAAGAGGTAATCCTCATGAAGAGGCAATTTTTATGTGATATGCACAGCTTGATGTCAGCTGGATTTCTCATGTATTTATTTATGAATGACTCTTTACCTGGATGTTTGTTTGCTGTTGTGTGTTTTTTAATGTTTTATGACTGGTGTGAATGTGTGATGAGTCTGCTTAGCACCAGAAAACATTCCTAGTGCAGCTGTATTGACACTTGGCAGTAAAGCTGTATTGTGTGTGTGTGTACACAGCTGCAGTGCTGCGGAGTTAACAACTACAGCGACTGGTTCAACATCAGAGCGTGGCCGACGGAGCAGCGCGTGCCAGACTCCTGCTGCAAGCAGCCTGAGGAAGGATGCGGCCGGCTGGAGCCTAGGTTCTGGTTTGAACAGGTTAGTGTCTGTTTTCCCCCCTCAGCCAGCCACAGTGCTTGACGCTTTGTGCAGAAGATCATTGTGTTGCTCTGTCCGCATTGGCAGTTTTTTTTTCCCTTCCTCACAACACAAGATTTTAACCCAGCAATGCCCTTACATTACCGCAAAGAAATCTGAAACAAAGTTAACTGCTAGCATTCTCCAGCACCGACTGCTTGGTAAGTACACAGTTTTCATGCTGTGAGTTGGGCTTAATGCCCTCTGGGATGTTGGGCTGACATGTTAGGGACAACTTGGTTTTTATTTCTTCATCCACGTCATCATTTGTTAGCATCTGTCTGTTGCTTGGAAAAAAGCTGGTGCCATTGAAAATGTGTACATATTTTGTATTGTCCAATTAAGATCAGCATTCTTCTTTTTTTCTTTTATTATTTTTACATTTTTAAAATTTTTTAATTGTGGGATTCGTTGCTGCAAAGAAGAAAAACGTGTTCTTTTTAATTGTTTTATTTGTCCTAAGCTAATCTTCTGATGAAGGGAAGCTGATCTCATTTCAACAATAGAGAGAAAAAGAAAAAGAAGTCATTTCCCCCCCCCCCCCCCCCCCCTTTTTTTCCTGCTGTGAAAAAGCAGTAGGCCAGCAGTGATGGTCACCTTAAAGTCTCCAGATGTTCACCTCCTTGCTTTGACACTTTGACTTGGCAATAAGGGCATACTCTTTGTACGTTTTTATGCTGTGATTTTTATTGAATTATATCATGAATGTTGTAATGTTGGTTGATTTTGGTTTTTGTTGTAACTCACTTGGTAACTGGTAAAAGGTAGAGGGACATTTTATGTACTGAACATACAACGTTTTGTCCATTTGCACAGCATACTGTTGTTTGATTGCAGGGCTGTATGGGAGAGATTGACTACTGGTTTGTGAAGAATATGTACATCCTTGGGGTTGTTGGAATCACAGTGGCTGTTGTGCAGGTAATTACTGTGATAATGTCTACTATTCCTATGAAAAAGGGGTAAAAATACAAAAGTTTTGTTCGGCCAACTAAGTTCTTCTGAATAACTGTGTGTAAATGTTTGCAGTGTCTTTCTCATTCTCACTGTTCCTTTCTCCCTCTCCTCTCTCTCTCTCTCTCTCTCTCTCTGTCTTGAAAGAGGCCCAAGGCCTAATCAATAAAACATTCAGTGTTCAACATTCACCTCTCTCTCTCTCTCTCCCTCTCTCTCTCTCTCTCTCTCTCTCTCTCTCTCTCTCTCTCTCTTTTTCACTCTCTGTGTCATCCCCCCAACCCCTGCCCCACCCCCCCCCCCACCCCTGACTTGTCTGTTTCTTAAAATATCACTTTGCTATACAATAGACTCCCCGTGTCTCCTTCATAGGTGTGTGGTAACCTCTTACAAAAGGAATACTCCACAGTGTGAGAATACTTTCCCTTTTGAATCACAAAACATTGGAAACAGATTAATGTAGTGAGAGAGAAAGAGAGAGACTGCTTGTCTATCTCAGCATGTTCACCGCTGTTCCCAGACGCCTCTTTAGTTAAAGCCAGTGCCCCATAATCTAGGTCAGCTAGGCAGGTGGCCCCACTTGAGATATCCAATAGCTTAGCTGAGCTGAGTGGTCTGGCCACGGACATGCTGCTGTTGCAGCCAGCAGCAAATTATAGCAGCTGTCTTTCACCACCTCCCTTTCCCAGTGCCATCTCACCACAGAGTTGTACAGCAGACCATTGAAAAGTTCTTATTTTGAAGTTTACACAGACACCAAATATGCTTGGTACAATAGTTTTAGTTTTCATGCTGCAACAAAGCCATTTCATGCAAAAATCACACAAAACATCACATTGTGCACAGTACACACACAAAAAGTACGAAACGTATACGATTATTGTGAGGTGCTGCTTTTTTTCTCAACAAAACAACATATATACATCACAACATCAATATATCTGCTACAGGAGGCACTCATTTAAAATCAGGCCCAACTCTCAGAGAAAAACTCACAGGGGGTGTAAACAGTATACCATTTTGGCAAGAGGGACATTCATGCAAACTATGAAAATGTGCTCAGTACACGCATAAAACGTACGAAACAAAGCAACATTGAAAAACAGCAAACATGCATCACAACATCAATATGTTCACTACTGGAAACACTCACTTAAAATACAGAAAGCACCCTGTACACTCAGCAGCCCACAAGTAAAAAATTAGAAGCAGCCGGCTAGTACTGACCACTGCTGGTAGTGACCTAGATTCCACTGACAGAGCAGCTATGTGGGGGAGCTAAAAATAGCTCAGCCAGTGAGCAGCTAAAGGGCCAGATTTTAAGCCTGTGGAACAGCTGTGTGTTAAATAGATAGTCTCCATTTCTTTGTTTACTGCTGAGATACATTTGAAAGTCTGTGGATAAAATGCATCGTATGGTTGTTTACCATGTTTTGTTTTGTTTGTTTTTCTTTGCAGATTCTGGGTATGGTAGCTGCCATCATCTTGTTTTGTTATATACGTACCAACAAGTTCTTCATGTGAAAACCTGCAACGTTGCCAGGCAACCTTTTTTGTCAGGTTTGGTGACTGGCTGATCATGCTCAGGTTGTGGGTTGTGATCTTCGCGCAGACGTGATCTGTGCATGCGCAGTTCCAGTGCACTCAGACAGTCTGGGCTCGTGCCATCAGGTTGCCGCAGTGATGGGGTTGTGACCATGCACCACAGACCGTCACTGTTCATCCTCCCCCGCAGAATGCTTGGGCGCCATGAAGGCGTTCAGCATGTGACCCTGCGCCAGGTTGTTGTGAATCTCCGCGCTGCCATTGGTGTGGCAGTTGTTATGCACATTTGAATCAGGTGACTCAAGACTGAGCAGCTACTGCTATTTGCCACTGGGACCAGAGTGGCTCGTGTCATTTGCTACTACTTGCCAAGCACGACAAACCTCTTTTTTTTTTCTCCACAGTTGGGCAGCTGTGTTAGATGCCAGTTGGGCATCTTTGTCTATACAGTCATCACAGTCAGTTGACTTGTTTCGGCACACGAACTAAAGCTACCCCTGATATGTTGTTTGGAAACTCACCCATTCTGCTTATCAGGTTTTAGAGAGGAAGAAAAATTCTTTCTTTTCTATTCTATGATGAACTACGCCAAACTTTTGTGCAGTACCAACCATTTGCAGTGTTTTCTCTGTTGTTTTGTTTTTGTTTTATGACCCTGCTGTTTGCTACTGGGATTGATCAGAATTTAAAACAATGTACAGTAAAATGCTCTAAACACTCTGTGCTTTGACCAACAGCTGGACCAGATAAAAGAGCAGAAAGAAAAAAAAAGAAAAATCCATGAATTGTGTTTAAAGAGTAAAAGTCAGACTTCACAAGAGGTGAAGTCCAGTCTGGCCGTTTCACTGGTACAGAAGAAGAAAAAAAAAGAGTCTTCATAAGGAGCAATGTTGGGCCAGCCAGTCCAATATGTCTAAAACTTCAATGTTGCAATTTTCTTGGGCGCCAAAACATGACAAATGTCAAACTCTGCACAGAGACACTTGTGGTACCATATTTCAAGGTCACAGAAGTGTGAAGTAGTTTCAACTGAAAATAAAATTATGCTGTTGTCCGATTTAGTTGAAATTTTGTAGGATTGTTAATTATGCCGACTAGATCATGAATATACCACTGTTTTTTGTTTTGTTTTTACTTAACTACATAGTCAAAATAATTGACATGTTTTGTAATTTTAATTGCTCAGCATGTTTTTTCTGGTTTTGAGTATGGTCAGGAGGTTTTCAACAGTCAAACCGTAGGTATGAAGTGTAGCAGTGTGTGTTCTGGATAGCGCTGTTAGTCATATACGAAGACTGATTCTGATTCAGGGTGCATGGTTTAGCAATAGAAGTGGTTCGCACAGCAGTGTAAGACATCATTTTAGCAAGCACAAACAAATTTCCAAGGAACTAGTCAGATTTCCGTTGTTTTTTGTTTATTTGGTTATATGTTTCATGCTCTGTGTGTGTGTGTGTGTGTGTGTGTGTGTGTGTGTGTGTGTGTGTGTGTGTGTGTGTGTGTGTGTTATAAATATATACTGATACACAATTTTCAATCAAGAATCAAAGAATCCAATTGCTGTCATTGTTTGACCATTGTACTGTACTTTTTTAGTTGATGGTCACAGCTGTTTTAGTGGGCAGTCAAGTCCTTGTGAATAACGATAGTTACAAGAAGAGGGCAGAAGCTGCCCCTTCAGTCTCTTATGTTACCACCGGTTCAACGGGAAAGTCCTGATGTGGGCAGACATATCCCTGTCTGATAGTGTTGCGTTGGTCGAGCGACTTCACCTTCTGGCATTTTGTCGAGTTGTTTAATACTGTGGCAAAAGTGTCATAAACTTACCCCAAAATAGTCAAAGACGTTTGTGAAACTTCTATTTTATCCTGGCTGCTCCCCCACCACCACCACCCCAGGGCTCCTGGAGGGATTCAACCATTGACCCCTCCCCCCCCCCCCCCCCACCAACCCTCCATCACCCCTCTACCCCCCTCCCCTTTGCCCCATTCCTGAACCCATTTTACTCTTGCAAGGTTGTGAGGCAAAGCATACTGATGCAGATGCTTCCTGTGGAGATGCTGGGGCTGTTTGTTTTTGTGACAGCGAGTTTTAAAATGACTTCTACACCTGTTGTCAACCAGCAGAGCAGGGAGTGTGGCTCATGGAGCTTTGATTTTTTTACCAAAGATTTGTTTTAATACAAGTGTTGTTGTTTTTTAAAGAGTTGTGCTCTGTATTTTGCTTGTTTGTTCTTATGGGCTTTTTTGTTGTTGTTGTTTTTAGTTGGGGTGGGGTTTTGTTTTTGTTTTTTGTGGAAACGTAGTTGTTGTTTTTTTTGTTTTTGTTTTTTGGGGGGGGGGCAACATGGTGTTTTATTATATAAAATGTGGTGTTAATCAAAATACAGATGTCACAAATTTTATTTTATCTCTCTCTCTCTCTCTCTCTCTCTCTCTCTCTCTCTCTCTCTCTCTCTCTCTCTCTCTCTCTCTCTCTCTCCAGGGGTGTGGATGGAGGTGGTTGAGTATGTGTATTGGATGGTTTTGCATGATGTTATTTGTTTACTCACTTGGCAGACTACAGTATCTAATTAGTAGGGGCAGGGAGGTCAGTAGGGAAATGTGTATGTGTTCAAAGGTCAAACAGCTGCTGAAACAGCTGGTGTTGACAAAGTGGCTATGGGGTGGTGTGTGTGTGTGTGTGTGTGTGTGTGTGTGTGTGTGTGTGTGTGTATGTGTGTGTGTGTGTGTGTGTGTGTGTGTGTGTGTGTGTGTGTGTTACATCTGATATATATTGTTATCAGACACCTGATATTTGTACATGAAACAAAGTCAGATTAACACAACTTGGTCAGTCACTGACGCTGTCACTGGAACTAAAATGTTTCCTTTCCAATTAAGGGTCCTGTCACAAGTAGATATATTTATGCAAAGTAGTGGAACAACCAACTTGATGAGCACTTTTAAGACATACATCAAGCTAAGTGATTCAGGTATCCATACTGCCACTTTTCCCTGTATTCCAGGATTCTAAGACAAAGTGTGTTGTAATTTCATGTTCCTTTACTAGTCATTGTGTATTCCCCACAATGTGTGTTAGATGCACTTTTTTTTTTTTATAGAATACACAAAAACCATTCAAGAGGTGAAAGTCCTTGACAGGGTACATGAAGCTTCTTCAGTCTTTGGCTGCACATTAGTGATGCGCTCTCTCTCTCTCTCTCTCTCTCTCTCTCTCTCTCTCTCTCTCTCTCTCTCTCTCTCTCTCTCTCTCTCTCTCTCTCTATCTCTCTAGTTGGGGTGGGGTTTTGTTTTTGTGGAAACGTAGTTTTTTTTGTTTTTTGTTTTGGGGGGGCAACATGGTGTTTTATTATATAAAATGTGGTGTTAATCAAAATACAGATGTCACAAATTTTATTTTATCTCTCTCTCTCTCTCTCTCTCTCTCTCTCTCTCTCTCTCTCTCTCTCTCTCTCAGTCTTTGGCTGCACATTAGTGATTCTCTCTCTCTCTCTCTCCTCTCTCTCCTCTCTCTCTCGTCTCTCTCTCTCTCTCTCTCTCTCTCTGTCTTTGCTGCACATTAGTGATTCTCTCTCTCTCTCTCTCTCTCTCTCCTCTCTCTCTCTCTCTCTCTCTCTCTCTCTCTCTCTCTCTCTCTCTCCTTAAGATATTCTCCCTTTGAGTGCACTTAAATTCCTTTCCTTGCAGTTATTTTCCCAGTAATAATACCATTTATTTTATATACAGTGGCTGTGTGTGTTTTGTGGTGTTTGGCTGAGTGAAAAGAACACCAACAAAAGCATGAACTGGTGTACAATAGGAAAACTTTACACTTGAAAATTTACAGAGAGAGAGAGAGAGAGAGAGAGTCCCATTTTAAGTACTGAATAGAAGAAATTAAGGTAAATGTCTGTGAAAAACTGTACATAAGAAGGTAAATGTGAACAACAGTGTACATAATCATTGTTCATGAAAAGTTGATAAGTAAGGATTTACCTCTGTCTACATGCATAAATTGTCAAACAATCTGTTATTGTACTTTTGTTGGACATATTTCCTTGTCATTAAATACATATTAAAAAGGAAACACATGGTTGTGTGGGTGTGGTAATGATTCATACTTTGATATGATCACTTTTCTCCACTCTCAAGCAGACTCAGTGCACTTTTGTCATGTTTAATTCTAAATGAGTGACTGTCACTTTCTAGAGCACATTTTTTTTAGTATCCACCAAAGTGGTGGCTGTACAGTAAAACATGAAACTGCTGCTATCTCAGTGCATTCCATGTACACCATACAACTTAATAAGTTTATTGGCTCCTTTTCAAAACTACTTACGCACATCAAAACAGACAAACAGTTGAAGGGAATGCTTCATTTAACAGGACAATGCAAAACATGCACACATTTTTCAGGGTAGACTCAGTTTTCAAGAACAGTTAATTTACAAACAAACAACATGAAATGACCTGGCTTTCTGTCCGGTCACCTGCAGAAAAATGCAAGCACAAGATTAGATTAACTGTCTTGCTTCAAAAAGAAGCCTACGTTTTGAAAGCATCCATGTTTTGCACCCCCCTCCCCCCATGACAAAGGTACTGACTTGTCTCACTTTGTCTCCGGCCAAGAATAAGAGATATTTCAGCAAGGTGTGTGTCGATGGAATACCGTCTGGACAAAGGTACCTGTCCTACTTTGTCTCAGTCCAGCCAAAAATCAGAGATACAGCAAGGTGTGTGTCGGTGGAATACCGTCTGGACAAAGGTACTTGTCCTACTTTATCTCCGGCCAAGAATCACTGACTGAGGGATACAGCAAGGTGTATGTCGGGGGAGTACCGTCTGGACAAGGTACTTGTCTCACTTTGTCTCCGGCCAAGAATCGGATGATGATGAGTTGATGCTTAATGTCCTCAGATGTCATTTGACATATTAGGGACAAGTTGTGACCAATGCCGAAGCACGGTTCAATAAAATCCACATACGTAAGGTGTATGCGTGTTTAGCTGTAACCTGCCACCTGCACTTTTTGGCAGAATGACCGGGATAATTTACGTGCTACTGTGGTAACACGGGGGTGGAACGGATACCGAAATAAGAGTCAGCACAGAAAGTCGACCCTGAAATAAGAGTCAGCACAGAAAGTCGACCCTGGAGAAGAAAATTATCCCGCCGTTCCAGCAGGGATTCGAACCCGCGACCTTTCAATCTCGAGTCCGGTGCTCTAACCACTGAGCTATCCCCGCCCCCTACCAAGAATCGGAGACACAGCAGGGTGTATTATATTGTCGGGGGTCTGAACAAAGGTGTACTTGTCCTACTTAGTCACCGGCCAAGAATCAGAGACACAGCAACTCTGGACAAAGGTACTTGTCCTACTTAGTCACCGGCCAAGAATCAGAGACACAGCAAATGTGGACAAAGGTACTTGTCCTACTTAGTGTCTGTCCGGCCAAGAATCACCGACACAGCAAGGTGTAATACGGGGGAGTACCCTCTGGACAAAGGTACTTGTCCTTTGTAGGCGGCAACAGACGAGCATAAGCGGTTGTTTTATAGAGCCGTCTGGTCGCTCATCCGCAGTTATTCTGGCGCAGGTCTGGAAAGTCACGTCGCGAGTTGTAAAGTCAGTCCACCCCGACCCGGCCGGCCATGTGTCACTGTCAGTCGAGCTGTGTGCGTGCGTGCGTGCGTGCGCGCGCGTGCGTGCGTGCGTGCGTGCGTGCGTGTGTGTGTGTGTGTGTGTGTGTGTGTGTGTGTGTGTGTGTGTGTGTGTGTGTGTGTGTGTGTGTGTGTGTGTGTGTGTGTGTGTGAGTTGTTGCGTTGTTGTTGTTGCCGTTATTAGTGTTTCAGTGTTTAGGAGATGCCGGTAGGACAGAGTGGAGAGTCATGTCGAGTCAGTCACGCAATGACGCAGAGCACTGAGAATACTCGCTCTCAAAAGCCAAACTCAAGTTAAGCACGATCAAAAATCTGACTCGGAAACAGAACGACACTGAGGTCCAGCGGCCGAGCGCTCGTGCAAAGTCAACCCATAAAGGGGTTAACTAGCGAGGCTCGAAATACGCAACACAAGTGCAACAACAACCTCTTCTCTGGACAAAGGTACACTCTTCGGCCGGGTGTACCGTGCCTCTGGTGGAGTTTATGTACCTCGGCCCGTATAGTTTACACGCATATCAGGCCGGTGAGAGTTACCGTACGCGACTGGAGTCAGGTCTTTGTTGTAGCTTGTGTTACGTATCATACGTATCATACGTAACACAAGTACAACAAAGACCTGACTCGAGAAAGTTTCGAGCGCTAATTAATTTCCTTGTGTCACTAGTGTTGATTAAGCACGATCAGTCGGGAGCGCGGTCACTCAGTGACCGTGCACTGCGAATGCCGCCGCGACTCAGTGACTGACCGGCGTTACGTTCTAAGGCTTTGCCGCGCCCGCCCTGAGATTTCTCCGGAGTCAAATTTTGTGCATATTCTGCAAAAGTCCTGGGAAAGACTATAAACCTTGTAGTCAGTCAGTCCCATGTCAGAATTCAGTGGATTCAGTCGGACATTGTGAAAACACAAAAATAGCCCATCATGCACGGAACTGAAACGTCAGCAGTTTTCAGAATACTGAAGTTGGACACTATAGGGAAGACAAAAATGTCATTACTGACTCAGTGACTGGTAGTTTTAACTGAGAAGGCATAAAACGGCTTGTCACAGGAGTTCCGGCAGCCACTGACTGACTGAGCTCGCCACTGACTATGCATACTGCTTATCCCCGGCCTTACTACATAAACAAAAAGACATTATTAGCGTGATTTCGAGCATGTATGACAATCATATTCAATCATATATGATTCTTCTGGTATGACTGCAAAACACGCGGCCGGGTGTAGCCGCCAGTCCGATGTATCACCATTCCGAGTCTTGAACCTTGAACCTTGTCACACTGATTAGTTTTTATAAGATTTAAAATTCTCGTCATTCTGCACATGACTAACACGAGAACTGTAACAGTTCATGGTGCAATCATGTGGGTATAATGTGATCCTCCTAGAGTGTTCTTTGGTACTAGATCTATTGTACTAGTATGGCATATCACGCGCTACTATTCACAAAACGAAAGTCGCAGGTCGAGTCTTGCCGATTCATTGTCATGTGACTAGTCACATGAAACACACTGGCTTACTGGTGGTGTGGATATTTAGTGGTGCGCTTCTCAGCACTTGCTTAAATCATTGGCTATCCAGAGAGCGGGGCGACAATAAGAATAGCGTTTCTTCATCGCCGAAATTGCACAGTTCGCAGACGACCGTGAAGAGGAGCAAGATGCAGTTCTTTGTTGTTGTTGCTGTTATCGTTGGAGCTGTATGCTGTCATGCAGCCTCTGTCAGCCCCCAGCTGCACAGGTAATATTGATGTAATATTGATAGGAAACTGGTAACCGTTAAAGAACAGTACTCTGTGCCAGATCGGTCGGATTTCCGCCAGCGTGTTTTGCTGATGTAAGACTTCTTCCATAATACGCAAATCCTTCGCATTATACACTAGATCAGTTGATGCGTACATCATCGAGAAGCGTTCGACCTCTCATTCATGCAAATAATCGGCTTTGCCGACCAGTTTAACGCAGTCTTCCCGTACCTTTGGTTTCTTTCTGTCAGTATCGTCATGTTACTGTTGCAGCCCCATGCCCGAGTGCTGTTCTTGATGTTAACGCTGTTTGTGCACCGCAGATTTGGACTGATTTTGAAGTCCCAAACCTTGATGAAGTGATGCTTAATGTCCTCAGATGTCACTTGACATATTAGAGACAAGTTGTGACCAATGCCGAAGCATGGTTCAATAATTCTTTACGTCCACGGAAACCAGAAGGCTCGTTAGGACAGACGGCTCAGGACGGCCATCTCGACTCTCACACAGCTCCTGAACTATGCCTTGATAATTGATGAATTGATGCTTAATGTCCTTAGATGTCAATTGACATATTAGGGACAAGTTGTGACCAATGCCGAAGCACGGTTCAATAATTCTTTACTTCCACGGAAACCAGAAGGCTCGTTAGGACGGACAGCTCAGGACGGCCACCACGACTCTCACACAGCTCCTGAACTATGGTTTGATAATTTAAAATACATTCGTGCTTGCACTTGCAGCATAAATTTAAAATTAACTGTCAACAGTTCTTGTGATTTTGACACTTTTGTACGTATTCACTATGAATGTTTTCCAAGTGCTCAAAGAAGTTATACCTAAGGATAAAAATGCGTTTGTAATGTATCAAAATGTGCAGAAATGGATGAGTTTTTAAATTCAAATTTTGTTTTATAAATTGCGTTATTTGATGTGTTGTCATGTGACTTTTACAGTGTTACTAAAAATAGAAATTGTCATGCACATTCACTCATTCGTCTTTCATATTCATAATGAACAAAACAGGATATTAGTCCTAGTTCAACAGCATTGTTATTATTGAACAAGAACCATTGCCCCATCAAACAAGCCAAGTTTCACGCATGTTAGTCACTATGTATAGATTTTATGCTTCAGAAATGGAAGCTTACCAAAATCAGTTTCACCAAACCACATGAAAACATCACCTATAAAAGTAGTAATAAGGCTAATGCTCAACATTGCATTGGCACTGGTCACAACTTGTCCCTAATATGTCAACTAACATCTGAGGACATTAAGCATCAACTCATCAATGCTCAACACATTACAGTCATAGTTCAGGTGCTGTGTGAGAGTCGAGGTGGACATCCTGGGCTGCCCGTCCTAACAAGCCTTCTGGTTTCCGTGGATGTAAAGAATTATTGAACTGTGCTTCGGCATTGGTCACAACTTGTCCCTGATATGTCAACTGACATCTGAGGACATTAAGCATCTCTTCATCATCATCATCACATTACAGTTTGTCCCTAATATGTCAACCCGACATCCGAGGACATGAAGCCCCACATCATCATCATCAATGTTCAACACTCATAGTTCAGGAGCTGTGTGAGAGTCGAGGTGGCTGTCCAGGGCTGTCCGTCCTAACGAGCCTTCTGGTTTCTGTGGACATAAAGAATTATTGAACCATGCTTCGGCATTGGTCACAACTTGTCCCTAATATGTCAACTGACATCTGAGGACATTAAGCATCACTTCATCATCATCAATGCTCAACACCACAAGGCAATATGCAAAAGATATTACATTTGTTATAACACTGACATGTTTTCACAATCCCTGGAATCACAAACAAATTTCATAATGTTCAAGCATGGCAACCATTGAAAATGGAGTGCAACATACACACACATTACAGTGAATTACACTAACACTCATGAAAATTGTGCAGACAGTTTCTATCATTCTGGAAACACAGGTAAGTCTCACAACCCATACATTTGACATTTGTTTTCTGTTTCTCTTTGTAACATTAAAAAAAAAAAAAAAAAAATCTTTCCTTGGTCATAATAGGGATAATAGAATGCATTGTGGAACACACGTTGTTGTTGTTGTTGTTGTTTTTAAACAAGAGAAACATCAGCATGTACATCAAGATCTGCAAGCTGCCTAATCAGCTCTGTTGTAGTAAAGTCTAGCTGTCCATATCTGTCAGGTCTTTGCAGTTCTGGTATATCTGCATGCTCCTTTCTGAAATCTTCAAACAAGATAAATGCATTCACACGTGCAGTTTTCAAGATAGTGGTAAAAGAAAGTTTTCCACCATTTATTTGTTTTACGCAAAGTGGAAGTTTTCCACCATTTATTTGTTTTACGCAAAGTGTTATATACTATGAACTATACTCATGTACATCGAAAGACCAATAAAACTCTTCAGGGTAGGTGTTACACAATGACTGGTAGAGGGAAGGTTTCTGGGGCCCAACAGTATTTGCATAATCATTCGTGTAAGTACACAACGTGCCTATCACTAGTATCAGGCAAGGGGTAAAAAACAGTTTTAAAAGGTCCACGGGATGCAGAAACTTGCCAGTGTCAGCACGGGTCTTGCAGTCCTCGATGTAGACACCAGGTGGACGAGCAGGGTGGAAGTAGGGCAGGGGGTTCCTTGTCCCTGAGTCCTGTGTGTTGTAGCCTTGGGCCCTTGGTTTCTGTAACTGTAAGTGTAACAAAGTAAAAATTTAAATGTGAAAACACTTGTGCAATGGCATTCTTGTTTTATAAAAGAAGAAGGAAACAGAGTAATAATAAATCTAAGTCACTAACCTAACTGTCATGAGCACAAGCTATGTTTGACTGATGGACTAGACCTGAAACACAGAACAAGGTTCAAAGGGCAATCTCACCTATCCACTCGTTTCTGTAAATTTCAGAGGTGAAATCTTTCAGGTCATACTGTTCGGTCTTGAAAACCGAAGCAGCAAGCATAAATATCAGTTCAGGTACTCTAATGTTGTAGTTTTTGATGAGAACATGAAGACTGTCATGATTTCACTGAGAGACGAGTGTAAACAAAATACTTACACCATGTGAAGGCCAGGTGCCCATCGAGTTGGATCTAAAAATCCAGGTCCGCTGTCACTGTCATCATCTCCGCTGACCTCCTCATCCTACCAGCCCTCATTTGAACTATCGTATGGCATTTCACTGTCTGAAGACTTATCAGAACTCATTTTCGCCAAATATATGCTCGCACTGTGTATGCTGAACTCAAACAAAATCGAAAATGGCGGCAAAATGGAAAATGCTGCATAAAGCATTCGCGTTGCGTAATTGTAATTGAAAAATAATTTAAATGATGTCGTTTTGCACACAAACTGCCCAGACTGAGTTTCCTTGATGTATTTCTCGCAGAAAGATACTAAAAAAAATTGTGTTTTTTTAACTGCTAAATGATCAAAATTCAAGGGAAAGAACTGCAAGGAGTTAAACAGGCATTAACAAAAAGTGTGTAAGTGAAGGCTGGAGCTGCTCGGCCTGTAGCAGTTTATAATACTTCATCCCCGGGGATCACTATGTACATTAGCCGGATTGGTCTGGCAGGATACTTGGCCAAAGGAGGCCTTATAGTGTCCAGCTTCAGCATGATGAAGACTCTTTGAGTCTGACACTTCATTAGTGGATGCTGGGTTACTTTATTGTTTCCATAGTCTGACATGGATGGCAGGATCTTTAGTGTGTGTGTGTGTGTGTGTGTGTGTGTATCTTTTTGCATGCGTATACACAAGGGGACCTTGGTTTATACTTTATAGTCTCATCCAAAGGACTTTTGTCAAGTCTAAACAGAATTTGACTCCAGAGAAATCTAAAGACAGGTGCAAAGCCTAGCACATAATGCTTACTCTTCCATCACTCATCAGGTGATCACACTCAGTTGTGCTTAACTTTGGCTTTCAAAAGCAAGTACTTACTCTTGCTCTGCACCATTGACTCTAACAATAACATTAATATATTGTATACTTTATGCTAGGTTTTTTCTTTCTTCCTTTCACATACCACTTTTTCCCAAAACTGCAAAAGTGCAGCATAATCTCCAAGTGGTTTGTGGTGGCTGCCTACATCAAAGAAGAAGAAACTTTAAATCTGAATTTATTTATTTGTAGTGGGGGGGGGGGGGAGATTATAGGCTGTATTGATCACATTTGTCACACACACACACACACACACACACACACACACACACACACACACACTCCCCAATCCTCAGGATGTGCCAGGCTTCAGTTTGTTAATGTTGGGCATGCAGTAAAAGAAGACAAGAAGCTGAAATATGAGATGCAGTAAGGCTTTTTGCGAACAATTACCTGTTTATGATGTGATTTGACTAGTCACTGAGTTAGCGGCATTAACTGTTCAAGGTTATTAAAGTTATCCCTAAACAGTTACAGAGGCCAAAGATCAAGTCACAAGATTCTTATTGATAATCCCAACAGAAGGTCAAGTGCATTTATACATTAATAGGTACCTACATGTATCAACAGGTGGACCTTGTGTTTGCTCTTGTTGAAATTGTGTTATCAAGGTGTTAAATTAGATTGATATGATGCCATTATCACAGACTGAGAGGTCACTGTAGATGACCTCTGTGGAACAGTGCAGACATGTCTGAATATGTTTGACAGTCACACATCAGGCCAGCTTTGCAAAGTATTTGAAGCTGGTGTAATGACTGATTACGTACCACAGTCTTCAATACGGTTATGTCTGTCAGCTGTAAAATGATCAGATGATGCCTTGGGTGTGATTTTGTTAAACAGTTAGAAATTGCATGAAAGTTTTCCCATGTCTGCTTAATGATTTTCCTCTTACAGTGTTAGTATTGAGACTATTTTACACTGTGTAAGACCATGAATTACTGCATCAGCTGAGATTTTTTCTTTCTTTCTATTTTTACATACTGATCATGAGTGAGAGTCAAGTATTCTAATAATAGTGGGGTTTTAAACTTAGAGCACCCTTTTTCAGATGAGCGCTAAATGCTCGCAAAAGCAGTTGCTCCAAGAACATCTGTCACATGATAGTAGGCACAATCATGACTCAGTGTCTAAACGCAAGATCAAAGGAACTGACATATTAATTGTAATGTGCACAAACGATTTAAGGAGAACCACTTTGATGAATTATCTCTGATCACTCTTGACATCAGTATGAGTCTATGACAGTGAAGACCATCATTTTTTATATATATATATTTTTTTTTTTAACATACTGATCATGAGTGAAAGAGTCCAGTACTTTAAGTAAGTAATAATAATAGTGGGGTCTAAGTGCTCGCACAGCATAGTCACTCTGAGAACATCTGTCACATGATAGTAGGCATGATCTTGACCCGTTCTCTAAACCCAAGATCAAAGGAACTGACATAACATATTAATTGTAATGCACACAAACAAATTTAAGGAGAACCACTTTGATGAATTATTTCTGGTCACTCTCAACATAATAATAATAATAATGTATGTTTATCATGTGCTCATGAGTGCTCACATAATACACATTAACCTAAATATAATATATATCATCAGTACGACAGTTTACCACTGTTGTGACTTTGCTGGACAGAATCAAGCTTCATCGCATGCAGTCAACGAGAAGGTCCCTCCTGGATGTGGGCAACAGCATCGAGTCACTGAAGTACAAGTACAAGCTCCTCAGCTTCAATGGACAGGCCGGGCCCGTACCAGAACCCCTCACCAATTACATGGATGTAAGTGCTAGTCTGCAGGCTTTGCAGCTTGAAGTTGAACACTGGGGCTTGCCATTTCACACATGTATGCATACATACATGCGTGCATACACACAGACACACACACACATGTATGCATGTACATGAACACACACACACGCATGCGTGCACACACATGTAATTGCACACACTTGCTCATGTGTGTGCATGCATCCCCCATCCCCCCCCCTTGCCCCCCCCCCCCCCCCCCCCCCCCCCCAACACACACACACAGTCACATTTTACATGGGTGTGTCTGTAAGTAGACATGTGTGCAGGCCGCTCAGCTTGAGTGCAGTGGCTTGACACATGATTTTAATCACATGCCAAAATGACACACCACTTAGAATTTGCATGGATGTGTATTATGTCTAGGCCCCTCAGTTTGAATGGAGAGGCTTTCCGCATGCCAGCCGAGCCACACATAATAATTAGTAACATGGTGGTATGGTAGATTTCTCTATACAAGTCTGCTCATCTTCTGTAGAAAGATCAGTGTACATGGTTACTTATGATGTTATGGTGAAGCTCTACTAGTCTGCTCATCTTCTGTAGACATATCAGTGACATGGTTACTGATGATGTTATGGTGAAGCTCAACCAGTCTGCTTATCTTCTGTAGACAAGCTGGACCACTGCCCGAAACTATGCACTGCTTGTATTACAAGGATGAGTTATCAAACTGTGAAGACTGGGTGGTTTGACCCATATCAAAACATTTCCCATAAATTTATAAGGAAGTACAGTGGTAGTTCATTGCCTTCATCAGTTCCCAGCCACATTACTTGTCTCCTGCTATAGCTCATTGCCTTCATCAGTTTCCAACCGCATTACGAGTTTCCTGCCATTCAGTTGCATGCACGACCAGCCCCATTTTACAGCTCAGCGTAATATCGCAAAATGCAACACGCACAAAATCTGACTTTGGGGTAGTTGTGATGATAGTTCTGAACCAGTTCCTGACACAAGCTCTGAGATGGTTAGCAATAGGCTGCCTGCTCAGGAAGGTAAACAAACCTGCTAGGACTATGCTAGCGCCAACAAAAGGCTGAGATCTAACCAAGCACCGGTGAAAAATGCTGATTGCTATAGATGGTTCAAAGCTCAGGGTACTGAAAGTGGGGTAGAGCTGTTATCCATCAGGCATGCACAGAATTCTGCAGAGAGGCAGAATTTTAACTAGATAAATGCAAGATTTTTCTTTAACAAAATTGCCGTTGGTGTGCGTATCATCATGTTTGGTTGTACATATATGATATATATAATGCATTTTTGTCAAGACACTGCATTTGCTCAACACAAGTTCTGAAAAGTGTTTGCAACCCCTGACTTAATCTTACTGTGTTGTTAATTCAGTTGTGTAACAGGATTATGATGTAACTTAGAAATATTTGAACATGTGTGATTTTAGATGTAGTTCTGCGCGATTTAGCAAGACTGTTATTTTATATGAAGCGGAGGTGGCTGACAGTGTTGCTTTGTTAATGTTGGCAGGCTCAGTACTATGGTGTGATTGGCCTGGGGACCCCAGTGCAGAATTTCAAGGTGGTGTTTGACACCGGCTCCTCCAACCTGTGGGTGCCCTCCAAGAAGTGCAAACTGACCGACATCGCCTGTCGTAAGTATCCTGTTTGCATTTTCCCAGTGTGGGAATGCATTGCTTGCTAGCCGTAGACAGGACCATTCAGTCAGGCATGGGAATTGTCTGTGAAAATGCACATTTTGGCAGCAGCGAAACCGACTTTCTGGAGGGGGAGAAAAAAATCAGGGGGAGAAAAAATAAGGAAGTACCAGTTTTAGCTCCACATCAAATGCCTGTAAAATATTCAGGGCACATTCATGTATGGCTTCACCCATCTTTATCACTTTAATTGTGAACACAGCAGCTGAAGGCAGTCACTCCTAGTCCTACACCCTTCTGCACCATATTTTGACAAATTAAAAAGAGAATGTTTTGAAAGATTCGCTAGGTCTGTCATTCGAGTTTGTCACCCATGGTGAAAAGTTTGATGACTATACCTGTGCCAACAAATGGGAGTGGGTATCAGTTGAGGTGGAAGTGAGTTTGTGAGGAGGTGAAAAAGGAATGCTGCATGCATCAGCACGCAGCTTCATGAATATCAGTTGTCTTTATTTCCATTAAAATGACCTCAGGATAGCATCAGATAGCTTAGATTTTGATCTTGATCTAGTTTTTAGAGTTTTTTCTGTGAAGCAGTTCCCATGCCTGTTCAGTGTTGCTTTTAGAATTTTCCATGCATACAACTCAGGCTGAGTGAGATGTGTGCCATAACAACAGTGGGTGGAAGGGGGGGGGAGGGTAACCTGTCTTTCCTTCCCATCCGTCTTTCCAGTATTTGTTGACATGCACTGACCTCTGTCTGTTATAGTCATTTCCCCAGGTGTAGCAAACAAGGTAAAAGGAGCTGAATTCAGATGCAGGAAACTCTACTGAAAGTTCAAAGGAAACTTCCCAAAACACAGCTCATATATATAATCCCCACTAATTCGACAAAGCAAATGAAAGAAACTGGCTTGTAAGTGCCACCTTGGTTTGCTCAGTTAAAAGACTTAAATCATGTGTCAAAATGTAGACTTTTTTATATTTTAATTGTCCACAAGATGTGCACAGTTTTTTCCCCATATACCTGGTGCTCACAGATTTTGACAATCTATTTGTTTCAGTTCTGCACAACAAGTATGACAGCAGCAAGTCTACCACCTATGCTGCCAACGGTACCAGCTTCTCCATCAGATATGGCACTGGCAGTCTTACCGGATTCCTCAGCAAGGACACACTCACTGTAAGACATGTGTTGGCCTTCTTTCTGTCGGTCACTTTATGGAACTTGCTGCCCTGTAAAATGTGTCACTGATTCTGTTCCTGCTTCTATCATCTGTTCTCAAGAACCATCTGTTTGCTTGCAGTATCTGATTTTGTCCCTTTCTCCCTCAACATTTGTTGTGGTTCCTCTGCATGTTTATGTTCTTGTTTTTTTGTTCCATAACTTGTTTTGCTTTGATGTTTGTTTTTAATATTAAGAATGTATGTTTTATCATATGACTAGGCCTAAAACACCAAGTTACTTATTTTGTCATGTGTTTTTGTGTGTATGGATTGATTTTGCCAATTTGACTTGAGAAAGGGTTGACATAATTATGAGAAGAGTTTTAAAACATGTATTTGCTTTTGACAGACTTTGATCATCCTGAGGTGATCCTGTACTGTTGGTTTGATGTTACAGTCCTGTTACCCACTTGCTGTCTGTCTTTTTCACATTCCTAAAGTGCAAAAAATCCAGAGGTGACACTGGAAGTGCACTTGCCAAAAGCTTTCAGTTATTAGTATAATTATATATTCTTGTTCAGTTTATTGCACGTTGACTGCGTGAAGTCAAGTGAATGGTGAAGAATTATCTGTGGGCAGAGTTGTCAAGATCTCTCTTCACAGTCACACCAGCCACTTCCCATTTATTTCTCATGACAGATTGGCAGCCTCAAGATAAGAAATCAGACATTTGCTGAGGCCACACAGCAGCCGGGCATCGTCTTTGTGGCTGCCAAGTTTGATGGCATTCTGGGCATGGGCTACAAGCAGATCTCTGTGGACAGAGTGACGCCCCCTTTCTACAACGCCATAGCAGAGGGGCTTGTCGCTAAGCCTGCCTTCTCCTTCTACCTCGACAGGTCAGAGCGCAGGTTTTGATCCCGCTGTACATACAGTTGTATTTTTCTGCTTAAGATCAGCATGTACTGAAACAAAAAGCAGCAGCCAATCAGATGTACTGTTATTTTGTTTGACAGGTTTTCAGCACACACACACACACACACACACACACACACACACACAAAAAAAAAAAACGGGGGGAAAAATCAATGCAGCACATAGAGAGATTGTGTGTGTGTGTGCATGTGTGTGTGTGTATGTATGTTCTAGACAAGCGAAGGGAGCCAGGTGTTTGCTAGTAGAACTCTAGTAGTAGTATAGACAGCCATGCAGCTGACCGGTTACAGTGATTATCCAACCAGTTTCCGTGAACCACTTTCGCCACCTTGTAGATGTCACACAGGTTTCAAAACCGTCTAGATCGATCACTGAATGACCTGCTTTGTGTGGTGGACAGGGACCCCAAGGCTAAGGAGGGCGGAGAGCTGATCCTGGGTGGCAGTGACCCAGCCAAGTACTCCGGCAACTTCACCTACCTGCCTGTGACGAAGGAGGGCTACTGGCAAATCAAGATGGACGGGTGAGTCGCATCTTGGATGTGTTTGTGACTAGATCCACCCCCAAGAACGGTTAAAAGGAATGCTAATTTATTGACAGTACAAGACACATGCAAATTTTCAGGGGGGGAGGCCCCTTTTCACAGCAACAAAACAAGAGTTAAACAATGGTTAACTTTACTGGGTGTGAATGAAAATGTACTTATGTGGCATCAGTTGTGGTGTGTTCAGTGCCTAACTGGAACAGCCTGGCTGTAGTCAGTTATATACAATAGCTGTGTAACACTAACAGCCTGTCTGGAGTCAGTTGTGTAACAGCCTGTCTGGAGTCAGTTGTGTGAAAGAACTGTGTAACAGCCTGTCTGTAGTCAGTTGTGTGAAAGAACTGTGTAACAGCCTGTCTGGAGTCAGCTGTGTGAAAGAACTGTGTAACAGCCTGTCTGGAGTCAGTTGTGTGAAAGAACTGTGTAACAACCTGTCTGGAGTCAGTTGTGTGAAAGAACTGTGTGACAGCCTGTCTGGAGTCAGTTGTGTGAAATAACAGCCTGTCTGGAGTCAGTTGGGTGAAATAACTGTGTAACAGCCTGTCTGGAGTCAGTTGTGTGAAATTAATATGTAACAGCCTGTCTGTAGTCAGTTGTGTGAAATAACTGTGTAACAGCCTGTCTGGAGTCAGATGTGTGAAATTAATATGTAACAGCCTGTCTGTAGTCTGTTGTGTGAAATAACTGTGTAACAGCCTGTCTGTACTCAGTTGTGTGAAATAACTGTGTAACAGCCTGTCTGTAGTCAGTTGTGTGAAAGAACTGTAACAGCCTGTCTGAAGTAAGTTGTGTGAAAGAACAGCCTGTCTGGAGTCAGTTGTGTGGAATAACTGTAACAGCCTGTCTGGAGTCGGTTGTGTGAAAGAACGGTGTAACAGCCTGTCTGGAGTCAGTTGTGTGAAAGAACTGTGTAACAGCCTGTCTGTAGTCAGTTATGTGAAATAACTCTGTAACAGCCTGTCTGTAGTCAGTTGTGTGGAATAACTGTGTAACAGCCTGCCTGTAGTTGGTTATGTACAGTAAATTTGTGTAACAGCCTGCCTGCAGTTGGTTGTGTATGGTAACCCTGTGTAGCAGCCTGCCTGCAGTCGATCATGTACAATAACCCTGTGTAACAGCCTGCCTGTAGTTGGTCACATATACTGACTGTTACAGCGTGTCTGTGGGAGGCTCTCAGCAGTTCTGCAAGGGAGGTTGCCAGGCCATTGCTGACACCGGAACCTCCCTCATCGCCGGCCCCACCGCCGAGATCACTGCCCTCAACCAGGCCATCGGCGCCACCCCTCTCGCTGCCGGAGAGGTCAGAACGCTTTTTTTTTCTCCGCGTTCTTCTTATGCTTTTTTCCCTTTTTTCTCCCTTCTTTTTATAATACTTCATCAGTCCTTTCTGAAAAAATGTGGTCGCCTTACCTGCAAGTGCAAAGCTACCCATTTCTACCTGTGTGATGCATTATTTTCTTGCGTCCAAACTGCAGTGTGGCTGCTGCTGTGTGGGATTTTTAGCACATGTGTAGATGGTGCATGCTTCTGCATGTGGGTGGGGTGGGGGGCGCTGTGCAGATGCTGTGCTGTAAGAGTCAGCACTGAAAGGCTGTTGTCATGCCGCCAGTCTGACAAGGGCCCAGTTCTCTGATTGGCCAGTTGTATACTTGGTAGACAGATGGCGGTGGTTCAGGTGGCTGTGGCCTGTGCACACAGCCTGAATGAAAATGTTGGCACCTTGTGTCTGTTTTTGTAGTGCAGTACAGGGATCACTGCAGCAAGATGTTGAGTATTGACAGTTACAGTGAAATGGGGAGCGGGGATAGCTCAGTGGTTAGAGCACCGGACTCGTGATCGAAAGGTCGCGGGTTCGAATCCCTGCTGGAGCGGCAGGAGAATTTTCTTCTCCAGGGTCAACTTTCTGTGCTGACTCTTACTTCGGTATCTGTTCCACCCCTGTGTTACCGCAGTAGCATGTAAAAGACCCCGGTCATTCTGCCAAAAGCACAGGTGGCAGGTTACAGCTAAACACGCATACACCTTACGTATGTGGCTTTGCATGACGTGACACGGTGCATGGTTGTATGGTGAACACAGAACGTGCCGAGATGGCAGCAGATTCTTGTGGTACCAGCCATGCCAGCGCTGTAAGTACACCACTTCGGTGGATATTCAAAAACGCGCTATAAAAAGCTATTCACCCATGTAGAATCACATGCGAGCGCAGTGAGTCTGCTCGAGAGCGGAGAATAGCGCTATATAAAAAGCGATCAATTATAAACATTAATGTATGATAACTATGGTATTTTATAGCACAGTATATGGTGGACTGCATCATAATGTCTGTAATGTTGGTAGCCACTCAGAGATCGTGCTAGACCTTTTTCAAACTGGTATAACATCTATAAGGTGGCAAAAGTGGTTCATGGAAACTGGTCAGAAAATTACTGTAACCAGTCAGATACATGGCTCCCTATGCCACTACCACACACATGCATGCATGAACTCTCTCTGTGATTTAAAATAAAAGAGGAGAACTGGTCAGACAAAACAAAAGCCAGTATGACTGCCCGATTGCTCATTTATCTTCCTAGTATATGCCAATCTTAACCAGTAAAATATTGAAAATACCAGTTAACGCTAACCCTGCCATTGTGTGTATTGTAAAAGTTTTCACTGTTGTACTGTTTGGGTGTTACAGTACATGGTGGACTGCAACAAGATCCCCTCTCTGCCGGTCATCACGTTCACCTTGGGTGGCAAGGTCTTCTCCTTGACTGGCGCCCAGTACGTCCTCACTGTAAGTAACACCGTTGCTGTTTCACTGCCATGTTTCACTTCATAATTCAGTTTCCTGTTTCTTTTTCCCCCAAGCACCCCACCCCCACACACTCACCCCATCCTTTTATTTAACGTCCTTTCCCCCCACCCCCCCACCCATACCACTACATCCCCCAGAACCCCCCCCCCCCCCCCCCCCCCAACCCATTCCCAGTTTCAGTGATTTTGTGGAAACAACTCATGGAGGATTTTGATAGCAAGCAGCCTGTCCATCTTCTATGTAACTTGAATCCCAGTTTACTGTGAAGCTTAAGAAATAAACAAATAAAAATAAACAAGTAACCTTAAATTTAACTAGGTGCAATTATCTCTTTTAATATTTTCTGGGAAAATATCAGAAGTTTTGTTTTAGCTTGGCGTTTTCATTGAACTGTTTGGTGATCAGCGCTTGACCTAGGGCTAGCCTAACAGCAGCAGATTATGTTTGACTTTTACTCGTTTTCCTTTTTTAACCATGAAAAAGTAAAGTATATTAAATGCAGATTTCACTTCTTTATGCCATTTGAATGTAAAGTATTCCAGAGTGCTAGACATGAAGGGGAGTGTAAAGCATGTCATATGTAACTTTTGCATGCATATGTTTTCTAGGAAAATAGAAGTTCATGCCACTTTTACTGGTTTCACACTGATGGAGAGTGAATTGTGTGGTAATTTATGTGACTTTTTGTTTTGATTTGAATGCTACTACAAATCATGGGAGCACCTCATACACAGTTGTCCCCCTTCCCTCCAAAACTTAAACAAGAACTGAACCAAAGAAGCATCAGGGTTAGGGAATAAAGAAACATAAGGGTTAGGGAATAATAAACACACACACACACACACACACACACACACACACACACACACACACACACACACACACACACACACAGCAGTTTTTCTGTCAATTTTGTTTTTTGTCCTGTTTGTTCAAAATCATCATTTGAAAGTTGCCAAAACGTGTCCATGAATGCTGTTTCCAGCAGTCTGCCTCAGTGGCATCATAAACAAGGCCTGCATGCATGGCAAAAAGTATCACATATATCCATCACACGAGTTAACCTTTTTCTGCTCTTCATTGGTCGCACCCCAAGCAGCTCAAATTCAAAGTAAAAAATAAATAGAAACTTACTTTTGTACAGATATTGATAGAACAACCAATTGAAGTGTGCAGATGAAAATACTGGCCCATTTTCTATGTTTTTCAGGCCAGCTTGGTTCATCAGTTCGTTTCCCCTTTAAGTGCAGTAGTGAGAACCTAACTAATGATTTTCCATGCACCCAACCTTTTCATAATTGTCATGTGATGCCTTGATCTCCCCATGCATTCATGCCCAAAGTCTCCCATCCCTAATAAACAATCTTGTTTCTGTGGACATTAAGCTAAATGATTCATTCGCACAAAGACATTCCAGGTAGTCATCTGTCTCATTTCCTGAGTTAGTCTCTGTACCTCCAACTGTAAGCCATAATTTGTCTCAGTACCTCCAACTGTAATCCATAATTTGTCTCCGCACCTCCAACTGTAATCATAATTTGTCTTCATTCCTCCAACTGTAACCCATAATTTGTCTCCATACCTCCAACTGTAATCATAACTTGTCTCCATACCTCCAACTGTAACCTATAATTTGTCTGTACCTCCAACTGTAATCCATAATTTGTCTCGTACCTCCGCCTGTAATCCATAATTTGTCTCCATACCTCCAACTGTAATCCATAATTTATCTCTGTACTTCCAACTGTAATCATAACTTGTCTCGGTACCTCCAACTGTAACCTATAATTTGCTTTTGTACCTCCAACTGTAATCCATAATAAGCACCCTCGTTGAACGCACAACCCACCCACTATGTTTTCAGGTGTCTGAGTTTGGTCAAACCATCTGCCTGAGCGGCTTCATTGGCCTCGACGTGCCCCCTCCCATGGGGCCGCTGTGGATTCTGGGCGATGTTTTCATCGGCCCCTATTACACCGAGTTTGACCTGGGCAATAACCAAGTGGGCTTTGCTGCCACCGCCCTCAGCAACAGAGGAAAGCCCCTGGTGTTTTCCTCTGAGAAGCACTAAGCTCCCTTGTTGCACCCTGCGAAAATGTTACCAGCCTTGTTTGGGTGGCTGAGTTTGAAATGGAATGAGGTGTTTCCAGCTGTAGTGCCTTTGACATCTCCCTCCCTCGACATCCACTTTGTGATATCCAAATGCAAAAGGTTTAAAAAAATAAAAATAATGTTTAGTTAGACAATGCAGAATATGTGCAAATTGTCCATCATAATGCACAAAAGCTCACCACCACCCCCCCACCAACCCCCCAATTTTTTTTGCTTGTTTTAGTTAGTCCATGCAAAACATGCACAAATTGTGCATCCAAAAGGTGTACAAAAAATTGCTTAGACAATACGAAACATGAGCAAATTGTCCATGGAAACACCTCGGTACACTAACAGTAGTCTAGGTTGAAGAGGTGATTAGGAAGAGGAGAGTGTGTTTGATGACCTAACTTTGCAAAGACCCCAAGACTGCATATCCACCTGATTCCATTTCGGTACACAGTGGCCCATATTAGGATGAGAGCATTAATCTAGTATGGGTGTGTTTTGCCTTCGAGTGTATTGACTCTTGACTGAATTGGAGTTGTGTGTTGAGAAGGTGTTTAAAGAGTGCAAGGAGAAAGTGTCTGTGGGTTGGTAGGAAATGGCTTTGAGAGTTGGGTAGCTCTTGGTTGAAAGTTTGATTTTTTCAATTGTTTTATTATAAAGTTCTGGTTGATTGTGTGTGGTTCTTTGCAGTGTACATGTTAGATCTTACTTTCTGTCTGACAAGGATACACTTCCAACTGTTCCACTGGTCAGGAGATATTAAAATAAAGCCTGCCTAATTGTGAGTTAATAATGATTAGAATGGTCATGATTTAGACTGTATGTATTGTGTATTATTAGTACAATCCCAATTTTTGACTGTGTACTGTGAATTATTAGAACAATCACAGTTTGGACTGTATGTATTTTGTGACCAAAATTGTCTGTTTCAGGGGTGTTTTTATTTTTTTATTTTGGGATTGTTACAAAGGTGCTGGATCTGTGCTGGATTTTTTTTTGGGGGGGGGGGGTGGGGGGCAGTAAGTGTAAGAGTCTTGTTTTCAAATTGTTTATGAAAAGAGTTTGAATTTTTGTCAGGATCTGATATAATAACAAAACACAGAAGGCATCTCAAGTGAAACAGTTGTTCTTTTTTTACTTAGCTTTTTACTTGCCTGAATTCAGTTTCTGAATCTGCAGTTGTGGTGAATACGATAGCCAACCTGAGCTATATTTCTAAATATGTAATCTCTGTAAATACATTATCCTGCTTTTCCCCCCTCTCCTTCAGACGAGTGCTTTGGGCACTTTAAAGATGTGTCACAGTTAAGGGAGTGTATTGAGTCTGTGATAGTGATAGTAGTAATGGTGATTTCTGGCACACCTAGCAACATGCAAAACCCCTAGAGCATACAGAACCAAGACAGATGATTTTACAAAGTCACCGAAAGAGACCTCATAATCATCTGTTGTTAACCATGACAGTACAATACACCAGTACTTCTACCAAAAATACAGTGACAACAAAAGCGGTCTTGAGCACAATATGTGCAAGCATGTACACATGCTTGCACTTGTGTTCATGTATGTACAGGGATCATGTTTTTGTGCGTGTGTGTTTTTGTTTTTAAACAAAAATGCTTTATTGTCTATGCCTTCTGAAACAAGAACCGAAGTTGAATAATTGTTTATTTCAGTTATCACCAAAGACTGTTTGAGCCAGACTTCTGGCAACTCACCTGAGTAGTTTCTGTCTCTGTCATGCTTTGGTCTCCTTGGAAGGGAAATAACTGTGCCTTCCCCTTGAAAAGGGTTACTGATGCATGTACTTAACAGCTGTGTGCACAGAAGTTAGAGGCCTGTGAGATTTCAGCTTTTTTAAATATTTCGCCTGGACTTTTTGCTGGATGTTTTTTTTTTTTTTTAGTATAGAACATAACTTGTTGAAAACTTAGAGACTGTGCCATACTGGAGTGTGGATGTAAGTTTTGCTTTTTGGTATACATTTATACTGAAATTGATGTCTGTTGTGTGTAATAGTTGTATATGACTTTCTGCTCTCCACCCCCAACAACTCTAACCCCCACTCCTCCTTCCACCCCCCGCTCCTCCTTCCACCCCCCACCCCCCACGCCCCCCTCCCGAAGTACAGATGTCTTCACTACCTTGGTGGTTTTACACCAAACTGGACCATGATAGTACACATTTTTGTGTATCTGTAGACTGGCCTTCCCATGGATACAGGTTTGTGTAATTAGTGACTGGTGTGTTCTATATATTATAATTTATAAACGGCCTTAGATGATGTGAGATGAATCAAACTGCACATGGAACTGCCCTCACATTCAGTAGTGTAGGAGCACACACATTCCATGTCATAATTATGCGCCTGTCTTGCTGTACGGTGGAAGAAAGAAGAAAAGCCCAGCTTGCAGGTAAAAGGTTGCTCGTTAATTAATTGTGTTTGATTGTGTGCTGTTCTCCTTGGTGGCTCTATTCTGACACGTGTGTGTGTGTGTGTGCGCTGTTTTGTGATGAACAGTGTTGAGGTCTGTGAGATGGGCTGAAATGATGCAGTGGTTTTATTGACGGGGGTCTCTGTCAGTCTTTGAAAGTTCAGGGGAAAAGATCTGCCTTTTTGAAGACCTTGAAACTCTGTGAAAGATTTATTTGTCAGATTACAGACTTTTTTTTAATCTTTTTTTTTTCTTTTTTCTTTTTTCTAGCTGAGATCTTTGAAAGTTTGTGAATTTCAACTTGCTGTGGAAGCGGAAAAAGCCAATGATTCCCAGACTTTGAGAATAATTCATTCAATAGCTTCATACTTCAGCTGGTATAAACAGTAATTGTGAAAATGGCGGAACGTTGGTATCTCCATCAGCTGTGAATGGAATTGTACCACGTGTGATGAATTTTACACCAAAAATAATGGTCTTGGAAATTGGTGAAACTGAAAGGTATGAGAATTTTGGCAAAACATTTGCAGGAACCCAGACAAAATAATGGTGAAGCAATGTAAATGTGTGGCACGTGCAGCAAAACGCTTGGTGAGAAGAATCAGTGTCTTACAAGTGTTCCAGCACCCTAGCAGTTACATAACTGCACTCCCAGCGACCCCCTTTCCGTAGTATGCAGTAGTGGATTCAGATGGTTTGCTTTCAGCTCAGTGGATGCTGCCCTGTGGGCCAACTACCAATGATCGTTATTATTCAGCCCTGTAAGCTGTGCACGTTGACATTAAATAACACCTCCACCCCACCCTTACTCCCCTAGTGTTGGGGGGAAAGTGGGGAGTGGGGGGGAGTTGGCCGTGCACATTAACTAATACTTCCACCACCACCCCACCACCCCTCTGCACCCTGATGTTGGTTTGTCAGATTACTTAGTAGTGGTGGGGGGGGGGGGGGGGGTGTGCCTGGTTTGGGCCGTGCAGGTTGACATGGACTAACACCTCCTCCCCCTGCCCCCTGATGTTGGTTTGTCAGATTACTTAGTGGTTGAGGGGTGATGGGGGTGGTGGGCCGTGCAGGTTGACATGGACTAACACCTCCTCCCCCTGCCCCCTGATGTTGGTTTGTCAGATTACTTAGTGGTTGAGGGGTGATGGGGGTGGTGGGCCGTGCAGGTTGACATGGACTAACACCTCCTCCCCCTGCCCCCTGATGTTGGTTTGTCAGATTACTTAGTGGTTGAGGGGTGATGGGGGTGGTGGGCCGTGCAGGTTGACATGGACTAACACCTCCTCCTCCTGCCCCATGATGTTGGTTTGTCAGATTACTTAGTGGTTGAGGGGTGGTGGGCCGTGCAGGTTGACATGGACTAACACCTCCTCCCCCTGCCCCCTGATGTTGATTTGTCAGATTAGTTAGTGGTTGAGGGGTGATGGGGGTTGTGGGCCTTGTTTGGGCCGTGCAGGTTGACATGGACTAACACCTCCTCCCCCTGCCCCCTGATGTTGGTTTGTCAGATTACTTAGTGGTTGAGGGGTGATGGGGGTGGTGGGCCGTGCAGGTTGACATGGACTAACACCTCCTCCCCCTGCCCCCTGATGTTGATTTGTCAGATTACTTATTGGTTGAGGGGTGATGGGGGTGGTGGGCCGTGCAGGTTGACATGGACTAACACCTCCTCCCCCTGCCCCCTGATGTTGGTTTGTCAGATTACTTAGTGGTTGAGGGGTGATGGGGGTGGTGGGCCGTGCAGGTTGACATGGACTAACACCTCCTCCTCCTGCCCCATGATGTTGGTTTGTCAGATTACTTAGTGGTTGAGGGGTGGTGGGCCGTGCAGGTTGACATGGACTAACACCTCCTCCCCCTGCCCCCTGATGTTGATTTGTCAGATTAGTTAGTGGTTGAGGGGTGATGGGGGTTGTGGGCCTTGTTTGGGCCGTGCAGGTTGACATGGACTAACACCTCCTCCCCCTGCCCCCTGATGTTGGTTTGTCAGATTACTTAGTGGTTGAGGGGTGATGGGGGTGGTGGGCCGTGCAGGTTGACATGGACTAACACCTCCTCCCCCTGCCCCCTGATGTTGATTTGTCAGATTACTTATTGGTTGAGGGGTGATGGGGGTGGTGGGCCGTGCAGGTTGACATGGACTAACACCTCCTCCCCCTGCCCCCTGATGTTGGTTTGTCAGATTACTTAGTGGTTGAGGGGTGATGGGGGTGGTGGGCCGTGCAGGTTGACATGGACTAACACCTCCTCCTCCTGCCCCATGATGTTGGTTTGTCAGATTACTTAGTGGTTGAGGGGTGGTGGGCCGTGCAGGTTGACATGGACTAACACCTCCTCCCCCTGCCCCCTGATGTTGATTTGTCAGATTAGTTAGTGGTTGAGGGGTGATGGGGGTTGTGGGCCTTGTTTGGGCCGTGCAGGTTGACATGGACTAACACCTCCTCCCCCTGCCCCCTGATGTTGGTTTGTCAGATTACTTAGTGGTTGAGGGGTGATGGGGGTGGTGGGCCGTGCAGGTTGACATGGACTAACACCTCCTCCCCCTGCCCCCTGATGTTGATTTGTCAGATTACTTATTGGTTGAGGGGTGATGGGGGTGGTGGGCCGTGCAGGTTGACATGGACTAACACCTCCTCCCCCTGCCCCCTGATGCTGGTTTGTCAGATTACTTAGTGGTTGAGGGGTGATGGGGGTGGTGGGCCGTGCAGGTTGACATGGACTAACACCTCCTCCCCCTGCCCCCTGATGTTGGTTTGTCAGATTACTTAGTGGTTGAGGGGTGATGGGGGTGGTGGGCCGTGCAGGTTGACATGGACTAACACCTCCTCCCCCTGCCCCCTGATGTTGGTTTGTCAGATTACTTAGTGGTTGAGGGGTGATGGGGGTGGTGGGCCTTGTTTGGGCCGTGCAGGTTGACATGGACTAACACCTCCTCCCCCTGCCCCCTGATGTTGGTTTGTCAGATTACTTAGTGGTTGAGGGGTGATGGGGGTGGTGGGCCGTGCAGGTTGACATGGACTAACACCTCCTCCCCCTGCCCCCTGATGTTGATTTGTCAGATTAGTTAGTGGTTGAGGGGTGATGGGGGTGGTGGGCCTTGTTTGGGCCGTGCAGGTTGACATGGACTAACACCTCCTCCCCCTGCCCCCTGATGTTGGTTTGTCAGATTACTTAGTGGTTGAGGGGTGATGGGGGTGGTGGGCCGTGCAGGTTGACATGGACTAACACCTCCTCCCCCTGCCCCCTGATGTTGATTTGTCAGATTACTTAGTGGTTGAGGGGTGATGGGGGTGGTGGGCCGTGCAGGTTGACATGAACTAACGCCTCACATGGAGTTGTGATGGGGGTGGTGGGCCGTGCAGGTTGACATGAACTAACGCCTCACCCCCTACCCCCCCTCTCTGCCCTGCCCCCTGGTGTTGGTTTTGTCAGGTTGCACAGCAAGGTCAGACCATCTGCCTGAGCGGCTTCACCGGCATGGACATCCCGCCTCCCAGCGGACCCTTGTGGATTCTGGGGGACGTCTTCATCGGCCGCTTCTACACCGAGTTCGACGTCGGCAACAACCAGGTCGGCTTCGCTGACACCAAGAACTGAAAGATGGGCAGTGTGGGTCACAGCCGGGAGAGGCCTTGCAGCAGTTGATGTCAAATGTTTCGCCCTGATACGGCCTGCAAGGTTGACTGGGTGTCTTAAAGCCAGTAACTAACTAACTTGCAGCAGGGGTTTGCGCGCGGGTGTGTGTTCGTGTGTGTGTTTGTGTAGCGTGTTGTGTTCTGCAGAACACGCATGCTTAGTGTGCTGGGTTTTACGAGAAGTACGTTCTGGCTCTGCAAGTGCTTGTGGCACAGAATGGAACTGCTGGGTAACGTCCAACTCGGAGCTCGGGAGCTGTGTGAAAGAGGAAAAGTGGACGACCTGGGCTCCTGTCCCTTAATAGTCTGTATGGTGTGTCTGGACGTAAGGCAACATTGAAGAACATCGCCCCCCCCCCCCCCCCACCCCACCCCACACACACACCCCTGCCAGAAGGTCCCAAAGCTTTCTGATCATAACTGCATTTCAGGGCGTAAAGCAACATGGAAGAAGAACATCTAACCACCCCTCCCCCCCTTCCCACTTCAAGTTAATGTGTCTCCACTCACCCATGCTAAAACCAACATGATGTCTTTCGGTCAGTGTTAAAACTTTCATTGGCAGTTTGACTTGTATTTGTCATGGAAAAGAGTAATCCACGGCGTTTCTGAAGCTTTTCCTGATCTTACAGCTTTAAACGAAATGGTTGTTCCGTTTCACGATGGTCACAGTCATAATCGATCACACTGAAACACCTTTCAGGTTGAATAGTTTATTTCCTTATCTTTCCTTGGGGTTTTTTTTCAACATGTTGTTGTGTGTTTGAAGTCTATTTCTGGACCACTTTGTTGTCAGCATGGAATTCTGTTTCAGGCACGCTGTTTTGAGTCTTTGTCTTTTTGCAGTTGATAATACATAACTTTGCTGAAATAAACTACTAAAAATGTGCAAAAACGCCTCTGTGTGTGTGTTTGAGAGAGAGAGAGAGAGAGAGAGAGAGAGAGAGAGAGAGAGAGAGTTTATTTACGTTCATGTAAATATGGAAAAACAAAATCATGAGCATTAAACAAGCTAAGCTTATACTAAATACTCAAAGTACTCCTGTACTTGATTTCCACAGTGCTCCAAGAGCTTATTACGAGAAGCTATTCACACGTCACTGTCATGCCAGCAGTCTTCCGGACACTCCAAACATTCGGTACAGCCCAACCGCAGCCGGTTGAATACAATATTTTCATTTATCACCGTTCTGTTGCTTTAAATGAGGGCTAACCCCGAAATCTGTTCGAAGCGAAAGAGAGAGAGGATTACTTTTTAAGTTTCAAGTAAAGGAGACAAAGAGAATTAGTTTTAAGTTTCAAGTAAAGGAGAGATAGAATTAGTTTTAAGTTTCAGGTAAAGGAGAGAGAGAATTTAAGTTCCAAGGGAATGAGAAAGAGAGAAAATTAATTTTACAAAATCATTGGGGGGAAATACCAACAGCAACAAAAACGTATCCATCAGTCGAAAACCATGACAGTATAAGACACCAGTACTCTCAACAAAAACGCCCAAACAACTAAAGCGGTCTTGAATACGATCCCTAAACATGCACATACATATATACATACATGTTACCTGTCAACCGCACAGGGTCACCTCAGGACAACAGCGAGAAAGAGAGATTCCACTAAACATATTTCAGCGTCGGAATGCCGCACACCCATAGCTGGGCTGATGAGAGAGAGAGAGAAACAACACAAATAGTTTGTTGCGGAGCGGCAAACGGGCAGGCAGTGGTGACAATGGCCTTTTCACGACAAGCTGCTGGCAGTTGACAGATAGGACTATCATCACGTGCTGTCAGTATTTGGTGGTGAACTCGGTAGGCTGTCCATCGGTCGGCAATGCGGAAGAATTTGCTTTGACGTCTCAGACTCTTTGGCATGCACAAGTGCGGTAAATACAACGAAGAAGAGGGGGCAGAGACCACAGAGGTCAGGAGCTGTGTGAAAGTCGAGGTGGACGTCCTGGGCTCCTAGTCCCTTATAGTCCGTACGGTCTTTATTGGACTTAAGGCAACACTTAACTCGTACACAGGCCTCACAGAGCTCAGGAGTTGTGTGAACGTCGAGGTGGACGTCCTGGGCTCCCAGTCCGTACGGTATCTGTGGACGTAAGGCAACACTTAACTCGTACACAAAGCTCAGGAGTGGTGTGAAAGTCGAGGTGGACGTCCTGGGCTCCCAGTCCGTACGGTCTCTGTGGACGTAAGGCAACACTTAACTCGTACACAAAGCTCAGGAGTGATGTGAAAGTCGAGGTGGACGTCCTGGGCTCCCAGTCCGTACGGTCTCTGTGGACGTAAGGCAACACTTAACTCGTACACAAAGCTCAGGAGTGGTGTGAAAGTCGAGGTGGACGTCCTGGGATCCCAGTCCCTTATAGTCCGCAAGGTCTTTGTGAACGTAAAGTAACATTAGAAGAAGAAGTGGGTATTATTCACAGACCTGAGGAGTGGTGTGAAAGTCGAGGTGGACGTCCTGGGATCCCAGTCCCTTATAGTCCGCAAGGTCTTTGTGAACGTAAAGTAACATTAGAAGAAGAAGTGGGTATTATTCACAGACCTGAGGAGCTGTGTGGAAGTCGAGGTGGACGTCCTGGGCTCCCAGTCCCTAATAATCCGTACGGTCTCTGTGGACGTAATGCAACACTTAACTCGTACGCAGACCTCACAGAGATCAGGAGCTGTGTGAAAGTCGATGTGGATGGCCTGCGCTCCCGTCCCTAACAAGCCTTATGGTCTCTGTGGACGTAAAGTGGTGCATGGTTGTATGGTGTACACAGAACTTGCGCCGAGACGGATGCAGTTTCATGTGGCACCAGCCATGCCAGCGCTGTAAGTACACCACTTTGATGGATATAAAAAATATGTTTGTTTTTTTTAAAACGTGCTATAAAAATAGTCACTCATGTAGAACCATATGCGAGCGCAGTGAGTCTGCTCAAGAGAGCAGGGAATAGCGCTATATAAGCGATCATCAATAAAGTAACAATAATTAGAGAGCCGGTTTGGCCTAGCGGTAAGGCGGTAGGCTGGTAAGCGGAAGGACCTCGGTTCGATACCGCTTCGGTTCTCCTTTCTCTTCAAAAATTGTGGTTTGTGGATACTGTCTTGTGACTTTGTCTCTCACAGTTAATGAAACATTAAAATGGCTCTCATCGCTGCCCATCGTAATGCAGGTCATTCTGGTGGTGGCAGTGTAGCGTTAGGTATATATTCTCCCTCTTCCCCCACCTCCATACCCCCTTCCCCCCATTCTCCCCGTCCCTAATAAGCCTTATGGTTTCTGTGGACGTTAAGCACCATGTTTACTTAGTAACATTAGAAGAAGAAGTGGGTATTATTCACAGAGCTGAGGAGCTGTGTGAAAGACGAGGTGGACGTCCTGGGCTCCCCGTCCCTAACAAGCCTTATGGTCTCTGTGGACGTAAAGCAACGTTTGAAGAGGAAGATGACGAAGCGTGAGACCGGTCGGAGTTTGATCTTGGTGAGTCGGTTTGGCCCAGCGTAAAGGCATAAGGCTAGTAAGAGGACGACTTCTCCTGGGGAGTGGGGATAGCTCAGTGGTTAGAGCGCCGGACTCGCGGTCGAAAGGTCAGTCGCGGGTGAGTCCCGGCAGGAGCGGCGGGAGAATTTTCTTTTCTGGGGTCAGCTTTCTGTGCTGACTCTTGTTTCGGTATCCGTTCCACCCCCGTGTTACCGCAGTAGACCCCGGTCATTCTGCCAAAAGTGCAGGCGGCAGCTTACGACAAAACACGCATGCATCCTACGTATGTGGCTTTGCATGAAGTGACTTGACGTGGTGCCGAGACGGCAGCAGTTTCACGTGGCACCAGCCATGTAACGACCAAACAGCCCTGTAAGTACACCACTTGGGTACGTATTCAAAAACATGCTCTAAAATGCTGCAGTCACTCACTGAGAGTCACATGCGACAAGAGCGCGGTGAGTCTGCTGGAGAGCGGAGAATAGCGCTATACTGATAAAAGTACTCAACAACAACTTCCTTCAGACGTCGTGGTTTTGTGGGCAGTATTGTGACTCATTTGTTCATCACAACGAATGAGGATACTAAAATGGCTCGCATCGCTGCCCATCTGAATGCAGAATCATTCTGGTTGTGACAGTGTTGCGTTTGGTACAGTTTGTTCCCATCCCCCCACCCCCACTCGAAGACCCCCCCGCCCCCCTCTCCGCCCATTTCCCTCGGTGCCTATCTTAATGCAGAATCATTCTGGTTTGACAGTATTGCGTTTCGTATTTCATATAGTTAGTTCCCCCTCCCCCCCCCCCACCACCTACACCGCCCCCCACCCCCCACCCCCACCCCCCTCGCCCCTCCTCCCCCTATTTCCCTCGCTGCTCATCTGAATGCAGAATCATTCTGGCTGTGACAGCGTTGCGTTTGGTATAGTTAGTGCTCTCTCTCTCTCTCTCTCTCTCTCTCTCTCTCTCTCTCTCTCTCTCTCTCTCTCTCTCTCTCTCTCTCTCTCTCTCTCTCTCTCTCTCTCCCACCCCCCATCCCCCTCCATTTTCCTCGCTGTCCATCTGAATGCAAAATCATTCTGCTTGTGGCAGTGTCGAGTTTCATGGAAAAGTTAGCCCCCTCCCCCTCGTCTCTCCCCATTTCCCTCGCTGCCCTTTCTTAATGCAGAAATTATTCAGGTGATGACACTGGGTACCAGCGGGTACCGCCCACACAATGAATGAAACATTAAAATGTCTCTCATCGCCGCCAATCCTAATGCACAAATTATTCTGCTCATTGGTAACAGTGTAGCGTTAGGTATTATTATAGACTCCCTCCCACGTTCTACCTCGATCTCCGGAGACGACTTGGGCGGATTTACTGAAACGAGTGTGATGAACGACGGCCGGGATTTTAACATCTAAAACACGACGAGGCCCAGAGCGCTCGTGCAGAATCAACACACAAGGGGAATGAGTGAACAACTGCTGGTGAGGTTGACAAAACAGAACAGCTCTACAGAAAGGTACTCACGTATACGACGACGCACAAAGAACAATTAAAAATACACGCGCTTTCGACACACGGTCTTCGTCTGGTGTAGAAGAGAGATAGAAAATAATAAAAGAAGAAGGAAGTAAAGAAAAAGAGAAGAAGTTGACGTAAAACATATTGTCTATCTTCTTCTTCTACGCCAGACGAAGACCGTTTGTCGAAAGCGCGTGTATTTTTAATTGTTCTTTAAGTGTCGTCGTATACATTTCTCTAGAGCTGTTCTATTTCGGCGTTAAACAGTTGAAATCTAAACGAAAACAGCACAACTTAACCAACAGCAAATAAGCGTCTTCTATCTACGGAATCAACACACAAGGGAGTTAATTAGCGCTCGAAATACGTGACACAAGTACAACAACAAAGACCTGAGTCGCATTCGGTAACTCTCACCTGGCATGGGTGTAAATACAAAGCACATAAACTGCACCAGAGGTACATCCTCTTAGTTCTACATCTCAGTTTTCCCCATCGTTTTTTTACCGTTTAACTGTTGTTTAAGTGTCGTTTTGTAGCTTGATAAAGGGAATTACCCCGAAAATTCTCACGTTGTGT
>OY757548.1:13328163-13363412 GCA_963584105.1 Alviniconcha strummeri | reverse complement strand
TCTTTGTTGTTGTGTTTGTGTTACGTATTTTGAGGGCTAATTAATTCCCTTGTTGGTTGATTCTAAGTTTGTTTTGTTTGTTTTTTAAAGTTGAAACTACTGATTTGACACTGGTGCCTTTCTGACAGTTACGGCGATCCGTAGGTTTTGTTTTCTTTGTCAGCTTTCGTGTAGCAAGGACACTGACATGCCGTACGTTCATGCACACACACAAACACACACTCACGCGTACGCGCGCGCGCAAACACACACACACACACACACACACACATGAGGTGACACTGGCACAATGTGACCTCTTTGTCTGTCTGTCTCTGTCTGTCTATCTGTCTGTCTGTCTGTCTGTCTGTCTGTCTGTCTGTCTCTCTCTCTCTCTCTCTCTCTCTCTCTCTCTCTCACACACACACACACACACACACACACACACACACACACACACACACACACACACACCACACACACACACACACACACACACACACACACACACACACCACACACACACACACACACACACACACACACACACACCGCACTCCGCGTTCACTACAAGTATATACGCACATATACAACGAAACTGGATGTGCTCAAAATAACGTGACGACTTGTATCATTACAGAATCAGCCAAGACTGTGACAACCAACGTCTCATCCCAAACCGCTGCCATGGAAGTCGTCAGCCATTGGAGATCCTCGTTCCGTGCCCGCCACGCCGCCACCGTCAACCACAACACCAGCGGCAACTGCAACACCAGCACAGACAACAACAACAACAGCAGCAGCAACGACTCACTGCACAAGAAGAGATCAGGCAACTACTGCGACCTCTGCGGAAGAGACTGCTGAAGTTGGCAAAGTAATTACGTTTTGAATTCTTCTTCAAATGTCGCTTTACGTCCACATAAGGACTATTGCACACTCCGAGCATCGCTCTCCGGCGCCTTCTTCTAACTTAAATTTGTTCGTAACTTCTTCTTCATCTTCCGATGTTGCTTTACGTCCACTGACAGAGACCGTACGGACTGTTCGGGACGGGGAGCCCAGAACGGCCACCTCGACTTTCACACAGCGCCTGAGCTTTTTTAAATGTTACTCTGCGTCTACAGGGACCATAAGGACTAGGCCTATTAGGGACAGGGAGCCCAGGACACACCCACACCCACACCCACATACACACTGACACACACACTAAACACACACACACTAAACACACACACACACACACACACACACACACACACACTCTCTCTCTCTCTCTCTCTCTCTCTCTCTCTCTCACACACACACACACACACACACACACACACACACACACACACACACACACACACACACACACACACACACACACACACACACACACACACACACACACACGACCCCGGACGATTGCCAGACTGACGGAGTCTTGACAGCCTGTCAGCACAAAATCCAATTACTAACCACAATGCATGCCGCATCGACAACATCGTGACCGAGAATGTTTCAGTAACATTTGAAAGAAATGAACCGTCGGGGGGGAGGGGGGGTGGGGGGAGAGAGAAAAGGGCGGTGGGAGGGGGGGGGGGGCGTTAGAGCCATGAGAGAGAAGATTGAACAGAATCACAAAACTGAATAGAATCGCTTATGAACACCTATGTACTACTACTAGTGACGTCGCTAGCACCACTTACGGGTGAAACCAGTAGTGTGAATCCGACGGACTAGGTTTACTAGCCTACTTCTTGTGGTACGCGAGCAAATGACTCGCCGCAGGTCAGTTTCAATGTAGGCTACGGAGTTTTGCGTGTACACTTGTGTATTAGTACCGGTGTGTGTGTGTGTGTGTGTGTGTGTGTGTGTGTGTGTGTGTGTGTGTGTGTGTGTGTGTGTGTGTGTGTGTGTGTGTGTGTGTGTGTGTGTGTGTGTGTGTGTGTGTGTGTGTGTGTGTGTGTGAGTGAGTGAGTGAGTGAGTAGGCTATTATTTTTGTGTTCAGTGTATTATTCTTACTCCAATTTTATTGGTAGTATTGTCCCATGAGAATATTTCCTGTCATGGGACAGTGAGAAACTTTTCCCGTCGCTAAAAAACAAAAAAACAAAAAAACTACAGTTAGGCCAGTTACTGACGCTAACGGATAGCCTACTTACTTTCTTAGCCTGTCCTTTGCTGCTTAGTCAGTACAGACGTCATAAATTTTACTTTGCTTTAACTCAGCCTCACTTTTTTGTTTGTTTGTCTCCAGGTGGCGGAACTACTTCACTCTGCCCTGCAAATGCCGTCACGTGTTCTGCAAGCAATGCATCACGGGAAGGCTGGAGTGTCGTCAGAAGGTGCTGAGGTCAGTGTCCTTTGACCTCATGTGGACCTTCCCTTGCCCCGGAAATGCTCAGTGCGGCCAGGAGCTGACTGTTGATTGGTCGAGAGGACGCAGTTACTCCAAGAACCTCGTGGCCAGAGATCTAGGCAGCAGCGACGACTCATGGGAGCAAGACGAGGAGGACGAGGAGGAGACGGAGGAAGGGGTTGACAATGGCCACCATGACGTCCGTGCTATCCAGGAAATCGGTTGATGATCTGGACCCACTCCTGACTTCCTCGGACCACAGTAATGTTTACCTCAGAACTATGATAAAACTGTGCAACCCGGGTGGAAAAAACGTACTGAAACCCCACTGAAACACACTGTGGTATTAGTGTGTAAAAAGAGTGATACCACCATGGAGCCCAAGACTTGTGGTGCTGACGTTACCGCAAGGTTCGTCAACCACTGAGCTGCCGATCTTGCCGGAAGGGAGGCTTGGAAACCAAGCCAGTACAGTGCCTTGCCTGTACCAGTTTCCACACAGCCCCCCCCGGCTCCCCCCCCCCCCCCATGAGCTTCCACACATCCCACTTCATCCCCCCCCCCCCCCCCCCGCCCCACGAGTCTACACTGACATAGCCCCCCTCTTCCTCTCCACGTCAACCTCATGAGTTTCCACACAGCCCCCCTCCTCCCTCCCCCTCCCCCCACTCATGAGTTTCCACACAGGCCCCCCCCCCCCCCACCCCCCCACATGATTTTCACACAGCCCTTCCCCCCATCTGTTTAATTTCAGTTTATAGTGTAATTGTCTCAAGATGGTGATGCCACTTAGTTTAAGACAGTGGCGTGATCTTGAGACCAATTGTTGAATATTGCCCACATGATGGCACATCACTGAGTTTGATGTTGGCATCTGAACAAGAATGAAAGGGTGCTTGAGGCAAAATCCGGAATAGAGTAAGGTTGGGGGGTGGGGGTGGTCATGGGACTGAAAGGAGGAGCTGTTCCAGTACTTCTCATGAGAGTTGAAATTAATGTGTTCTGCAGTACCTCTCAACTGACATTTCGAGCCGGTGTTGTTGATAAACCTTTGCTGCAATTGTTACAGTTACTTGCATTTCTGAGTCACAAATTTTCCCAAACATCATCCTTGGAGATGGTGTTCTTTAAATTTTAATTATACTGGTGCAACACTGTAATCTTGCGCAGCTAAATGTTTATGTGACGCTTCTTGACATATTTGTTGTTTGTGGAAAAGTTAAGTGTTATAATATTGTCTGTGGATTTTGTTGGCAGTGGGGTTTTTTTTCTTCATTGTTAAAAGCACATCTTATGAGATATTCTAGTTATATAATCAGTCTCTTGTTTGAAGATGTTTAAATGCTTGTATAATTACTGATTTGAATGAAATTACAACAGTGCAACTAAATTTCTTTCTGCGTGGCAATGTGTCTGTGTGCGTGTGTGTGGCATCATGTGTGCATATTGTTACACGTGTCTATGTGGCACTGTATTTGTGGGGCTTTACATGTGTGTGGTGTTATATACTTGCGTGGCATGCGTGTGGTATTTGTCACACTGTATGTATGTGTGTGGGGTTATGTATTTGTGTGGCATGACATGTGAGTGTGGTGTTTTTGTGTGGCATTACATCTGTGTGCATGGCGTTGTGCATGTGGCATTACAATGCATGCAGTGTTTTTGTACGATGTTATGTATTCATGTAACATTCTGTTTTTGTGTGGCATTACATGTGTGTGTGGTGTTATGTATGTTATGTAGCATTATGTGTGTGTGGTGTTATGTATCTGTGTGGCATTACATGTGACTGTGTGTGTGGTGTTATGGTCTGGCTGGTTTAAAACATGACTGAGCATAATTTATGATGGGATTGATCAGAATAACTTACACATGTGTACAACATGTTTTTCAATCTGTAAACATGACAAAGACAACAACAAAACTGACTTCTTGCACAAATGTTTCATTTTAATTTGTCAACATTGTGCCAAGGACAATACAGCCACAACAGCAACCATCTTGGTCTCTGCAAGGGTAGATAACCTGTCAGTACTAAACATTCCTTAAACTGAAAATAGAACACAAAATGAATGCAAACCGTACAAAGCACAGCGAGTTAAGATGGCAAGCAGCACAAATTCAACGAAAGTCAGATGTAAGAATAAGCAGAATTTGATACTCTGTGGCAATACTGCCCAAAAACAAACAAAACGCACACTGAAGCAAAACAACAAAAAACGAGTTATCACTTGCCACAATAAAAATCATATTCTGAATACACAAAGTCCTAACCAGGAGTGGTGCTACAGTCAAAGTCCTCCACAAACCAGCTGAATTATTCAGTAGGTGCACAACATTTCTGGAGAAGCAACACTTAATATTGTTTTTAAATGAATCTTTATTCTGAATGGTTAAAAACAAGTGTAAGAATTGTAATGATGACTACTGTCTTGATCCCTGTGTCATGCATCAAAATGACTTCCACATAAACCACACTGTGGTAGATTTCTCATTCTGACATACTGTAAAACAAAAACAAAACAAAAACCACTAGTCTTCTGCATAGACAAATTAGTAACTGAATTGTTAAAAAAATCAAAAAAATCATAAGCACATTGTACATTTCAAAACCCTTGCTCAATCCAAATCTACAAAATGAATCCATAATGATACACAAATATAAAGCAAAACATACACAAATTTTCAAAGTTAGTCCCTTGGTTGTTAAGGTTGGTATCGTCAACCATTCCATCTAATTTATCAGTAACAGATTAAAGATAAATATAAAAAGGAATGGACAAAACAGTTAAAAAAAAAAAAAAAAAAAAAAAAGTTTATAAATACATAATCATAATGGCAAATACAGCTGCCATATGGCAGCCAGCTATTTATCATTTATGTTTATTTTGCTCGTGACTGTAATTCAAATTTCCTGTGTTTGCAGAGGATTAATAAGAGTATTCTTGATTTTCTCCATTCTTCTTGCTTCTCAAAGCTACACATACCCCTAGAAACTATCATCTCCTAGCTGCTCAACAGCAGCCGTACAAATGACTAAAACTGTTCGATTTGATGAGTGCGGGGTGTGCATGTGTGAGAGGGAGAGAAAGAGAGAGACTCAGCGTACATGTTTAATTTCTGCTTTGTTTGATCTTTGTACATGTATCTTAACCAGCTCCCATCATGTTCTTGGTAAAGCACTGAGGGCTTTTTAAGAATTTGCACTTTAGAAATGATCATTATTACACAAAAAGGCCTAGGCTGGAGAATTTTCTGTAAAAAAAAATAAAAAAAAGTCAGAATGAACCATTAGTAGAGAAAAATGACGGAGAAAGCAAGAGGACTAGGCAGAAAGATGAGAGAGGTGACAAGAATGGGAAATCAAATGACAGCCCTGAGATTCCAGGAAGGAGGGTAACATCAGACATCCCCAGCTTCCCTTTAGGGAGTGCACTAATGGGAGTTTTTCTGTACGACAGCAGTTCTTGCATGATCGAAACAGAGCACTGATAGGAGTTTTTCTGTACGACAGCAGTTCTTGCATGATCGAAACAGAGCACTGATCGGAGTTTTTCTGTATGACAGCAGTTCTTGCATGATCAAGACAGTGCACTGATGGGAGGTTTTCTGTATGACAGCAGTTCTTGCATGATCAAGACAGCGCATTGACGGGAGGTTTTCTGTATGACCCCAGTTCTTGCATGATCAAGACAGCGCATTGACGGGAGGTTTTCTGTATGACAGCAGTTCCCGCAAGATCAAAGCAGTGCATTGGTGGGAGTTTTTCTGTATGACAGTAGTCCTTGTGTGATCGAAACAGTCATTTTCACAAGGCATGAAATGCACTCCCAAGTTTATTTAGCTTGGATTGTTTCTGGTGCATGGTACCAGCGAGCACTACCATTTAAATTATAACCCCATCAGTCTAATAGTTTTCAGAACAACAAACTCAACAATCTGGAGATTATTTTAACAGAAGGGCTGGATTATGGAAATCAAATTAAAATGATATTGTTATTTTCACCCGCACACCCCTCCAAAAAAAACAACAACAAAAAAACACACACAAACATAACTTCTGATAAAAGCTGTTTTGATATTCAATACAATCACTTGCAAATGTGTATGTAGTTGAATCAATGGAAACTCTGCAGTAATAGAAACTATACTTGTAACATTGACTGTGGGATACATTTACTAGCCTATTTTGGAACTACAAGGAGGGGCAAATTATATTTCAGCAAGAATTAGTGGAATCCAAATTTCATATAATAAAAAACAATGTTAACTATTACATCAACACTGTATAACAGACACATTTTGCAAGTTAACTCAACTGAATCACCATCTTATTGCATCAGACCCAGACTTGGGAGACCTGTGTTAAAATATTATACATATCAGACCACCACTTCTTGAAATGCCACTTGCAACAGAAACGCACAAACACACCTGTATATATTCACAAATAAAAGTCCAATCAAATCTGCAGCTAAACCAGTATACTATTTTAAGACTAAAAATGCCATTCACCTCTAAGTGATACAGCACGGTCACCATAGAATGTTTTTAAAAACTTGAACTGTGAAGAACAATTACGAATCCAAAAAAAAAGGATAAATAATGAACTATGCAAGCTGTACTGTTACTAACAAACAAATCCTTTTCTCTTTGGTGTCAAATCTCCCTCTTCTTTCACACACAAAATTATTCATATTTATGGAACAGTTAAAACATGTCAACTCCCAAACATTCTGCTCAGCAAAAAGCAAACAGCAAGTACACTATTACAATTAAAACTCGCTTTTTGAAATACATGCGGACAAAAAAGCTATTTATAGATATCTAGACATACATGCAGGCTGTACAATCAGCAATGATGTCACTGCACTGACTTTGCAGAACGCAAAAACAAGTGTTAACAGTAATACAAGGAGAACGCTAACAGCAACTATGCAAAGTAAAGCACAACAAACCATCTCCCCTCCAAATTTACTTACCAATTGATCTGACTGGTTGAAAAACTCAAGCATTTGCTTCTTTTTTTGTTGTGAAATTCAGTGTTGTTACTAACCTATATTACAGTAAGTTTCTCAACATCTTCTGAAACAATTAAAACTTCAACTGAAACCCGCCAACCCACCCGCTCTGTCCATATAGCATTATTATTATTGCAATTCAAAGATGAAAATGTAGCAGCAGTGTGGATTTTTAAACCATCTTACTCAGTACACATATGCATGCATTGCTTAATATTATTTGCATCCAGGTTCTGACCCTTTATTAAGAAAGAATGCACAGTGACAGACAGCGTCTCCTCCTTGTCTATAAGTGTAATTTGAAGTAACTGTTTACAATGGTGACACCAGTGCAGCGCAAACATAACATCATGACGAACCATCCATGATCAGACCACACCAGCTGCTCCCAATGGTTAATACAGATAACCACAAATCAAGGAAAAGATCAAAACTGTCCTAACTTCAAAATTGGACACTTTTAAAAAATCTGTAGTTGATGGGACATTTTAAAAGACCACTGATTTCTAAGATTAAGATTTAGAGAATACTAATCCGCACACATAATTATACATATAATATACAGATACACTAATCACTGTCACTCACATATATATACAAACATCAAAGTTTAGCATAAACACTTAGAGTAGTGAATACAGGTATGATCTCAACATAACAAGTGAAAAACTATCACCGACGATTCCTTGAACTTCAAACACCTGTGCCCAGGCAGACAGTCACTCAACACAGACATTCCACACCATCACACCATTTTTTCTTTTAAATCAAACTGTTGCTCCCAAATATGCCTCTAGATTTTGAAAGTACAATGCACATAATGACAGTTACATACTGGTACGATGGTGTAGACTGGCAGCATTGTATAAGCAGTACAGCACGATGTAGTTCAGGGCAGAATAGTACAATGTACACTGCAACAAAGACAGGTTGAAGATCGGTCGTTGCTGGGGCTAGACAGCTGGGCATCTCCTGTCCGTGTCTGATGAGTTCCCAGCTCATCCTTCTGGGTCTGTTTGTTGTTAGCAGTCACTGGTAGCAGGGAAGAGCCACTAGATGTCTCCTTTTTTGTTGTTTCCAAAGACATGCCAGACTCCAGTCAGTCTGTGTGTGTATGTGTTTGTGTATGTGTGTGCCTTTGCAACAAGCATACCACTTGCTTAGTTTCTGTTTAGGTGGGCGTTTCAGTGATGTCCAGAGTGCTGCAATTCTGCTTGCAGCGGACAACCTACAAACCCTGCTCGGACTGTGCAGCTTGTGTGTCTTAACCCCTTCCCTGCTGTTATGACACCACATGATGTCCACAGCCAAACACTTCCCCGTTCTGCCCGACTTGCAAAGTCCTGTTCGAATTCCGATGTGGAGGAGCACAGTTTCCCACAGCAACGGTTTCTGGGGAGTTTGATGTGATTATCTCTGGTACTGTTCTCGGAGGAATGTTGCACTGACAGGAGAATGGCCACAAACATTCTGGTTGTGTTGTGCTGCTTGGGTAGGACAGTCATTCATTCTACACTGCTAGCCTGACACTGCATGTACAGGACAATCATTCTGTTACGCTACACCCATCGGACAGTCGTTCTGTGTGAAACTGCATGCACAGGACAATTATTCTGTTACACTGCACACGTCGGACAATCGTTCTGTGTTACACTGCATCCACAGGACAATTATTCTGCTACACTGCACTCGTCAGATAATCAGGACAAACATTCTGTGTTATACCGCGTGTGTGGGACAATCATTGTTACACTGTTTGTCCTGGGACAGTCAATCACCAGTGCTCTGAACCACATTAATAAACCAAGAACCACAACCAAACTGTTTTGCTGTTTGACCAGTTAATTCCCTTGGGACAATTCCATTTTGTTTTACACAAAGAAGCCAAAGTCAGTCAGCAATGCTCTTCTCTTGAAAGGTCTAGTTTGTCCGCAAGGGCCAACCAGCCAGAGTCTGAAGTCGATATCATCAAGAAGATCAAAGTTTCAGGTGCAGGTGTTTTCTTGTTTTGTTGTTGTTGTTTTGTCACCATCTACAGGTCACACTCCACCCTCAGCAGCTGGTCAGTTCAAAGGTCAAGTTGACTCTGAGTCCTCAGATGAGGGTCTGGGAGGCTCACTGGTTTTGAAGCTGCACATGAGTCACAGAGGAAGGCAGGTCTCGCTAATGATCGTGGTGCAATTATTTAACAAAACATCAAGGCTTTCTTTTCACCAGCTCTGTTCTCTCCATCCTGCTCAGTGTGAAGGTGAAGATCACTCTCAGAGGACAAGGGATCTGGGCTTGAAGGTCATGGCACACTGCTTTGCCAGCTCCGTCATCTCCAGCTGATCTGGAGTCTTTCCGCATGCCACCGTCTCATATTTCTCATCCAGCTTCAAACAGAAAAAGAACACTCTTAATCATCTCAGGCAAGCTAATGCAAGAAAGAAAGATGAAAAAAACAAAAACAAGCTCATTTAAGCTTTTCATACTAGTTTTGCAAAGAAGAGCCCAAACACGATGAACCTTAGCCAAATTGAGAAATGCATAAATGATCTCCTTTAAATGCACACTGAATTCACGACAAGTCATCCTGAGTATCATTTTGTCCATGAAAAATCCTAACAACTTACAAAAGTTTGAACCAACAAAGATTTGCCAAGTGCTGCATTGAGTAATTTGATCTTTTCAATAACCCTGTGATACAGGAGACCCCCCACCCCCCGCCCCAACACACACACCCATCCTTCACTAAACCACCCTAGAAACAAAAGCAGATGATGAAGAAGACAAGACCAAATGAATAACAAAATATCCACTTTACCCGTAGCTTAGTTTCCAGCATGGGTCTGGTCGGGATGTCATCAAAGTGAATGCGCTTCATGGATTTCCTCTTGCGTTTGCTCTGCAGACAGACAGACAGAAAACTTGTCAACAGACCTGAAACACACTTTTTGTCAACAGACCTGAAACACACTCTTGTCAACAGACCTGAAACACACTCTTGTCCACAGACCTGAAACACACTCTTGTCAACAGACCTGAAACACACTCTTGTCAACAGAATGGGAACACACTCTTGTCAACAGAACGGAAACACACTCTTGTCAACAGGACGGAAACACACTCTTTTCACTCTTGTCAACAGGACAGAAACACACTCTTTTCAACAGAACTGAAACACAACCAGCAAAGAGAAACACCACAGGTAGACAGGCAATACCTAGAAAAAATCGCCAGGACAGCTATCCATTTTCTGCTGTTTGGGGGGCAAAGCTCTTGTGACTCAAGAAGCAGGAGACCAGTGTTACCACGCAGAAAGAGAGAACCAGCATGGAGGGAGCAACAACAAAAAAAGCCTCTGTGTACTTACAGTGATTCCTATGGCTCCAGAGGCGGACTTGGGCAGAGCGAAGACCTCCTCCAGGACCTCCTCTGGCAGCGTGTCCTTGATGATGGAGGGTGGGGAGAAAAGAAGGCTGGAGTCGCCCGCTAGAGACTTGCTCTGGGGACACACAGGCACAGGAGGTCAGAGGACACACAGGCACAGGAGGTCAGAGGACACACAGGCACAGGAGGTCAGAGGACACACAGGCACAGGAGGTCAGAGGACACACAGGCACAGGAGGTCAGAGGACACACAGGCACAGGAGGTCAGAGCCATCTCTGACACTTTCAGCCAGAGGAGACAGCACCAAAAACAACAAAAGAAGGATGAAAAGGGCAAGAAGCATTCGTGCAAATGTAATTCTGCAAGAAAACGCAGCAAGCACACCACGCTCCAAACCTTGCTTTCTGGCACCCTTCCTCCAAACTCTGCCGCAATTGGTTACACTACTGAAGGAGCGCTCCTTTTCTCCTCACATCTGTTTACCGAATCGCCCCTATAAATCTCACAATGTGTAAAATCTGCAAAATTGGAGTACTAAGACTGTGGATTAAACATAGCATCAAAACATACAAACACCAGGCACAATTACAGGACAACTGCAGCTCGATATAATTTGAATTGTCTGCATGGTTACAAACTTACTGCTAAGTGAGCACAAACAAAAGCTGACAGTTTTCGGACACTTACAGCATAACCAGTTATGGCAGTGGATGGAGCAAGGATGTTGCAAACAAATGATTGGAGTTTGGACGCACATAATGGAATCATTTACTGCACATGGAACACCACCCCACCCTCAACGAACAAAAAGGCAGGAGAAGCAAGCAACAAAAGCATCAAATCAAATTAAATCATGTATATCAAACCAAACACCAACAATTCAGTCATGCCCACTACAATGGAAGCCTCCTTCAGAAGAAATTCTGCCTGAGACAAGGTAAGCAATTCCTGCTACTGGCATCCTTGATAATGTAGTTTTAGTTCTCTTAAGTCAAGATAAAAACAAGACCCCAAAACAACGAAAGCAGTCAATTTATCAATCAGTCTGGTTGGTCCTATCAGAACAAAACATATGATATGAATATCAAACACTACTTTGAAAAAACAAAACTGCCTCAAGGTCATCTTATCAACTGAACGTTTAGGATACTTTCAACTGAACATTTGGGATATTTTCACATCACAAGTATGTTTTAGCATGATACGCTTACAATCACAGCCAATTTCAATCTTGAATGACTTAGCATGCAGAAGTCTGACAAAAAAGGAAACAAATTCAGCTGGGGGAAGAGTGTGAAAAAAACCCACACTGCCTCCACTTGTCAGTTGAAACTTGTGGTATTTTGTAGACGCAATAACTATTTCAACATAATACTGTTTACACACCGTTTTGACTTTAAATGGTTCAACATGCATTTTAAGCTGCAAAAGCCTGCTTCAGCTCAATCATTGTGACCCTCCGCGGCTCCATTTACTCACTAGCCACTCTACCACCACCTTACTCTAAGAAGGCAGCCATAACTCCACCTTTGGAGACAAACACAACCATGAACCTTTAGAACAGAGATGAGCACATATGGGCTTTTCCAAGCACATAGATACCATCTTGAGCTGAACTGAACTTTGGAAGAAATGCAAGCATGCTGATCGTATTCTCTGTCGTCATTAATAGTATCCAAACTCATTAAAGTTTTTTTTTTAAAGAAGAAAAAAAAGGCTTATTTTTGTAGGACAATACAAAATATCTACACATTTTCAGGACAAAACTCCTCTTTTTCTAAGCAATAGAGTAACAGGTAAACAATGATAGATGAAAAATAAACTGTCTATGTGTCCTGTTTCAGTTACTGCGGGACACTCCAGCACCAAAAACCGAAACAGGATAGGTAGACAATTTCCATTAATTTCAGAAAAAGGGGTTTGCCCCAAAAGGTTTTGTGGTGTCCCATCAAAATCAGCCTTCTTTTAACCTTTTGTTGATCTGGATCTTGTTTGAGAAGGCTAGCAGTCAGCTTTGTTTCATATTTTTCGGGGTCATCATTAACAACTAAGCATGCCCCACATGACATTCTATTCCCCTTTGAGTCAGAGCTGGCCTCACTGATAGTGATTACAAACTACCTGGCATTCCATACACAGGAAATATCTACACATATATACGATGCCCTGCAGACACTCCCAGTCCTCACAGTGAATGTAACACAAGTTCATCAACAACCCTTGAACGAAAGAAGAATAAACAGTGAACAACGAATGAAGGCATGAACATGAAGTGGAAAGCTTCTCTTACTGGTGTTTCGGGCGAAAGCAGGAGGGATTTTTTCTCTTCCTCTATGGAGGCCCATCTGTTCTCCAGCGACTGCCGCACGCGCTTATGCTGAACGTGCTGTGGGTGAGAGGAAGAGGTGGGTGGGTGGTGTACGCACAACATGAATGAATGAGTAACACGATGAATGATTCACACCAAGCCGAACGCATGCAGAGAAAAGCTAAGCGTGTTGTGAAACATAAGCAGTAGCAGGTGCTGTGGGGTTTCGACACTAGACTCTGATTCTCTCTGGTCCGCTGTGGTTATCTCAGGGCAGGGGATTCTGACACCCAGCTGTGTCATCACTGCTGCTGGGATAAAGTGATCCCTGAGGTTATTTCAGGGCAGGGGATTCTGACACCTGACTGTCATCACTGCTGCTGGGATAAAGTGATCCCTGAGGTTATTTCAGGGCAGGGGATTCTGACACCTGACTGTGTCATCACTGCTGCTGGGATAAAGTGATCCCTGAGGTTATTTCAGGGCAGGGGATTCTGACACCCAGCTGTGATATCACTGCTGCTTCATGTTCAGGATATAGTGATCCCTGAGGCTATTTCAGGGCAGGAGGGGGGGGGGTATTGATGCCTGACTATCATCATCACTGCTGCTTCATGTTCGGGATATAGTGATCCCTGAGGCTATTTCAGGGCAGGAGGGGGTACTGATGCCTGACTATCATCATCACTGCTGCTTCATGTTCGGGATATAGTGATCCCTGAAGTTATTTCAGGGCAAGGGGGTTTGACACCTGTCATTATCACTGTTGCTTCAGTATCTGGTCCTCGGCAGAGGTTATCTCAGGGCAGGAAGTTTTGACACCCGTCATCATCACTGCCGCTTCAGTATCTGGTCCTCCGTGGATGTTATCTCAGGTAGGGGGCTTCATAAAGCAGGGGAAGTGGGGAGTGGGAGAGGGGGGTTGCATGCTGTTTAATGGCCAGTCGTCTGCAAAGGTCACATCTGGGCAACACCAATTCATCAAATCACAATGGTAATCTCAGGGGGAGGGGGGGGGGGGGGGGGGTTCGATGAAAGTGAAAGCATTGTGTGATGTTCAATGTTTAGTTGTCTACAAAACTCAAAAGTTCACATCTGGGCAACACCAGTTCATCACATCACAAGGGTAATCTCAGGGTGGGGGGTTTTGATGGAAGGGTGACACCAGTTCATCAAATCAGGAGTGGAAAACCCGATTCATTCCAAATTGACACGGACAGAACTACCAGCAACAGGTGAAGCACACAAAGCTCTATTCTGACCTACTCCAGGCTTGAAAGACAGAGCCTCTGATAGCTCTGGGTTAATTAACATCTAGTTCATTAATATATAGTTAATTAACATTTAATATCCATCTTACATACCCTCCCACCCCCCTCCAGGGGATGATAGAAAAAAAATCAAGAAAAGCACAATAAGGGCTCCAAATTTCCATTAGTGCAGTGATGTCCATGACAGCTAAAACTGCTAGCAGGCCATTTGAATTCTCCCATCCACTGGTCCACCAGACCATTTTTTTTCATTTTTTTTCCAGCCCATACCACAGAAATAAACATGTCTTCATCTCTGCACATACCACTGAATAACACAGGGCAGTGACATCACAGTCGAAAGTGACCAAGCCAAACACACATCAGTCCAAACAACACAGAAAAAAAGTTATCTGTCTCCAGTCTCTCTTTTTGGTGGTTTACTCATTTCGGAGGACCAGTGAAAATCATGGGGGACCAGTAAAGTTTGCGAGAGAGGACCAGTGAACAGTTTCAGGGAATTTGTAGCCCTGACAATATGATATCCAAATCTAGCTACAGTAACAATGGTCTGAATCCACATATTCGCCATATCCAGTCTCAGAGTTCCGAGGCAACTCACACTTGAAGCAAAATCAATCAATAATAAAATGATCACATGAAATTTACCCCCATTTCCTACAAAATCAATCAATAATAAAATTATAAGGAGTTTACCACCCTTTCCTACAAAATCAATCAGTTATAAAACAATCACAAGGAATTTACCACCCTCTCCTACAAAATCAATAATAAAACAATCACAAGGAATTGACCACCCTTTCCTACAAATTCAATAATAAAACAATCACAAGGAATTTACCACCCTTTCCTACAAAATCAATCAATAATGAAACAACCACAAGGAATTTACCACCCTTTCCTACAAAATCAATCAATAATGAAACAACCACAAGGAATTTACCACCCTCTCCTACAAAATCAATCAATAATGAAACAACCACAAGGAATTTACCACCCTTTCCTACAAAATCAATCAATAATGAAACAACCACAAGGAATTTACCACCCTCTCCTACAAAATCAATCAATAATGAAACAACCACAAGGAATTTACCACCCTTTCCTACAAAATCAATCAATAATGAAACAACCACAAGGAATTTACCACCCTCTCCTACAAAATCAATCAATAATGAAACAACCACAAGAAGTTTACCACCCTCTCCAACAAAATCAATCAATAATAAAACAACCACAAGAAGTTTACCACCCTCTCCAACAAAATCAATCAATAATAAAACAACCACAAGAAGTTTACCACCCTCTCCAACAAAATCAATCAATAATGAAACAACCACAAGAAGTTTACCACCCTTTCCTACAAAATCAATCAATAATGAAACAACCACAAGGAATTTACCACCCTCTCCTACAAAATCAATCAATAATAAAACAACCACAAGGAATTTAACCCAGTTGTCGGAACTATAGGGGACAATGTGTATTGATGTGCATATGCTGGAGAGCAGTAGCCCCCCACAAAATATTCTTTCCCAGTACTGAATGAACTTCAGATGAACGCTTGATAAAAAAAAAAAAAATGGGTTCTTAAAATCCAGTCAATCTTAGAACCACTAACAGCTACAAACGGGCTGTGAACAGGAGACAAAATGCTGCTCTGCCATCTGTCTGCATGTCCTCGGTGTAAATGAACTGAATGCAACATGACTTTTTATTTCAGGCAAAGGGAATCGTCTCTCCGAAAGGACAGCTGAAACAATCAGAATATGGGGTGGGGTCGGGGTGCAAATCTCCACTCATCTCAGTCATACGACCTAGGTAGCAATTCACACTTTGGCCTGCCATCACATTATCAGTCCTCTAAATTGCTGACTCTTTTTTCATAAAATTTTAGATTTTGATTTGAGTTGATTTTTACACTGAAAGGTTTTTTTGCTGTTGTTTTAAATGCATGCAAGCAGCTTTCCAGCCGATTTCAGAGCCAATAAGCTGATGGTTCCCATGCCTGTTATTTGCACACTGTACGCACAGCAATGAGCAAACCATTCACCACAGTTTCAGCACGGCTGTACAAGCTGTATGCACAGCAATGCGCAAACCATTCACACTATGTGAAGCACTGCAGTGCACTCTGTACGTACAACAATGTGCAAACAGTTCTCCACATTTGAAGCACTGCAGCGCACGCTGTATGTATGTGTAAACCATTCAAAACATTTCACACTGTACCCACAGCAATGCGCAAACCACTCAGCATATCTGAAGCACTGCTGTACATGCTGTACGCACAGCAATGTGTGAACCAGTCGCCACATTTGAAACACTGCAGCGCACACTCTACACACAAACCATTCACCACATGTGAAGCACTGCAGCATACACTGTATGCACAGCAATGCGCAAACTGTTCACCACTGCAGTACAATGTGAGATTATGCCCTAAGCTGTTACCAAAGCAAAGAAAGAAGAGGGGTGGGGGGGGCGTAGGATTAAGAAAAGGTAATTCAAAACAAAAAGAAAATGTTTCGACTGACCTCCTTGTTAGGTTTTCGTTTGGAGTGCCGTGTGTGCATGGAGGGTGTGACGCCACTGGACAGATCAGCCTCGTAGCCTGTCTCGCAGTCCTTCAGCACCTCACCAAGGTCGTCCAGCTCACCGGGACTCTGTCAAACACAAGTCTGACCAATAAAAATTAGTGTTTGGTGGCAGAGTTAGACCTTTACAACTGAAGCGTAGATTTCTGGATTAACAGGGAGTATCAGCCTTTCTGGAAAGTCTGTTACCACGGAACCATGCCAGGATATAAAAATATAAAAAAAGTTACACAGTGCAATTTGTATGACAAGCAGCACAGAATCCAAACACATCAGCTTTTGGAAAGTCTGTTCCCATGGAATTATGCCAGAATTTAAAACAAAAAACATTCCACAGTGCAATTTGAATGACAATCAGTTCGCACAGAGTTCAGACAGAGTCACCATGACTGAAGCAATGAGGACCTAACACTCAGTATAAGCATTCAGAAAGTCTGTGAGTGTTACCATGGATAAAAATAAAAGTTCCACATTGCAATTTGGACAAACTGTTGACATAAAAAGTAGAGCTGCCATGACTAAAGCAGTCATCGCGCTTGGCATTTTTCAAACCGGTGCAACATCTACAAGATCACGAAAGCAGTTCACAGAAACTTATCGGACAATCACTGTAAACGGTCAGAGACGCTGCCATCTATTTATACTACTACTAGAGCTCTACTAGCACACACCCTGTTCCCTTCCCCCGTCTATAATGCACACACAAACACACATTCACACTCTCTCTCTCTCTCTCACAGGGCTGTGTTTATTTACAAATACTGAGAACCAGCCAAGCAAATAACAGAACAGAACTCCATTATTGGCATTGACCGGTTCTCAAAAAATAAATTAAAAAAAAAAAAAAAAAAGCACAGCAATAGAGTGCATGTGTGGAGTGTGTCTCTGACCAACTGCTGATTTTGTTTCCACTATTTTTTTTATTGTAACCAGTAAAATACCAGGAATTACTGGTTAACGCAAACCCTGACTAAAATAACCTAATACGGTAACAGTGAGCAAGGTCCCACAGTACACTAATTTCAGCAACAACCGGCAAGTATGCAGGCACAGCTACTTCTGACTAAGGTGACGACCCACCCATTCCTTGGCTTTAGCACGTCGCTCCACCTCGGCCAGCGCGTGTTTGAAGGGGGTGGGGGTCCTTGGAGAAGACTCCAGCATGGGCCCTTTGGTCACCGGAGTGGTCAGCTTGCTGCCGATCCTGTCAAACACGTCTATGGATTTAGCTCGTCATTATTTCTTCTCAGACAGCTCAGTCTGAAAAGAAAGCTATGGGCTTTGCTAATATGACAGTGGCTAAAAAACGTCAGAGCTGTTTGAACTGTGATTAAATTGTAGCAGCACACAACCGTTTCAAACTACGCCGAAAAAGGAAGGAGGAAGCAACTTGTTTTTCTACTCCCGATAATATAATTACAACATTAAGACTAGCTTACCGTAAGCACAGTCTACCTGTAATCGTGTCGACCATAATAAAGAGACTAAATAATTCAAGTATTTATATAGCACAAAATCGTGTCCAGAGACTATTCAAATTGTACATGCACATGCATGCATGCACACACACACAGGAGTATACTGACCATACAAAGCTTATATTACACAGCTTAAAACAGACAGCAAACAGAGACTTGAAACGGATGAAGACAGCAGCATGGAACAGAAAACATGACAAGTTTATAGTTTTGGGAATAGCAATGTTTTGAAGTTACAGCTGAATGAATCCAGAGAGGGTTTCTGTCCAACACACAAAATAAAAACAGGTCTGCGCTCCTCTTTTTTTACAGCGGCAGCACACCCATTCTTGGGGATACGACTTGCGTATCCTTGTAAGTGATTGCTTTCAATTCCCTTGCCACCTGGCAGCAACACTCCATCTTGTGGGGTTGACCTAGTATGTTTTGGGGTGTCCAATCAATGCTACGGCTGATAATGCTCAGGATTCTTAATGCGCATACTGATGATAATGTATGAACACCGTCATAGAGTTTACATTTAAAGCTGACCCTAAAGATATAAAATAAAACCTTGCCGCACTGGGGAGTCAACCCTGCATCAGCAAGTGCACCCACCCTGATGCTCAACCAACTAAGCTGCATCCCCGCACCACACACACACACAAATGTTCATGAATCGTTGCATAACGCAAACATGCAAAGTCAAGCTTGAAGTTTAACATAGAAAAAAGAAGATAAACAAAAAGACAGGAACCAAATTTTGCAGCCATCCTACCCTATGTTGTGCATGGCGTTAGCAGAAGTGAGGGTGGCGCTAGAGGAGGGGAGAGATGTGACTGGGGTCGACGTCAGCTTGCATGAGCCAAATGTGGCATCCGGGCTGTTCAGGAACTAACAGATCATAAAAAACAAACGAAATCACAAAAATGAAACACACACATGATTCTAAACCAATCAAGGCGCTTCAAAGACGCACACAAATATGAATGTCAACTAACTTGCTTGTTATCTAACGCACATTCAGCAATGCCACTAAGAAAGTGGTTTAAAAAAACAAGAAGAGTATTCTAAACACCCAGCATCAGGTCACCTGAGGAAAAAACAGTGACAGGGAGAGAAAGACTGATTCAGACCAAGAGAGAAACCACACACATACAGGGGGCGGGGGAAGAGACTCGGGGAAAGAAACAGAGAGAGAGAATGAAAGGGAGAGAAACAGGCTCAAATTGCATGCAGCAGGGAAAAAAAACATCCTTGCTGAAAACTGCTAGCACAGTATCCCAGTCTTTTTTTCTTCTTCTTTCTTTCTTTCTTTTCTTTATGTTTGTTGTTGATAAAGGCATGTTGCCAAGAAAAATCAAAGCTCATCTACCTGAGAGGGCGAGAAAGGGAGATTTTTAATAGGTGTTCCAGTGGGTGTGACAGTAGTGGGAGGTTGACTGTTGGGCGCAGGGTCTCGGTTTTCCTGATCCTCCTCCTCTCGCTCGTCCCGGTCCAGGTCATGGTCATCGTCCATGTCCTCATCATCCTCATCATGCACAGACATCAGCAGGGGGTCTTCACGAACACGCCGGGATGGCTTCTGCAGCACCAGACAATGACACTGCCGATTTTGCACAAATTTACCCTTTTGGGGAAAACCTCTCCTGCCGAATATTTGGGCCATTCTCTTTTCACACACACAAAAATTATAGAAACTGCAGCTGACTTCTGCTGCCCAGTTACCATATTGTTGTTTTGCTTTCAGAGTTTCTAAGCAACTCAGGGTAAACCATTTCGAAATGTGAGATTTGAGACAAGCTCAAATATCCAGCCCTCTCTGAACTTTTACCTGTAATCTAGTTTCCCATATTCATGCAAGCTATGCGGTCAACCAGTCTGGCAGTGGCACAGTTATAAGCTATGCAATCAACCAGTTTCGCTCACAGTTACAAGCTATGCTATCAACCAGTTTAGCACAGTTACAAGCTATGCAATCACCCCCCCCCCCCCCCCCCCCCCCCAGAAAAAACAACAACCCACTAGCCACTTGGGCAAAATATATTTTTGCAGCCACTTGGGCAAAATATATTTTTGCCTTATGCAATTTCTCAGAATTTGCAAAACTTTTTGACAGCCAGAAAATATCAGACTAGTGTCTCAGTTAAAACTGAAAAAAGAAAAAGAAAAAAAGAGGTCAAGTATGAAACAAAAAATGTCATCAAATTTGGAGGCGGGGGAATATTAGGCAATATTTCCTTTGGGCCAGTGGATTATCATTTCAGCAGAAAATGTTTTACATCCACAATCCTGCCTTCTTAATGCAAGCTATGTGATCAGCCAGTCTGGCACAGGGTCGCAAGCTCCAACAGATACAGAGATACAGCCACACACAACCAGTAAATGCATGCACACTGGTTTACTCAGGTACGACAAGATAAAACTCAAGGGGGCAAGGACTCACATGCTTTCGGCGCTGACTCTTGCGCAGGATGGGTGGCGGGCTGCTGAGCTTGGCACTGAGTGATGCCGACATAGGAATCAGGCAGTGAGGCGCCTGCAGCTTTTCCACCATGTGGCCGTCAAAGCGAAGATCTGTCAAGCAACACACTCTCTTTGAAACCTTCATCCACTGAACTGTTCTGGACTTTCTCATATTCTGTCAAGTTTTCATCCATTCTGAATAAATCAACCATTCTTCTACTGAACTGTTCTGGACTTATTATATTGTCTTTTTTTTTTTTGGTCTGTTCTGAATAAATCATTTATATTTTATATTTTTTATTCTAGTGTTGAAAAATTTGGTCCAACAGATTAGGAAATGATTGTTTTTACACACTATGAAATCTAATAATATTCAACAATGGTCATTAAATCTAGTAAATGGGAGAAACAAAACAAAAAGAAACAACAACAAAAATGTCTTGTAAGAACTGAAGATGTTTTGACTATATTTGAGTACCATGTTTGCACTGAAAAACATTTACAAATGCACGCCACTGATGGACATCTTTGTGGTTCTTAGACTACTCAGCAAGCTCAGCACCAGAACTGCCCTGATGAAAGTATCTGACAGGGGTCATAACCATTTTTTGTGCCAGAACATGTAAGAGTGGACTGACAGGCGCCCTAAAAAAGAATGGCATCACAATCTTCTGCTGCGTTTGAGCATGGTTCTGCCTCAGTCAGTCCAGAGGTTTGGATGAAGGCTGTGGTCTTCAGGAGGCCCTCTGTGTTGCTCCCATGGCTGTCCTTGCGGCACTGCTCCATGGGACCAATGCCGTGTTACTGCTTCTCTAAAGAGGGGGCAGAACTGTAGCACATGCTTTGGAGAATGGTGGTCTGTTGCTGCCACTCAAGGCAGTGGGTTGGGGCCCTTTTGGCCTCCTGGCCTCACATCCAAAGGTTTGGCTCTCTGTGACTGCAGGCAAGTCGATGGAAAGCTCAGCCAGGAAGCAGGGAGCAAAACAAAGAGGCCTAGAGGTTCACGGGGGGTATGCTGACGACCTTCTCCAGAGGACCTGCTCCAAGATTGACTTGGGTGTGATTGCGGACTTTTAAAGCAGCCTCATCACACACTGAAGAAGAAGACAGAAGTCGCTAGCAGTCAAGTTACCTGATACTTGTCAAAGTCACACTCAGTTTTATCAGTGAGGTAAGTGATGTCACCCAGCTCACCACTTCCGCTGTCCCCGTGCATGTACTTGATGGGAGTGACCCCTGTGTGCATGTCCACACCCTCCATCAGCTCCAGTGATGTCAGGCCATTGAACTCATTGCCCGGGTCCAGCAGATTGTCAGGTATGCCCGTCAGAGACCTGAAAGCACCAGACACAGGTCACAAAATGTTACTGATGGTGATGTTTGCCACAAAATGGATGTTCACAGGACCTGAAGTAACGCATGCCTACATAAGGGGCAGTTCAAAACTAAAGAATTCCTCAAGCAATCAAAAACCAAAATGGACACAGTAACTGACAAGCCAGAACATCCAACCCACCAACAGCAACTATGTTTTCCCACTGACAGTGACAAAGCATTCTGTCTGCAGCTGTAAGTATATCTACACACCACACACAAACATGTTTTAAATGTTTATGACAATGCTGTGATACACATATTAAAAAAAAAAATGGATTCATACTCATACTGCATAATTTTACACATTGCGATGATTTATTTTCGGTTGTTGGTTTGTTATTGCATTTACGTGCTTTTTATGTGCAAGTTGACACTGTAATTTTCCAAAATGGATCAATAAAGTATTCTGTAAAATAAAATAACCAGGGGGAAAAAAAACCAACATCAAATTCAAACAAGTGGCAAACACAAAATGATCACATTCAAAGCACACACAGAGAGGCAGAGAAACACAGACACAGAGAGAGGTAGACACAGAGAGAGAGAGAGAGAGAGCACAGCACAGACACAGAGAGAGAGAGAGAGAGCACAGCACAGACACAGAGAGAGAGAGAAGAGCACAGACACACAGCGAGAGAAAACCACAACGGTCATGTACTTCAGAGGTGTGGCCACAGCTCCACTGTGTCCCATCTGCAGAGAGGACAGCTCCTGACCGTCGGACGGCATTGCCATGCTCACTGTGGGACAGAAAGCAAAACTAGTGGTAACGACTCAGGCAGCTTATTTTCGTATTTTATGCTCTGTCAGACCATTTAGGCCATGATTCACGTTGTGAGAGTATGGTGGCTATCTCTTCTTCTGCAGCTTAAAAAATCTGGGACACGACAATGTGTGCAGGAATCCTTATGATTGAAAATAAAATTGTTTTGCACTGGCTGTTCTGATTGGCAGGTAAGCAAACAGACTAACGGCGTGCATGCATGCATGTGGGTACTGTACACTACAGCAGCACTAACAAAATTAAATGACAAGATGTCATGCATCAAGTACTTACTTTGCTTCATGCTGACTGTCTTCGAATGCTGCAAAAGATGAAGACAGATTACAGGTTTACTGACATAAAAAAAAAGCTCCTAACACTATCATATAAATATGTAGAACATATTTGAAAAAGAAAATGTGTTTTGATCTATTTATAGTATTAACAGACAGAACCTCTTCAATCATAGGATAAAAAAAAGAAAATAAGCCCATTTTAAATAACTGAAAAAGTCTGAAACTAATTTGTTCATTACTAATTACGTTTCTACTCATACTAGTAGTCAGGTGTAGGATAAAAACCTTACAACAATTTTTTTGAAATAATAAAAAGCCCAATTTTAAATAACTGAAAAGTCTTAAATTAATTTGTTCATTACTAGTTATGTTTCTGCTTCTAGCAGTAGTCAGGTGTAGGTGATAAGATAAAAATCTTATAACAAATTCTGAAAAACAACAACAACAAAAAACATTTTAAATAACTAAAAGTCTGAAACTAGGCAGTTAATTACTAATTACAGTTTTACTTTTACTAGCAGTAAGGCAAGCTAAGTCAGCTGCTGCTGCTGCTTGATGTGTCACAGCGTCAATCAAAAAGGTCACAACAGCCAGGGAAACTCTTCAAAGTCCACCACAACTTCATCTCTGTAAGTACAGCCCCAACTGACCAAGTCAGCCATGAAGAACCCCAAGACATCGTCACCCTCTTTCCTGCCCCACCCCATGCTGCAGAAGTGACTGCTTCAAAATTTGCTTCTTTTTTTCTCTCCCCTGCACAAGACCCAAACACAAAAACGCTTATTTAACACGGACATACAGCATGCAAATTTTGGGGCAAATCCCCTTTATGAAGCCACAAAACAACACTTAAACAACAGATAAACAGTCAAAAATGATGAAAAATGAAAGAAAAAGACTTATCTTGTTTGGGTTTAGTAAAAGCTGTAAAAACTAAACCAAAACAAGATAAGCCTTTTTCGTTCATTTGTGTGTGTGTGTGTTAAAATAAATAAGCATTCATTTGAACCTTTTCGTGTTTGGATCTTGTTTTAGAACACTAGCAGTCATTCTGTTTCAGATTTTTCTCCCCTGCACAATCATTGACTAGAAGTGGAACAGCCCGTCAGCGGAGACTGCCATGGCCAAGACCCTGACATCCTTCACTCCCAGTCCCTGTTGTTTTCAACTCGTTAATTTTTTTTAGTCTCCCTCCTGTTCCTGTGTTGTTACGGGCTTTTTTCTTTTTTCTTTTTTTCAGAAAGCGCTTCATCCCCTAATCTTCCGTTTAGTGCCTACATTTTGAAAGACACTGACACTTTTAGAGCATAATGCTGGGTTATTTTGAATTTTCCACAATCCACCAAATTCCAGTATGGATTACAGGATCTGTAATATGCATGTGTGATCTTTTTGCTTAAGTTGTATAATTGTATACACATGGGGGACCCTGGTTTACAGTCTCATTTAAAGGACTTTTGAAGTCTGCACAGTGTGGGTGCAAAGCCTAGCACATGTATAACAGTCACCCATCCGTGTGGTGACCACACCCAATTGTTGGCTTGGCTTGGCTGCTGAGTTCTGCGTCACAGACTCTCCTCAGAAGTTAAGACTCCCCTCTAGAGCTAGGTAAAATAACTTGGTAATTTACGCTCAGTCAACCAGCATGGTTTGATCAGGGCGACTCTAGAGCTTGGACTAATTATGTATTTTACAGGTGACTAAACACAAGGCTCTTAGTCTTTTCACAGATCTGCATCCTACTCACTGAGGAGGCATGGGTGTTCTGGAAGAGGTGGACGGGCTGAATGCCATGCATACGGTGGTGAGAGGAGGTGGAGGGATACGAGTGGCTGTAAATCGGTATCATTCCACTCGTGCTGCGATCCACAATGTCCTCGCTCTCATACTTGCGCTTCATTGTGGAGTTCCAGTGGTTCTTTATTGCATTATCCGTCCTGGAAAGTGCAGGCCACGGTTCACATTGCAGTCTACATGACAGGCAAAAGACTCAAAACAAATGTATTCATCCATGGCAAATAAACAGGTGCGAAATATATAATGGATGGACGATGAGAAAAAAAACTTTTTTTAGTTTGTTTGTTTTTAAACATGAGGTCACTGATTACTGATACTGTCATGAAAAAAATAAACACAAAAATAAAGGTGGAAAAAATGTCTTGGCTTTTAATAGCACTCAGGAAGAAGTGGAGTTTCTGCATAAAACATTAAAACAAATCTCAAAAAAAAAAATCTTTAAGAAAAAAGAAGTAAAAAACGCCACCACCAAAAAAAAATTGAGACTTTCAAACTCTACATACCTGCCAGGTAAATACTTTGCTATTTCAGCCCAGCGGTTACCAAGGCGACGGTGAAGCTGGTAGATAAGTCGATCCTCTTCCTCTGTCCACGCTGTCTTCTTGATGTTGGGGTTCAGGTGGTTGTGCCACCTGCACATGTCCACAGACCAATGAGAACAAACTTAAAACATCATGGGTCAACAGGAGCTGAGTTCCAGACACTCAAGACTCAGGTACACATACATAAATGACTGTGAATACACACAACATAAGACTCCAGACATTTTCTTGTCGATGAATGTTCATACCTCATTTCATCTACCACTGTTTAATATACTAAGGAGAAATGGATAGAAAGAGGAACAGACTGTAAATGAGGGGGGCTGGGGTGTAGAAGAGAAGGGGAAAAAAAGGGGGTCTGCTGATCACACTGAAAGTGAGAGACAATTACCTGAACCGCCTTAAGGCTGTTCTGAACATAGCTTCCCTGACTTGGTAATGTGCTATTTCGCAAATGATGTCTTCAGTCACTCTGGTTTCTAATATGAAAACAAGCTATCGATTTGCTGCAAAAGCACATCCATTCTTTCATTTTTGCATTAGCAACTGTGATCGGCTGGATCCCACAGCCAACTGAGCAATAACAAATCCCAACTTTTTATCCTCAGTGGTGGCAGTTTCTTTTTCCATTGTCTGCAGGTCAAGATGCCTTGCAGTAAGCAATGGCCAATGACTGGTCACAGCTGATAAACTGACTGGCCAATCAGCGGTCAACTCCAACCACAGCACCAAACTGACTAGCCAATCATTGGTCAGCTCCAGCCACAGCATCAAACTGACTGGCCAATCAGTGGTCAGCTCCAACCACAACACCAAACTGACTGGCCAATCAGTGGTCAGTTCCCACGACAGCACCAAACTGACTAGCCAATCAGTGGTCAGCTCCAACCACAGCACCAAACTGACTAGCCAATCAGTGGTCAGCTCCAACCACAGCACCAAACTGACTAGTCAATCAGTGGTCAGCTCCAAACACAGCACCAAACTGACAAGCCTATCAGCAGTTAGCCCCAACAACATCGCCACACTGACTATCCAATCAGCCCCAACCACACCTGTCAGCTCCAACAACAGTGCCACACTGACTAGCCAGTCAGTGGTCAGCTTGAGCCACATTAATACGACTCACCACGTCTTGCTGAATACTTGTTAAAAATAAAATTAAGACTTTGTGATGTCTGGGCAATGTCTTGTCAAAGTTGAAGCTACTTTGTCCAGCAACTTTGACATGTGTAAACAACTGGCTTTACCTTTCCCGACACTGTTTGCCTGTACGTCCCTTGAGGTGTTTGGAGATGAGGGTCCAGCGCTTTGGACCGTACTCCTGCACCAGGTGAATCACCTTGTTGTCCTCCTGTCACACAACGCAAAACCACTCTCTTGCTATTGTGCTTCTGTGATGGTAATAAAGGCCCATGGCAGCTTGATGAGGTTTGGATTGAGGGTCCTGTGATAATACTGTAATAGAGGCTTTCAGCATGACAACCAGCACAGCAGCTTGAGCCAGTCAGAGAAAATGATATTCTGCACCACATGCCAAAAAGAGTGGCTGCCACGTTTGGCCCACAAGCTACAGCATGGCAACATAGAGAACATACTGGATTCCAAACAAAACCCTTCATGTTCCAACAAAAAACTAGCCATGCTCACTGATGACTAGAAATATCAGCTGCAATCCAATGAGGCAAATTAAATGTCACATTTTAAATGTCACAATCAGACTCAGTCAAATCACAGTGCATTCAACCAGACAACACAGCACCACATGGTGATCAGATCGAAAGCCTGTGGGACTGTAACTGTGGGAGGCTGGGTTTTAGGGTTCAGCACAGACCCCTCTATGATGTAGACACTGGACATCAGCTTGCTACATGCCTGCCTTCTACCCCCCCCCCCCCCAAACCTACCCTCAACACACCAAACAATGACTGACCTCTTTGGTCCAGGGTCCCTTGATGAGGTCAGGGTTGAGCACCTTGTGCCAGCGGTGTTGGCACTGAATGTCTGTGCGGTCCTGAAAGTAGCTGGACACTGCCTTCCAGTCATGCAAACCCTTCGCTTCCACTACCTTCCGCAATTTCTCGTCCTGAATCACAGCACCTATGTCACTCACAACAGTCTGCCAAAACAATTACAATCACAGATGCAAGGACAAAAGGACACTCTTCATAAGAACAGAGAAGTAATGTTGAAGTATTACTATCAGAAGTTAGGACACAAAACTAGTACCTGTACTTGCAATACAAATAGCTCTCTCACACACACACACACACACACACACACACACACACACACGTATGCACACCCATGCATACACAAACACGCGCACATGCACACACACATGCACGCAATAGCTGAACATCATTATCTGCATACAGACACATCTCAGTCTTCACATCTGATCTAAAGATGTAATGTTTGAAGCTAAAGATCAAGAAGTAATTCATCTGTTTTTGAGCTGATGCTAGTTGCTACAGAATACACTTCGTCTTTCTCAACACCTTACTAGCATTGGCAATGGATGCATGGTCACATTCTGAGGAATGAAACTGAAAACAAATGTCAAGATGAAACCAGCCTATACAGCAATAACTGTAAGTATGTGTTGTAGATGAGACAAATCAAAGTTCAAACTGCAAAGAAGATCAATACTGCAAACAGAAGAAAATGAGTTCCTGTGTGTGAGGTGAGATTGTGTTAACCTAAATAAACCTTCATTTAAAAACTAAAGGGCTACAAATTCAGTTGTGACAGTGCTAGCAAAAGTTCATCAGATTATTTTATCAAAGGATGTAATGGTCATGTTTTATAACTAGTCTTTCCTTTTAGCCCCCTGACTGACATTAGTGACAGTGACAAGCTGGCTTGGAAATAAAAGATTAAGGGGTAAGTGGTGGGGAGGGTGTTTAAAAATCACCTCCTCTTTTGTCCACTTGCCACGATTGACAACCTTCTTGCCCTTCACCTGTGGCAAGTTGTAGTCATGGTCCAGCGGTTCTGCATCATCTGTTTCCTCATCACTGCTGCAGTACGCCCTTCCATCCGATCTGTGCAATGCAAGCAGCCACCAAAATTCATTACACAATAATATTAATAATGATGGGAAAAAAATTGTTGCCCAAAAAGTAAAAGTAAGCAAAAATACAGTTGTATGATCTGATACCAGCGATGCTGGCTAGCTGCACCAGGTATTGTATACAAATATTGCCACTGCTCAAAACTCACTAGAACTAGTAGAACTTTTTAGAAGCTGCATTAAAATGTTTCATCACAATTTATTTATGTGCCATGCTCATTACAGTAACTTTCTATCACTCAATGCTTTCAAAATATTTGGGTTACAGGCGCTATATTCTCCATCCATATCTTAACCCTTTTTTGTTGATTTGCCACCGGAGCCAGTTACACCCAAGGAGGAGGAAGAAGAAGGATATTCTCACTTTCTCATTCTTATTATTAATGGGATTTAGTACTCATAATATAAACCATATAAACCTGATTCCATCATCCTAATTTGAATAAAAGAATGAGGAAACACTTTCATTAACTCTGGCAAAACCTGTTTGGGGAGGAGCGTGGCCAAGGAGGAGGAGGTAATCAGACATGCATCAGTGACCTCATGAGTGCTGAACGTCATTCTATGATGGCAAGGACCAGATTTACAGGCTTTTTTATATATTTTTTATTATTAAGTTTTTAGCCAAATTTGAAAATTATATTATCAACACCATAGTCTATATATATCATTATCAAAAGGGCTGAAGCAACGAATTTTGCAGTGCAATAGCTGTCAAAAACGTACAGTACATGGAGGATGAAATAACTGGAAGAACTGAAAAATCAGTGTGTGGGGAAATGGGCAAGGTTAGTAATACTAATACTAATAGTATCCCTATCTCCTCTTGTTTGTGCATGTGAATAAGTAAAACCATGCTTTTGGGCAGATTTCTTTTTAAATCAAAGAATGTTTGTGAACATAACCTTACCTGTACGGCTTTGGCATGTACCCGTAAGAGTAGGGGACTGGAATCATGATAATCAATACTTGCAAATCTTGACTGTTACAAAGATGATAATAAGCTCAAAATGGCTCCTTATCAATCGCAACTGACTTTTGGTAAATGGAAGCGTCATTACATAAGCGCTGTTAATGTCGTCATGTCACCATGGTTAGTGACGCAAAAGTCTACACGCGCACGTTACCGAACGTTGAACGCACATCGTTGCTCACCGCACGCGCCAAACACATGTTGTTCCGGCCACGTGGTGATTTTAGAAAACTAATTCTACAGTTAAAAAATACAACCGTCCTACGAGAGAACTAAATAAGTGATCAATTATGACATCTAAACTCCATGAAAGTATCCAGTAATATTCAGTCAATCCAACAGAATGAACTGTCCTACCTGATTACATGCAAACTGAAACACGCCGGCAAATCGGAACCAAAAATCGTTCAGCACACAAGTTCAAGTTAATGTAACGATACAAAAGTTATCACTGAAACTCAGAAAACTTATCCGTGAGGAAACGAGCCATTATACAAACAAAGCTTGATCTTGCTTTCGCAGTTAGGCCTGTTCTGTGCTGTAAACCGCTAAACGTTGAGGCTTGTTGCCCCGAGTGTCAAGGTCGTTCTTGCCGACGTGTTCTGGCTAGATAAAAAATAAAACGTTACATTGTTTTGTTTCATAACATGAAAGTCCTCATCAGCAGCGCCCTTTAAAATCGGGTTGTCTTTCGATCCAGGGAGGTAAAAATGATTTTGTCTATCGTTAGCCATAAAATGGGCGGAAACTGAATCCAACACTGCGAACACTGCTGTTGGCGCTGAGAAGGAACGGCATAATATTTTGGGCAAACTCACCTATCAGACTCCGAATCACTCATTGTCAGTGACTGAAAGCTTCACTGGGCCTTCCATTACACGTGTCAATGTGTTGATCTTTTGGTACTTTGTCACTCTTCGTTTTTGCCGTTGATTTCACAGTCTTTTTTTCAGACACAACCCGTCGATGAAAGAAGATGGCGCTTCGGGGGAATTTAGATTGCGCGCTCTGATGACGACAAGGAGAATTCTGCAATTTTATTGGTCGACAAATTACAGCTTGTTGCTAAAAATAAGCTCAACCGGAAAACCCCTGTTTAGCACCTGCAAGGTCAAGCCAGTGGTCACGTGAGGGTCTACGGTGCGTAGGCCGGCAGGCCTAATGAATATTGCTGGTACCAGGTCAGCGAAACTGACGTCAAATTATTAGTTTAAGAAGTTCAGAGAACCAATGCAACTGTTCACCAGTCCAACTATCCAGATAGTAACCTGGTTTTCACGGCTATCCACCTTAATGTTTATTTGTCTCGGGGCAGATTCGACTGACGCAGCGGCCACGGTGTCATTTACACTATGTGAACTTAAGCCCGTCTGTTTCAAAACAGACGGGCTTTGCTTACAGACACTGATCCTACCGGCGGCGTCCCTGAATAAACCTGACTTCCTCTGCCTGTAGTTAAATCAGAACCGTCAGGAACTCACGGTGTGAAAGTCAGCAGAGGTGGACGTCCTTGGCGGCTCCCCGGCCGTCCCCAATAGTCCTTTTGGTCTCTGTGGACGCAAATCAACATTGAAATTGAACGGCTCATTACTTTCAGAGCCCACTGAGGAGCCGCTCATTCCGGCCCGAGTGAAAGTCGTACGGGAGCCGGGTGCCCGTCCAGGCTGGGTGGCTCGGTCCCGGCGCCGGGCCATCCCTAGTCCGCGCCATGCCTAGTCCGTGCGGCGGTCTCTGTGGCCGGACGAAAAGCAGCTGACGTGGAACTTAACTTATTAAACTTATTATTCTATTAACTTGATTATTTCTAAATTATATCAAGTTAATATGTCGGTCCAGTTGCCGGTCCATCACTGACTGAGTAGCGGTGTCAGTCGGCGCCGATTCACTCGTCACGGCCACGCCGGGTCACTGACTGACTAGCAGTCTCGCCGGAGCGGCGTCCCGCGATGAGGCGTATCATCCATCCACTGACATACGGCGGCGAACCTGTATCAGTGCCGGTCAGGCCACATAGTAGTAATTGTAAATCATCACCGCGGAGTGATTGTAATTCTCTCTCTCTCTCTCTCTCTCTCTCTCTCTCTCTCTCTCTCTCTCTCTCTCTCTCTCTCTCTCTCTCTCTCTCTCTCTCTCTCTCTCTCTCTCTCTCTCTCTCTCTCTCTCTCCGACAGTGAACAGCCGCAGAGACCGTGACTGAGAGAGAATCCCCTTTCCCCCTCAGTCAATCTCTAGTCTCGAGTCATCTCTAGACTGACTGAGCATGCCGTTTGGCTGTATGAATGGGCTACGGTCACTGAATCGCCGGCCGGGGCTGACATCCGCAGGACTGACTAACCGGCTGACCTATCAGTCTGTACTCAGTGTGTGTGTCACAGTGTGTGTGTCACAGTGTGTGTGTCACAGTGTGTGTGTGTGTGTGTGTGTGTGTGTGTGTGTGTGTGTGTGTGTGTGTGTGTGTGTGTGGTGTGTGTGTGTGTGTGTGTGTGTGTGTGTGTGTGTGTGTGTGTGTGTGTGTGTGTGTGTGTGTGTGTGTGTGTGTGTGTGTGTGTGTGTGTGTGTGTAGTGTGTGTGCATCTCTAGCATAGTGTTTAAAAACCCTTGTCGATATCTTTTCTTTCTTCTTTTTTTTTTTTTTTTTATAACCATTTTCCATCACGATGTACATTATGTGTGTATGCTTGTTCAGCTCTTTGAGCCGCAGGGTAGGCGCTTTACAAATTTTCATTATTATTATTACTAAGCCCGGTTGTTCCACAGTGTGGTCGTTCTGCAGATGATGATGAATTGATGCTTAATTTCCTCAGGTTAAATATCCTCAAGTTGTGACCAATGCCGAAGCACGGTTCAATAATTCTTTACGTCCACGGACTCGGAAACCAGAAGGCTCGTTAGGACGGACAGTCAGCGGATTCGGAAACCAGAAGGCTCGTTAAGACGGACAGCCAGCGGACGGCCACCTCGACAGTGACTCTCACACAGCTCCTGAACTATGTGTTCCGCGCGTAGGTAGGTAGGTAGTGCTTAATGTCCTCAGATGTCAGTTGACATATTAGGGACAAGCAATGCCGAAGCATGGTTCAATAAATCTTTACGTCCACGGAAACCAGAAGGCTCGTTAGGACGGACAGCCCAGGACGGCCACCTCGACTCTCACACAGCTCCTGAACTATGGTGTTTGGCAGTGGTGCCGTGTTCAGTTTATGCGAAGTCGGCCAGTGTTCGGCGGCGCATCCGGTTGGACCAGATCCGGCGCCGGCCCAACTTTCTTTCAGTCTGGTGAGCCGCCAGGAACTGAGGCTGGCCATTCAATGCCGTTGGCTCCACTGTGCCCTTCCGGCCGTCGTCGCGTCACATGACCACCATGTGCTGCGGACACTGACTAGTCATAAGGTGAGCCACTGACACTGTGACAAACTTCAAGCACTGGCTTACGACATCCTTCCTTCAAGGAAGGTGCCGGAAAGCGATGCTCGGAGTGTGCCACTGACTGACTGACTCTTCCGGTAGTTGCGACGCTCCTAGCCTGACTAGTAAGTCAAGGGTAAGTCACTTGGGAGGACGGTCATGCTTGAGTGGAGCCCCGCGAAGACCGTGGCCCGGCTGTTACGAAGCTAGATGAGTCAGTCAGTCGGGTAAGCAAGTAAGTAAGTGTACAGTTTTGCATTACGTCCACAGAAAAGGAATAACTTAGTTGCTTAACGTCCACGGAGGCGAGATGGCCTACTGATTAGGGACGGGGACGATGAGTGGGGAAAGGGGCGGAAAGAAGAGTCAGTGAAGACTCGAGACAGGTGCCAACCAGCCGCCGGGAAGACCGAGGACGCCTTGTCGCCGCCAGGAAGGCAGTGTCCGCCCGGCATTGCGCAGCGACTACCGTACTGTCCCAACTGCTATGCGGAACAGACGGAGCTGGAGTCACACTGAAACTGAGACAACGTCCGCAGATCCGCCGTTGGGAAACGTCCGCAGAAACCCGATAAGGCTTATTAGGGACTGGCATGGGGTGGTGGTGGCTGGTAGACTGAGATTCCGTTCGAATCAGGTAGCTCGTCTGCCCGCTCCGACCCGCAAAGACCGAACTGAGAGACTGACCCGCGTCAGCTGAGCGGAACAAAGTCACTGACAAAACGGACAGTCAGTCCGAAAAGCCAACTGCTGAGGCCGGAACATCTCTGCAGCAAGACGTGACAATCCGAAGAGGACGAAAGAGTGAAGGCTCGACCGCGGATACCGCCCGAAAAAGACCGGAGAGACCATGGACCGCCGCCAGAACAATGGAAGTGTGAAGGCGGTGTCCCCTCGCCATTGCGAAGCGACTAGTGCGCGGCGCAATTTGCTGTTTCAACTGTCGTGCTTGGACAGTCACAAGGACAATGTCCGTTGCGCGGCACTGCTGTTGAGGAACAACCCGAAGCGAAAGAAGTCCAACTTTCGCAGCCCAGCTCCACCTCCCTGCTCATGATCTCTTCGGGGCTAACTTGAGGGTCCAGCTCCACCTCCATCCTCTTGATCTCGCCTGGAACCCTCGTATTCTGTACATGGGAAGTGAGGCGGGAAGAGGGAGATTATATACCTGTCGCTACACTGTCACCACCAGAATGACTCAGTCCTGAATCAACTTGATGGACAGCGATGAGAGCCATTTTAATGTTTCATTAATTGTGAGGGACAAAGTCACATGAGACTGTGTCTCTACAGACCACACCTTTGGAAAAGAAAGGAGAGCCGAAGCGGATTCGAACCGAGGTCCCTCTGCTTGCCAGCCTAACGCTGGGCCAAACCGGCTCACGCCCCTGGCTATGAAGCATGGACCTATCCATGAAAAATACTGTAGTTTCGCTGCCAGAATTCGCTCCAACCAACTTCTCAGTCGATGTCCTCCTTGTCACCGTGGGTAGGGCCCAAGGGTCCCAGACCGTGACGGCTCCCTACGGCTCCGGGACCGAATGAATGAATACTGTGATTTTGAGCATCGTGTTTGCAGGCTGTGGGGCAGCGTCTGACAAGATGTTCCGCCGAAGGGGACCCGCCTGGCATGCAGTTTGCTCATTTCTCCAGTTCGTGATGGTTAGTATCGGTGTTGTGGTCCACAACAGCAGGCTATGATAACACATGCTGTTGTTGTTAGTAAGTAAACATGATGCTTGTCGTCCACAGAAACTGTAAGGCTTATTAGGGACGGGGAGAAAAGGGGGAAGGGAGTGTGGAGGTGGTGGAAGATGGAGATTATATATATATATATCGCTACACTGTCACCATCAGAATGATTCCTGATTTAAGATGGGCAGCGATGTTGTGAGCCCTTTTAATATTTTGATTAATTGCGAGGGACAAGGTCACAAGACAGTGTCCACAGACTACAACTTTTGAAGAGAAAGGAGAGCCGAAGCGGATTCGAACCGAGGTCCCTCTGCTTACCCGCCTAACGCCTTACCACTAGAGCCGAAGCGGATTCGAACCGAGGTCCCTCTGCTTACCAGCGTAACGCCTTTCCGCTAGGCCAAACCGGCTTACAGGTTGTTGTTTATACGCTTTTGATATAGCACTGTTCTCCGATCCGGCCTTTGAGCAGACTCGCCACGCTCTTGTTGCATGTGATACTAAG
>OY757548.1:13285663-13325663 GCA_963584105.1 Alviniconcha strummeri | reverse complement strand
CTTGCAAAAATTGGACAGCAAAATAATGGGGTGGTAAACAAACACACGTGTTAGCACATTTTCGGTGTGACATGCGTGCACTTTTACTGACATCATGGGACTGCAAACTGTGTCTGGAAAGTGAAAAGGATGAAAAAACCCACACCCATCTCCTACGCAAGAGGAATCTAGCAGGTGTTACAATGTAAGCCAGGTGTACTTTCTTCAGATTTTCTGACCAGCCATGCAACTGTAGCAAAACATTCATCAAGCTCCTGACAAGGTGGGGGTATATGACAAAGCACCTTGCAAATGACACCAAAGCAGAGACAACAATCGGTATGGGTGGGGAAGGGAAAAAGATACAACAACGGTGGAATAGTTTTGATCAGTCCCACAAGTCTACACACAGATAAAAACCCATGTCTGGACCTAGATAAACCACAGGCCTCAATCTTTGGTTAGGTCTTTGAAGTCTAAGCTTACATGAGAGGCTGGCGCAGAACCTAGCTGGTGAGCATGCGAGTGCAGAGGGTGAGGCTGAGTGATAAGGCTGTGATCATACAATACCACAGACTTGTGCTAACAAGGCAAGAGTTTGTCTTTCTTTCTTCCTTCAGCTATCAAAGTTTTCAAAGCCAATGTTGCGTGAGGTGAACAGATCATTTCTACAGTAAGACCTGCTGTGGACAACCTCCCAGATGAACCACTGCCTGCGTTTAAAGTTCTTTCTACAATGGTCATAAAACAAGAAAGCTTGCATGTCAAATCAGACGGCGAACTTGAAAAGTCCAACATACAGTCAGCCATAGCAGGTTTTGCTGTATATCAAATCAGGATACATTGGCAAGCTTTGTGTGCACAGTGGATGAAAATATTCCAGCAGTACGACAGCAAGTACAAGGGAAACAAATGATGATAAGAAGCGACATGTAGCAAATACGGAACTGTCTAAATTATACTTATTTCTACCCCATCTGCACAGAAAGACAAAAAACAAAAAAACATTAAAGAAGTTTTGAGTTTATCATACCTACACAAATTACACTCCAAATCAAGTAACTACACTCGACTAACACAGAATAAATAAATGCATTTAAACATAAGAGTATCACTTTTTTGTGTCAGAAAAAAAAAAAATACAGAAGAAGAAAAAACAGAACTCCCTATTTCTTCGAGTGAAATAACTGCACACACAAACCAATGAACAACACAAGTGCACCAATGATGACTACTCTAAGGAGTCTCGCCAAGTGATGAAGGCAAAAGGAGGGTACAACATACATAAGTTGTGAGAATCTATTCACATGCAAACCATCACCATAACAACATGCACCTCAAATCAAATCACAGACCAGAGATTCAATGTGAGTTATCCAACGTAATAAGTCAACAAAGCCAAGAACAAATGGACAACCACATGTTTTTTTTCACACCTCCCGCCCAAAACTTCCTTTTTTCTCTCTGTTTGTCCTTCCAGCAAATTCCAAGCACCTGGTCTTTGATTTGCCTGCACCCCAGAACGGGTAATGCAAAGAAACAATTTTGTGATTTTTAGAGGATTTTTTTTGCCTGATGCTGGGCAAAGGGTGGAGGTTGGCAAAATGTAAAACAGCTCACACTTACTTAGCAAAACAAATACTGCAGGCAATTAGTCTAGCCATGAACTGAGATGGACACTTCTCTGCATCAGATTCAACTGGTGTAAAACCATGCTGAACACAATGTAAAATCAAGTGAAAAAGTAAATACCACCAGGCAAGCAAAACAATTGTTCCAAATTCAATTCCATGATTGCATTCTATTTTCTAAACAATTTTTGAAAAACATTTCAGAACTAAATCAACTTTTGACATTTTGAGTCCTTCCACCAAACCAGTATTATTAATACAAGCAAAAAGTCAAATCAAAGACATGCAAACAAGAAAAGTAAGTTGCACAATCAAATGCACCATGAGCGAATAAAACGACCACCACAAAGCATTGCAGTGTTCAAATACAACACACAGGAAACATCAGGATTGAAAATGAAAACTTGGCAGAAAATTTCATGGAAGTCTCAGCTCCAGCTTTCAAGGCTGAACCTACAACCTTTCATTCCAGAGTCTGGCAGAAATTTTGCAGGTACAGCTTCAATGGGCTATCCTTGAAAACGAAATTTCACCAAACAAATCTTGCTTCCTTGGCCAGCCAACACGTCACTTGAAATGTCTGTGTGAAGATCCAACGTCTTAGGGGAGAAAACAATCCTGCCAACTCCAGAATCTAAAAGTAAACCCTACGTCTCCTACTTATCACACGCATCTCATATCTCAACATCACACGAAAGTCCAGCTCCAGCAAGTTGGTGTGTGTGTGCGTCTGTATCACAACGTGTTCACCGACTGATCAATTACATGGAACTTTTTTTGTCACAAAACTGCTTCTGCACCTAACTTGACACTAAGCTTTTGCTGGGTTCTACCGAAAGCTGGCATGCAGCTACAAAACTCTGTTGATAAAACATGGCATTAAAAACTGATGGGTCAGTGGTTGGTTCAGGTTGGGGAGTGAGACACTTGGCGTCCTCTTTTATTCGTCGTCTTCATCCTCAGACTCTTCCTCTGCCTGCTCCAGCCATGTTAACCACTGGTTCACCTAAACAGAGAGATACAACACTGAGTAAAGCTAAAATGGTTCATTTACATACTGGGCATCAGTGTGAAACACTTGAATAAACTGTAAAATTCTCCTTGATGAACTAAAGTGCTCACAGGAGCTTCAAATCTTTCACTTTTAGATGTTTAAATGATACACAGTAGCAACTTAACTATGCTGGGACTTATCTTTTGATGACATTTTACTGAAACGCTAAAGGTTTAAATATGAACTCTTCATTGCCTCAACAAACAATAAGCATGCAAACCTTTGTGGAATTAGCTCTGATGAGCAACAGAAGGGCAATTATTTCACACCCAAAGTAAAAAAAAAAAAAAAAAGGTTGAATTTATTCACCCCCTGCAAATTGACAAACATTAAAAACAAACAAAAAAACTCCACCACATTTTGGAAAATGTTTGTGGTTCAATATACATCAAAACAAAAACAATCAAGCTGATAATAAAATACAGACCAGGCAAGTGCCTTGTTTTAACGATTCCTTGTTTTAACTTTCACGGAATGGGCTATGTGCCCCAATTGGAGAATAGCACATAAAATCCATAATTATTATTCACCTGGAAAAGTGCCTTCCCTTTGCCAGGATACTCATCATTGACTTCTTCCTTCCAGTGGAGGAAGGCTTCCTCCTCAATGATCTCCTGGTCATACATGTTCACAAAGAACCGCAGTAACATGCCTGAAACACAAACAGGGGGTAAGTTGTAAGTAACTTGGTGTTTTCTGCTCAGTCAACCAGGATGGTGATATCAGGGTGCCAAACAGTGGGTATAACAAGAAGGGTGGTCATCTCAAAAGCATTGTATCTCACTAGGGTGAGCACACTGCCCTTTACAAGATCAACATAAATGTATACGCAAGATCTCAAAAATAATATATAAATACACTGCATTTTTCACCCACCCTGCTGGCAATGGAATGGCTATAGCAAAGGGTTCTGCTGCAAACAACACCAGCAATAAAAAGTCATAATGCATCTGTAATGTAGGTTTCTGTGTACCTACACCTTGAACAGATACACCCCCCCCCCCCCCAACCATAAATCCCTGTAACTGCTATGAAACATCCTCCTCATAAATGGATAATCCCCAAACAGCTACTAAACCCCCTGCTCATAAATAATCCCCAAATCACACCCCTAATAAACATCCTGTACATAAATAATCCTCCCCCACCCACCCCACAATTAGAAAGCAAACAGAAAAGTGTTCAAGTTTGCAAGGACAAGTACACACCTTTTGGGAACTGGTTGTTGTAGCAGAAGACTTGCACAGCATACAGTGCTGCCACCTGTAGGTCAATGTGCTCGAGTAGAAACTTCTGAAGGACACCCTGTCAAATTCACAGAAAAAACACGTTTTTTTTATACACATAATGATAGAAAACCTAAAAATGACAAACCTGAGCAAAAGGCTAGTTACCATTGCAACATACAACAGCCAGTCAACCATGAAATCAGACTTTTCCTGTGATATGATGAAGTGGGATGGCAAACATTCAACTGAATTTCTGCCAGTAGGCAAAGCACATAAAGCTATATTCAGACAAGCTGCTGGTCAACAGATGTGAACCTCCGACAACTCCAGATTTCCAACAGAGGGGACCTTTGTTTCAAGACCCTACTCCCCTGGATCCAAGAAAGGGTCAGAAAAGGTAAAAGAAATCCACTTACACTACAAACCAGAGAGCAACAGCATGCACGCATCTCTAACAACTGCAATTACTCTGCTTTACACATCATGCTCAACTGCTAACCTGGATTCTTTTAAGCTGACACAGCTCCCGTCTCTGTCATTTCTCACATGTGCATGGTAACTCTGCTTTAACTACACAAATACACCACTGAACAAACTAATGAAGCAACCTGTTCCACATGTTAGACTTCTTCCAAGACCTCAATCATCTGAACCATCCACAATGAGACTTGAACTGAGTCTAAATAATGAATACTTTTCACAACTTTTATCTAATGACATCTACTGACCACGCATTTCAAGATCTGGTGACAGTTACCAACTCCCTTTGGTTGTGAGCCCTCTCTATCAGCTGTCACAGGAGCTGACGAATCTTGATCAAAGATGCCAACATGAAGTACCCATGAATATGTCAACTGCCATGCTCAGCATGGTTCAGATAACACAGGGCAGTCCCTGCTTGTGCAAAAAAGCCAACTGATGACGCAGTCCCACTCACCCGCAATTTGTCGAGAAGCTCCTTCTCTTTGTCCACAAGTGCTTTTTCCGGTGTGACGGTGGTGTCTACGTTTTCACCCAGGGTGCTCTCCCCTGTGATGTACTTCACCACGCTGTGAACAGAACAAAGTGTACAATTACACTGCAATGTGTTCATACAGACACAACCTCCAAACAGCAATGCTATCTGATCTTGTAACTGAAGAAAACGGTTACCTCAGAGCTACTCCAACAGGGGTGAAAGCCTGGCATAGGAGGCTTGTTTGTAGCAATGGACCAATGGAGACCAGACAGGATGGCACACAAGAGCTCTAAAAAACACACCCTTCAAGCCAGAGCCAAGCACTGGCTGATAGGTGGAGAGCCAACATGCCTCCAAAACTCTCAGTCAAAATCCAGACACCGTTTCACTGAGTACTTTGCAGGGAAAAAAAGAAAAAGAAAAAAAAAGAGCATGCACCTACCTGGTCACAAGAATGTTGACAAACTTGGGGTTGGTGAAGAGCTGGGGGTCCACACGCTCCTTGATCCACTTGAAGATGGCACCAGCAGTGGGCTCTGCGGAGATCTGACGCCCCAGCTCAGACTGGACACGCATGAGCGGGAAGATAAAGCTAAGGCCCCGGTCCTCCAGGATCTCCAACATGCGCTCCTTCTTCTGGTCAATTTCTGCAGGGCAAATCAGGTCAGAGTTACCACAGAGGCAGCCCCCTTCCCAAAGGCTGCTGCAGACACAGGGGATGTGTCATAGCCGCAAGCCACACAAACAGCATAGTGTCAAGATTTTTGTGGCGTGGCTCTGTGTTTGAAAAGAAAACACTTGTGTCACGTAACAGGCAAAACATGCAGAAAGGATAGTACATGTTCTAAATCATGTGCCATTGCAGCATGTTCTGAATCATGCTGTTCCAGCCAACCACAGTGCAGCCACACAGTCAGTGCAGGTTTACACAATGGTGGATCACACATAGCTCCAATTCAGAAATGGAGACTAGTCATCTTGTATAAAAAATTTAGGATACACATACCTCTGTATATACAATCAGTATGATTACCATGGTGATGAGCCAGGGTTTGGAAGAGAAGTGTGACGTTGTTGGTCAAGGTTCATTTCATCATCTAATGACTGTTGCCTGAGCACTGTCGCTCGTGTGTACAAGGCAGCTGTGGAAATCCTGCTATATTAACATCATGACATCTGTGGCTGTGGCATGTCACTCATGTCCACACTGGCATGTCTACACTCAAGGATCCCTCCTACTGCTGGTTCCGTGGATCAACAGCCGCTATGGGGCTTTCAGTCAGGCAATTTCATCTACTGCACTAAATCTACACTACGTGTGAACAGCAGAACCAAGAAAGTGAGTGAGACAGTTTCTTCCTAATTACCTGAGAGTGAGACTGTTTCTTCCCAATGACCAGAAGGTGTCATTTTAGGCACTAGGCAACATCTCTTGATACTACTTTGGATACCGTGCTCACTGGATACCATTTATGCCCCGCACCCATCCCCTCCCCCATATGCATGCATGCACACACAGTCTTGCTCCTTACCAGGTAGCATTTCTTGCAGGTTGATCTTGCTGTCGTTAAAGATGTCCACCAGCCACTGTTTGTCCTTGACACGGTGTGCTGACTGAAGGCACAGCAGGAACAGTGGGTAATGCACTCCATTTCGGAATGGCTCTGCCAGCTCCGCCAAGCTCAAGACCTCGCATGCCAATGCCTGGGCACCAAACCGAGCCACGTGTGACTTGATAAGTGGCGTTTCTTGTTCCAGTGCCGACATCTGATCTGCTACCATTTTGAAACTCTGTACAAGAAAGTTGATAGCTATTAGAATCAAATCCAAACAATAGAAAAAAAGAAGAAAAAAAAATTGCACCTCTGCTACACTAAATCTTGGTCAAAACTAAAATGTCGCGATAAGACTCAGTGATTTCCCAAACAGCTTTGTATTCATTAAAACCAACACAGATATGCAGCTGACCAAGAGGCTATCAACACCAAACAACACTGGAGAAAACCGTACCTCCATGAACTGATCAGAAGAGACCATCTTCTCTGTCTTAAGGGCAGAGACCAGCTTCATCACCTCATCCTGCTCAGACTCTGAAAAAGCAGCAAACACAACCTTGTTTTACCCAGGTACAATTTTCACACACTTTACCACAACACTGCAATAGCACAGGTTCTCACAATGGCTATCACTGGATTCTGTGCCATATCATCTTTTGAACACATTACAGCACCTACTTTGAAATACATCTGAATTCTTTTCTAAACAATTTTTTTTTTTTTTTTTTAAAGCATGCTAGTTTAACTGCTGGCATCATGGATACAAAAGAAGCGTAAATTAACTGACTGGAATATTTTTCACTCTCGTTACCTGTTCTACTTATTTCTCTCTCTCTCGTTACCTGTTCTACTGACGGAGCCGATCATGAACTGGGCCAGGAAATCTGCCATCATCCTGGAAAAAGAAAACATAAACAAATAAGCAAGCCCATTCAACATCTATCCGTGAACACCTAAGCATGGACTAGACCAGGATGGTTTTTAGTGAGCTTTCAGTATTTTATGTGGACAAATAAAGGCACATTAACACGTCCTCTCATAGACATGCATTCACCAATACTGGGCACCTCACATAATCAGCTTCAAAAGTCAATCTCTTTAAGCAAATGCCACTCTCAGAAAGCCAAAGTTGCACAAGAAGCAAAAGGTGTCACACCTTCTCTTCAGATACAGCCATCTCATGCATAGTTATTGTCTGGTTTTTCTTCTGAAGACCAGAAATATATTCACTGTCAATGCTACCCATTCCAAACATGTAGATAATTTTACAAGGTCTGCTATGTAAGCTTTCACACAGCAACAGCTTTATACATTCACAACATGTAAGATACAAAACAGATGGTCCAAAATCTGTAAGTTTATTTCTGCACTCTATCTCATGGGGGGTTGGACTGACGCTCACCTGCGAGGAATTTTCAGCTCCTTGATGGCAGCTACCGTCTCATTCACATCCTGTTTGGTGAAGAAGTCACCCAGCAGATCAGGCTGCAAATTAAATTATATACCGGTTAGACACACAAAATACGGTCAGGTAATGATTTGTTTGTGCAGAAAATATCTTAACCAAGTTATGTACTATTTCCAACACGCCAATCTGTCCAAAACAGTGTCACAACCACCAGGTACATCACACATGTGCATGCCTGCAGGTTGGTATACGCACTGCTTCCGACTACTACTTGAACAAAAAACCCATCATGTAATATGTCCATGTGTATTTAATGTGTGTACACTTGCATACACTGTTTCTGACATACTTTTTTCCTCTCTTTCTTCAACCCAATTTACTGCCATGGCATGTGCACCTAGTGGGTGAAATGAAGGGAATAAAATAATACTAACCACTTTCTCCTTCAGCTCTTCCTCGCTGATGGTCTCTTTTTTCTGTGGTTTGGGTTTCTCCTCCTTTGCTGGCTTGATGGTGATCTGGGGCTGTGGACAGGCACAGAGAGGCTTGGGTCAACAGCTGCATCAAACCAGAGTGCAGATGCACTCAGCTGTCTCCGTTAAAGATACAGTGACCCCCTCCCCACCTCTCCAAAAGAAAAAGCAGACGGGACCAGCAAAGCTGCTTCTTTTTCAGAGAAAACCGTCTGATGGAAAGACAAGAACTACCTGGAAAGGGTGCAGGAAGAACATTCTGATGATCTGGTCTTCAGCAGAACCTCATCTTAAACACAGAAGTTCAAGGTGTGTGTTTACAACCTCAAGGGCTAGGTGCCAGTACTAATTATCTCTGGGTAACCCTTAAAATGCAGCCTGCTCACACATCAGAAACACCCTGGGACAATTCAAGTCTCTCCCACCTCAACCAAACAACTGTACCCTTCAAAGATCACATCTACGAAACTGACCTCATCAGCCATACCACCAAAGAAGCTTTATTTCATCTGCAACTAGCTGAGCAATTCTGCACAAATGAGGAACATGGGAAAGAGACGCTCATCAATGAAATTGACAACACCTCTTCTCTTCTTCCTAAAAACCTGAACCGAAGACATGCATCAACTTGCTCCACCCTTAACGTGGTTGCCTGGATCTGACAATCAAACTGGCTCCCCTCTGTGGAAGCTAATGCTCACCTGCTTATTCAGGATGGGGTTGATGGGAGGGTTGGCCACATCCACTGTCAGTCTTTTGGGCGACAGGGACAGGGTGCCTGGCTGGGGGACCAGTGGAGCCATGGGAGCAGCCTGGGCTGAGCGGGGCAGCATGGCAGGCGTGTTGGGTTTGAACATAAAGTTCTTCTGAGGCCGCAAGCTAAGCTCCTCCTTGCCATTCAGCAAACCACCTTGAAGACACAGGAGAGGTGAACCTATGTGATTAAAATATCGCAAGTGAAGGCATTCTTGATACATCAACAGGTACTCACCATCAATCAAGCACAGTCCCAATGCCATATTCAGGCACAAACATAAACATCAAAATAAAACCATCTGACAGGGAAAATCAGTTTGTTCACAAAACTAAGAATGTCACCTCCTTTCTACTGACTTGATGATCTGCAGCAAATTCACAGAGGCACAATCTGAAGGACCAACACTTGCACAGAGGTGCTCCTCATACCAAAACCCAAGTTTGCTCCTTCAATGCCACACAGGGGAAAATAGGCACATGAGAAAGGAACTGCACTGCGCATCCCTGAGGCTGATATGAAGGCATGGAACTGCCTGGAGTCATCAAAAGCACTTTTTAACACCAAGACAGAAAAGGTGTTGCTGGCTTTAACAACAGGTTTTTATGCTCTAAACTCAAGCTTTTGCAGTCTCCAAACTGGCTTAGGCACCTGCACTGCTGGCCTTCACTCTCTACGAAATGGGTGTTCACATCCTCCAAACAGGCTTTCACACTCTCCAACAGGCTGTCACACTCTGATCGCTACAGAGAGGAAACACCAAGAATGCCTACCAGCCAGAGGCGGCGAGGCAGACACCAGGCCACCACCGCCCAAGCCACCAGGTCCACTGCCCAAGCTTTGCTGCTGCTGCATCTGTGGACCCGGCCCCTTGCCTCCCAATACCGTCTGCTGCTGCTGCTGCGCCATGCGCTGGAAGCGAGGCGGGATGTTGTCTCGCTGGCCCATGCTTGCTGCTGGGAAAAGGAAGACATGCTGTTAGAGCTCCCGACGTGACGCATGTACTTTTTGTTACGCAGCTCTGGGTCTGGGCTTCTTTCCCCCATTGCCAGACTGTTTCTATACCTCCCATGTCGTCATGTTGCTCTCAGTTTCTTCCATCATCAAGCTGCTCTATGCTTCTCTCACCTCCTTCTGTCACACACTCTCCTGTCTTCTGCTGTGCTTCTCCTCTTCAACTGTTATCATCCCCCATCATCCTGATTCACTGTTCCTGTTAGATTTCAACAGGCTGGTCACCTTTACATCCACATATTACTCTGTCTGCCATTTTCATCCCCAGCCATCATCTTGCCTGTTCCCACCAGTGCACTCATATTATTTGAAATTCATTTTACTTCCAAGCTGCACCCTCTCTCCAACTCAGTTCTGGAAAACCCATCATCTTCCACAAGTATGACAACAGGAGTCTCCCTGGCACTGACTCTGACCTCACACTGATCGGACCACTGGAAGTGAAACTGTGTCTGCTGACTTCATCATAGCTGTGACAGAAACAAAAATGGTGGGTCAGGTCAAACAGCGAGTGCCCAGAAACTGACCTTGTCTGTTCTGTGGCTGCTGATTTTGCAGTGGACTATTGTGCGGCTGGTTCTGGTTGTTGCGGCGTTGGTTCTGGGGACTGTTGTTGGTCTCCTTGTTGCGGTTGCGGTAGTTGTTCTGGAAACCTGAAGCGAGCAATGGAAGCATTAAATGAAAGTGAAGCAGTACATCAGACCTGTTTACCCCCTAAATGCACAAGTGTAGTTTGGGTAGTCTAAATGTGTTGTCATAGTGCATCAATTTAAACGAGACTGATTTACCGTTCACATGTTCAGATTCTCATTTATAATGAGTCAAAATAACACACAAGATACTGTGTCTATACAAACTTAATAAAACAAAAATAAAATTGTTTTGCTGTAAGAGTATTCTTTCTTTCTCAGTTAAGGCCGGATACGGTAGTGCAAATTTGACACAAGAAGTTTTTTGTCACTTTTTTTCTTCTTCTGCACATACGTCTCTTTGACACCTATTAAACATATTTTCAGCCATGTTTTGCATGAAAATACTTTTTAATGCCTTCAACTGTGCTAATAAAGAGTGCTTATCAAAGTTTGTCGCGTTGTTTTGAATTTATTTTGGGGGAAAAAGCACATTGTTTGACCCTTGCCGACGGCCCCAAGTCAAGCGAAAAGTAGGTCAAGTTTGGTATCGTTGGAAAGGCCGACCTCTCTTCTTTGTTCCAAGTTCCACGTCATAATCGCTGAGACCGACCATAAATAGATTTCCCGCTGTTTCCGACCCTTGATTTTCAACGGCATCCTTATATGGAGTAGTGACCAGCATGACATCATTGGATTCTGAAATCGACCAATCAGAAATCAGAACCAAGACTCCGGCCACGCTCGGCCTTCCCACAATGCACTGCACTCGATTTCCGTTTTGTTGATAATTTGTCAACAAATCTGACCAGCTCAATCGATGCACGAAGTATTTCTGCAAATATTCCCTAAAGTTACACTTTTTTCCCGAAACTGTGTATTGCCATCAATACCAGAGATACCACGGAAGCAAAATAAGCGGACTCATGACACAGTGCTTTTATATCGAACGGCGAAAGCTGAGAAGAAAGTGAGGGTGAATGACCGTGAAGACACGCTGTGTGAACCGAAAGTGGTGGGGTGCCTCTCGAAAAAACAAACAAAAACAAATGGAGATGATGGGAGCTGCAGATCATGTTGCAGATGGAATGGAACAATCTTGGATTACTGCTCATGTGTTCCAGTTGACTTGTTTGCTGACTGACGTTTCGTGCCCAACTTGTGGAGAAACCGGACTGTACATTTCAGTGTGTGAGGGATCGGATCAGTGGGCTCGATTCGCATCAAAGCTAGCTTTGACTTGCGATCTTTGCGAGTACAAGAAATTTTAAATGTCGTCTCCACGAACGCAGTTCAGTGACAAGAAGAATGTAGCGTATGAAGTCAACCCAAGAATGGTTGTATTTAGCCACGAAAGCAGTATTGGAGACAATCAAGTGATCATGATGTTGGGAATACAAGCACATGGTGATGATGACTTTGTTCTATTGTTTTCTGTTACATTACTTTTTGTTGCATATTTTCAGCTTAAAATTCCTAAGGCTCTGGTTGTAATAAAGATACAGCTTTGAAACTTGACATGGTGTTACTCTATACATTTATCTTGATTCATACAAAAGGTTTTATTGATAAAGTGAAAATTGTTGTATTTATGTAACATGGAATATATACAAATCACTGAATTTTCCAGATGTTTATGTAAAATATTTATAAAAAGTCAAAAATGAAGATATCCATAAAACCTTCCGTATGAAGTTTGATATTGTGTTCTTAATTAAAGTTCAAAAGGCAGTTTTGTTCTATGTGCATTATCTTTGGAGGAGTAGGGATTTTTAAAAAGGTTGTTTGGCGGCCATCTTTGATTGTTTCCATGGCAACAGGTGTCGAAAACAACATATAATTATACTTTTTTAAACTTACAATGTAAGGTCTTTCAAATGACCCTAAGTGCAAAATCTTGATTTGACAAAGAAAAAAAAATCAATTTGCACTACCATACATAGACAAGATAATCAGTTTGTTAAACACACACATATACACACACGCGCACACTCTCTCTTTCTATGAGCTTGAACTGAGGCTAACACTGAGTCTTCTTCTGAAGAAGTTTCATGTGCTTGCCGCTTTGACCTGGCCATTTTCTCCCAAATAAAGTGAGCTTTGGCTGCGTTCAGAAGCTAATCTTGCGCTATTGCAAGACCTGATGCATGTGTATCATAAGCGGGCACAGGTACATTTTGAACATGACAGCCATGTCAAAATTAGGATCACATCAAAAAAAGAGGACTGAATCACGTTTGTCACTATCACATAGCCGAAACAAAGTCATCTGTGTAACGCAAGCATAGAGGTGTAGTTTAGGCTTAAAATGTGTCAATGTCTCCGCCAACTGCATCTCAGTACATGGACACACTTTTAAGCTTAGGACAATAAAGCACTGTTTGGGAGGTAACAAAACTGGAATTATCCAAGCATCTGACTTTCATATCATCTACAAATTTATAGGTTATGAAGACAAACAGGTCAACTCTTAAATACTCTAGGTTAGGAACAACATGATGAGCTTATGGATGCCTACGGTGACTGTAGCTATTTGTTCAACTGCTTCTGTCCAACCAATAATGTCCTTTACCATCTGTGTAAATTTTAAAGCAATATGCAAGAAGACTTTACTTCAAAACAATCACCCAGAGACCTAAGATGAACCTTGAACCCCAAAAGTTAATCAACTGGTTTCAGTGATATGCAAGATTAAAACAATGTACGCAGCAGAGCATTCCAACATCATCAAAACGCACAACTCTAGCATGAATATGGCCACCTGAACCAGCACATGAACATGTGTATACCCAGATGCCTGTGCAAACGCCACAAAACACATCTCAGCGTTAAGTATCAAGCCCACAAAATACTCTATGTCAAACTGGGGTCAAGAACAGCAAGGGAGATCATAACCTTGATTCTGCTGGTTGCCACGGTTGCGTCCCATACCACCCCCGCCACCACCTCCCATGTTTCCGGCAAACTGAGGTGCGAAGCTGTCCACTTGAATCACGCCTGGCCCGGTGCCAATGGCATTGCCTGCAACAGAGGGCCCCAGCTGACAACATGCTGTCAGGGTCACTGCAAGCTGGCCCTGGACAGCCACCTCCTATTTAAAAGACTTACTTTTTTCAAATTGTTACTGCACCTTTCCTGCATCATTTGGTAGAAATAATACTTTTAAGACATTATTAGCTGGAATAGCCTGAACTCTTAGCAAAGGAAGGACCATAACTGGAATCAAAAACAATCACTGTACACTAGTTATTGCACTGTAACAGCACAAACAGTATGAAATCCCTTGGAAACTTTACTATGACAGGACATCCAAGGTTTGCTGACTTTCATTCTCTCCAGTCCAAGTATTTCAGGCAATGGTGTAAAGTCTTGACTGCCAGTCCATAAATCTTTCAAATGCAAAAAGTGTGTGTGGGGAGGGAGGGAGGGAGGGAAGGAGAGAGAGAGAGAGAGAGAGAGAGAGAGAGAGAGAGAGAGAGAGAGAGAGAGAGAGAGAGAGAGAGCATGACAAGTCACTTATTTTGCACCATCTGTGCCAAAGTGCAGGCCACTCTGACTTACTCATGGAGCCAACAGGCATACTGAAGATATCAAAACCTTTCCACTGATGTGCCATTCCATTCATCTGTGAAGGAAACACTTTGCTTCCCCCGCGACCCTGCAGAAAGAATATGGCCAAAGGTAATTTCTATTATACTAGACATTTATTTTGCATGGTACATCAGTCTTTTCTTTCACATGAACACTTTGCTTTCCATCAGAACATGTAATGCATCCACCTGCAGCACAAAGCAGAGCACATGAAATCCCTTTTGTCCTCTAATTAACTGTATTTTAATCACTTTCCATGATTTTAACAGTAAAACTTTCAAGACACAATGTGCATGTGATATGAAAGGCAAAGTACAGAGAAGAGCAAAAAACTACATACGAGTTCATTGTAAGCTGGCAGCTTAATGTTGCCAGAGAAACACCCCCCCCCCCCCCCCCCAACAATCATAGCTACTGACCAAACAAAGAACACATCCCACAGATAATGACAGATGAATGCAAACTCACATTGGCAGCTTCCTGTCGTATGGCTGTGATGGTTTTGGGTCCGTTCTCACTGGCCACTCTCCTTGGCTTCCACTGCACACACACAATATTTAACCACACTGTGCAACCTATGTACAGCATATTCTGAACAAGAGCAATGCCACAAAACCGCCATGAATTGATGAAAAGGTTAATGCAACAACAAAATCGCATCACCATGCCCTAACAATCATAATGCTAGGACCAACATGCCTCACAAGACTTGCCATTCTCCTCTACAACACTGAAACAGCTTTTTTGTTTGCAAGTTCCACTTCAAGAACATGAAGACCACAACAGTCAGTCTGTGGCATCTTTCGCAGCTCAACAGCAAAGCAAGCAACAGGCACAACATGAACAGCAGCAGAGTTTGTGCCACAGACTCAAACATATTACATGTAAAACATACAAAATGGTCCCTCTGACTTTCAGAAAACTGCAGTAAGCAACAACAGGACCTAACACTGTTTACACCACAGTCTTCTTCACTACTTTAAGTCATGGAAAGAACATTTTCACAATGTTTTTGCTATTACCCATCCTCAGCCACCCTTCCCCCATAATACAAACACACCTGGCTATAATATCCTTGCTGATTATGAAGCTAAAAGTGCACAGTCTGCTCCAGCCCTACCTCATTGCTTCGCAGTTCAATCAAATCCTGCAGCATGAAGCGAATCCTTGACGGCAGTTCCTCGTTGGTCGCGTACAGCTTAATGCGTGAAAAGTACTGGTCTATCCAGGCCTGCAAAAAGACATATAAAATCAATTTCACAACTTGTACCCAGTCTTTCTGAGCAAAGCCAATGTCCAGTACATCATCCTCACGAAGAGCTCGCTGCTGCTAATTCTGACAGGCAACGCACTGCTCAACACTGAACTCTAACTAGTTATTCAAACTTGTTCAATGACATAAACCAAAGATGTAGATCTGCAAATGTCTTTCTAAGCTGGTGTTTACACTACAGCTGCTGATGACCTGATATCATTGTGGAAATTTACCTCTGCAGAAATGTGAGCTTTAATTTCCACGGGTAAAAATGAGCCTGCGCGTTCCACTTACCCTAGCCTTGTGAGAGTCTAGGCGTGGGCCAACAGTGCGGATTATTTGACACAGACATTCCAGGTCCTCCGCCATGTCTCGAAGCGGCGTGTTCTTCTTCTTCTCCAGAAGCTGCTGGATACACTTGTGGAGGATGCCCTCATGAAGCATCTCGAGTTTGCCAAGCTCACCTGCAATCATGCACAACCCAAATGTACCTAGAATTAACAATTATTTTGTTACAACAGGTTTCCAAATCTTATGGCAAGTACTTTCTACTTTGAATACGAGCTCCGTACTGGTATTCTCTTTACCAATAAAGAGCATATAACTTGTTTTGATTTGTTTCGTTTTGTTGTTGTTGTGCTGTGAACAGACATAAAATAAAACACTGATTGATTGATTTCATTAGACAGCAATGGCGTCGTCTGCCCTCAGAGAAAAAAAAATCATCTCAAATAAATTTTTGTTTAAACCAATAAAAAGCATAAAATGGCTGCCTCATGACATCTCCAGTACTTTTGCTACACATGGCTACCTATCAATGATACAAACTGCAGAGCACACAACGGCAGCAATTACAATGTTAAGACAACTTTCAAATGTCTACTGCAAACAAGACAGGAAATCACATGAAAAACAGCTGTTTGGTTCACCTTTAAGCTAAAGTATCACAAGTAGAAGGCAAAAACAATGGAACCATTTCCACATCCAAAACTCTTTGATCAGTTTTGAAATAATAAAACAATGTCTGCTATATGAACGCAATCAAAAGCAGAAAAACAAACGATGGAAGAATAGTACACTGACCAATGAACTTGATGTTTCCAAGCATCTTCTCCTTGGCCAGAAGGTACTGCTCATTCTCCTCTTCTGTGAGCGGGCCATCTTTCTTGTCGAACGCTGAAATCAAGAACACTCAATGGGCAATGAGCCTAATAATGCCCATTGTTACATGGGCCCACCTTTCACACACAAGGTGAAAAAAGGAACATACAATGACAAATGTAAGTGGAATGTGGATCAATTCATACACCCTCACTGAAGATATAATCAAAAAACAAAAGTGCCCTGTCACATTACACTTCTAAATGATGCACAGATCATATGTAACTGTCCCAGATGCATTATCCCTTTCAAGGTGAAATTCCATGTCAGTGGTGCGGCAATGACAGAAATCAGGAACACTGAAAATAAGAATGCTCAATGCTGCATGAATCATTCAAAGGTGAGGTAAAACAACAACAAAAACTGCACATCTGAAGCACCATGCAAAAGGAATCATACATTTGTATTTTCTAAGTTCTGGATTTTTGTCATCACTGTGGATGCTTCTGTACTGCTGCTATTGACTCCAGCTTCATCCATTTGTGTTTACAACACTGTACAAATGACATTAACTAGTCCTGGTTCTGCTTCCCAGAGCTGTAACCAGCAGATTTTGCAAAAGGACCCCACATCTTTTCCACACAATGAAGAATGAACCAATATGTTACCTTCAGTTGCCTTAGATCTGTTTTCAAACTCGTCCTGACACTTGTTGAGCAACAGCCGCCGAAAGCTCTGAAAATGAGAACAGAAAAGCAGCTATGGAATGAAATGCTGAAAGCTGCACAAGCTTTTCATACCTAAGCACAAAGACAGGTCTGACCATGCACACCAACAATTTATAGGAAGCACACACAAACAAGCTCAAAATTCCTTTTTCTGCAGTACTATAAGCTTTAAAGCACATCAGATACAGAACATTCTTTGAACGGTCCATCACAGTGAAAGCTTTCCAGCAGTGACCCACAATGATTATGTATACCTCACAAAATGTTATGAAATAACCATCCCTTGAAGCTGGGGCTTCACACATGCCTTTTTTTCTTCTTCATAACTTCAAACCTAGTACCATAAAATGACAATCAACACTAAAACTGACCGAGGTGGAGGAAGAGGTCTCAAAGTTGGGGACGTCCTCACATAGTCGATGGCAAAGCTGTGCATACAATTTACTGTATTTTGGTTCTTCCAAAGCTTTGTCAAAAATCTGCACATAAACAACCACAATACACATTTGTTCAAAGAAACACATCCTATCCTATTCTGGGGGTAGGGCAGTTACTTTCTGCAAATACATGTCTATAATAATGCTTCAGAAAACAGCTATCAACAAAATGAAATGAGAGACAAGATCACATCACAAACCATTCCAAACAGAATTTACAATATGCTTTTTGCAAAGGCATTCTGCTTCCCATTCTTTCAGACAGGGACATCAATGTTTCAACACTGGCGTAACAAGACAATAAAGGGGCGCCAAAATCTTTACTTGCACCAGTGTCTGCAGACAAGGATAAGAGCGAACAATGTCACTGAAAGATTATTTTGCAGAGCTCATACAATTACATCAGTCAAACATTTTGCTCAGTAACAAGAGTTCAAGGTGACCACATGCACATGCTAAGACACACATGACTACTGTGCCAGTACTGACCAGGAGAATAACACCCTTAAGGATGACTGGATTATCAATGCCCACATTGAGTAGTTCAAGGCTCAGCTTATCGAACTTCTCTGGAGTGAGTTTGTTGAGGATTCTGCACACAGAGAGAACGAAATTACATCCAAGCTTTTCCTCAAGTATTCACTATGTACACAAACTACATTGCAACAAAGAAGCAAATAAACATTACACTTTATACAAGAATGTGTGCAAATCTTAATTTCTATGAAAAAACAGCAAATAAACCCAGTCTGAAACAGTCAAAGTAATATTAGTTACTAAACTGTTAAAATTTCAAGCTCGTTATGCCCCAGACCATAGTCATCTCTGATCCTCCTATGATTACCTATTCCCAAACAAGGATGTAAACGCTCAACTGATGTCTAGCTCATCGACAGGAAATGATAAAAGTAGCTATGCAACAGCCTCTGTGCTTAGCCTGGGACACTATGGATTCTGGGGGGGTGCATCACTTCAAATCGAAAATGCACAGTTAAAACTGCATTTTTCAACCTGCATGCTTGTGTTATCGTTTGAGTGAATGAATACTCTACAGCCTACACTGTGTGTTATTTTATTTCATGCCTTTGAAAGTAGTATAATCTTTGAGAAACCGTCATTTTATGGGTTGAGCGGCCGGCCTCGCGCCGTGGACCGATTTCCGAGAGGACACTGTTTCGGGTGGGTCTCTTCAAACTCCTCGTACCATCGCAAATGACGATGTACAAGGCTTAAACTTTACAGCCAATCAGAAGAAAGAACGCTCTTTCGTGCGGTATGTGAACTTTTTTGATGCGGTCTATGAAAACATCGTAATGGCGGTAAGTACGGTTGTTGTAATTTCTTTCTCAAATATTTTGTTAAAATTGGTCATTTAGGAAAAAAGTTCACCCACAGGCTTATTCTGTGTTCTTTTATCTACAAGATCATGTATTTCACTAGTGGTTTTGTTGAAAAATACGATGGTAATGGGCTTAAAACGATGACGATGTGGCAAAAAAATCTCTCAAACTCGGCCTGCACATCGCGTGGGTTCGTCGGACTCCAGATCAAGCGAGATGGAGGAGATTTAAAAATACAAAGCAACTCTCATTTAAGTGCAGTAAAAGCACTAAAACTAAAGCTAAACACACTGACCTGAGGAATATTCGGTTGATTTGTTTATTCCGTCAGGTATTTGGTTAAGTTCATAAAAGTTTGGGGATCGTTCTTGGAACATTCCATCTCCAGCTACTGGTCACTCCTGCCTCAGTAATGGCCGCACCCAGAGTGCTTTTTATCGGACCTGGGTTTTGACTATGGGCAGGTCTATTTCTTCAGCCGAGGGGTGTCACATATTTAATCAATGCTATTTTCTTGATTTACATTGGTCTGGACTTTTTAAAGATTCTTCTTTCTTCCCCCATTGAAATTTATGTGAGTGATTTTTTTGTTTGTCCAGATTTAATATTTATGGCACTTTTAGTTTTAGGTAGTGATTTGATTTGCAGACTTAATTAAGTGTCTCTTCAGTCTTCTTTTTCTTTTATTTTTTTAACTGAATTTTTTGAAAATCTGTTGTTTTCTGGGTTGGGTGGGTGCCAGCATTTCTCATGATGTATAATAATAATACTACTAATAATAATAAATTAATAAAACAAGATTAAAAAGTGTAAACAAGTGGAGTAAAATATCAGTTTTGTTTTTAATTTGATTTATTTTTAATTTGATTTATATTAACTTTAATAACTGGTTTCATATAATGATCCAAAGATTTAGCAGTTTTTTAATGTTTCTTTTATTGTGTGGTTGCAGGTTCTAGAGCCTTTTGTGAGAGTGATGCAGCTGTGCCCAAACACAGGCAGACCAGATGGATTTATATAGAACTTAGAAGACCATAGTGTCATGATGAATTTTGTTTTTGTTTTATGGCAATTGGTGAATCATTAAAATTAAAAAAAAACTGGAACAATTATTTTTGTCATCATTGTGTGAATGACTGCTTTTTGGTGAGGGTGAATTGGACAAAAAGCTGATATTGTGTGGATAGCTATATATTTTTGCAAATAAATTAGCCTAACGAGCTTGTTTGTTATATTATGGTAATGATACGAACACAAATTGACATTGATTGATCCTGTTTACCTGTGGTTATTGCAACACACACAAAACACTGAAACTAAAAATCTGAAAGTTCTAGTTTTAAAAAAAAGAATTAAATTAGCATGTTTTATTAATATGCTAATTTATGCAAATGGGACTGAATTGCTTCACAAGGTTGACACCATTTCAGTCAATTTACTATAATGGCAAAGCTCCAGGAGCTGAATTTCAGTATTCTAATAGATGTGGCAGGTAACTTCATATAAACAATTTATGAAAAATTTATAGATGCTCGTTATGCTAATTTATGCAGATTAGAATGCACATCAGTGATCTGCTAATGCGACAGGTACAAATTTCAACAAGGTTACCACAAATAAGAAACCCCATGTGCAGATTTTGAAGATTGTTTCAGGGATAATTGTGGTATCTAAACAACCAGGAACAGTAACGAGTTTGTTATGTAATTTATGCAAATGAGGGATCAAATTGGGTTAGATTCTGTGCTGAGAAGTGATGTACACTATCGGTCTATCTAAATTTCCTTGTTTAAAATCTGTAAGTCCTGTGAACATGCACAAATCAGTTAATTATTATACTTAATTAGTTATTACGTAACAGTATGCTAATTATCTCTTGAAACTGGATTGTGAGGCACTTTTTTTTCACCGTTTTTGGATTCGTCATGTCCCAAAATATAAATTCACCAACTTTAATACCAATGACTTGAGTCATTCAGATTTTATGTACATAAACCCTTATTATTGCTGCTTTCCACAGGTCCACCCTCTTGCCTTCATATCCTTCAATGTCATAGTAAAGGACTGTCCCGAAATTGAGCTGATTTTTGGAACTTAAAATTTGAATATCTCCCAAACTATTGATCCGATTTGAGTGAAATAAACTGCAATGGATTCAGCTTCAAGAGCCCTTTAATTTGATACACTTCATTCAGTCAGAGAGCAATTTTTGGCTGTTGCATAGCTAATAAAAGCCAGCCATAGAAAATAAATCTGGGATACAATGATCAAATCCCATCATCATCACTCTGTCTGTGTATCTCACCCTCTGACGCGCCGAAAGATATAGTCATGTCGTTCGTTGGGTGAACCTGCATCGCGTCTGAGGACGCTTGGCGGCACCCATCGGGGAACTGCCTCTGACGCCCTTGACCCGGACAACGTGGATTGGGTGGGTGGTCTGTTGTCCCTGAAACATCACACAGACAACAGTAGGGGATGATTTGTTAACTGATCTGCCCAAAGAACGAAAAAGCTCATCACCTTCCAAGTAAAAATTAAACACATATGTAATCACATACGCAAGTTAATCACAAAATAGTTTCAAGCTACCTTTCCCTGACAAATCAAGCAACCACAACTGAACAACATCTTAACTTATAAAGTGTACCTTATGCAGGAGGAATGAGTGAACAAATGCTGGTGAGGTTTACAAAATAGAACAGATCTATGGAAATGTGCTAACCAATGCGAAGAAACACAAGGAAACAACAGTACACAACTGTTAAAATTTACAATGAAGTTAAAACTGTATCTTATGAATTGGAGCAAAAGAGATGCACAGCTCGCAGTGGTAAAAAAAAAAAAAAAAGAGACTGTAAAAGCAGCAGAGCTCACATACCGACCCAGAGTAATGCTGTATCACTACTTCTCGATTTACATTGCATAATGTCCAACTGAACACTGAAAAAAGTCTGATGGACTAAACATAGACTGCACCTACTCTGTGCCTATTTTCATGTAGATAAAAAGAGATATCTAAATGAACATAAACAACGGCAAAAAAATGCGGTTGAGATTCCAGTCAATGGAATTTACAAGATGCACCCAACATAACAGTTTCAACACACTGTAGAGGAAATGTTTTCTTTTCATCATGAGAGTTGCACCACCAAGCCACTGACTGCCAGTCAAAACAAACTCACAAGAATTGTCCCTAACCCAAACAGTGTAAATGTAACTGGGGGAGAATTTTTTTATATCTTTTTTTCTCTATCCACATAGTCTTACTTGGTTAGTCAATGTGTGGCTCAATATATTCTATTTCCAATTATCCCTGCAGCCTCTCCTATCACAGACCGAGCCAACCACTTCACATTTTAAAGTCCCCAAATTATTAGCCAAGGTATGTCTCATGCCCTGTTCAAACTCTAATACATGCAGACAATACGACCTGTAACTGTGAACATACAAAAGTTACATCTAGCAGGATGAGGAGTTGATCTGCATGGACAAATATGAACAGCACTGTTTCAGTGGTCTCGACAGAAGAGTGCTCTCTGAAAGTTAAATGATGGAGGCCTCCCATCAACAGTTCATCCTGATGTGACCTTGTTTGGCTGACAGGACATTAAACAATCCAAGAACTCACTCATCAAGGGTTCCCTCGCGCCTGTGCTTAGCCCCATTCAAATGCCAACAATTTGCAGCCAGTGTAGTAGTAGTAACTTGCTGTTTTTAACTTGCTGTTTTTAACAATCAGAATGTTGACTACAGCCATGCAAGATGCACTGTTTCACTTTCAAACAGTCACACAGCTTTAGAATGGTGATAATTCTATTCCCAGCTTTTGGAAATCTAGCCTCCCTGCCTTGAACACTGCATGGCTGTTCTACCTTTGTTCATACATGAACACACTGCAACATGTTCTACCTTTGTTCATACATGAACACACTGCAACATTTTCTTTCAACTTAGTCAAACGTCCATTACCAGCTAGCCAGACTGCAGTCATTACCTGCAGCAGTCTGAACTACTGCAGACCACTGTGAACAAATACACCGGAAAGCAGTTCAACTTGAATGTTACTAATATTTGCGGTAAAATGCCTGCACCAAACCAAAATTTAAATACATTTGTGTTAGTAATATAGCTGCCTTTAAAAAAAAGAAGAAAAAGAGGAGAATTAAAATAAATAAATAATCAATGTGCAACCAATAAACAAATCAAACTGAAGAGTTCTATTAGAAGTTTCCTGAATTCTTCTCAGGAGAAAAAATGGGACAATTTAACAAATTTACTAAAATGCATACCTTGACAAGGACTGTGTCCAAAAACAGGTATGGTATCTACTGATAATTCACAGACATTCAACCATCTCTCTACATCCAAGCTATGCTGGTTGCCATGACCCCTGAATGTTTATCTGTTATTGTTTTTTAGAGGGGGTGCATACTTCAGTGTGACATACCCTCATGGCTGATTCAATACTAAAATCAGCCCCTCTCATTTGGTGCTGGCTGTCATGGCACAACAGTAACTAACCATTACAACCTCCCGGTCATGTTACATTAGAAACAGAAAAACAACCCTGAAACAAGACCTATTATAGTATTATGTATGATCTTTTTGCACACTGACCACAAAATTGCACCACAGCCATCCAGAGATGTAGGGCAAATTGCAGCTGTGTAACACGATATCCCTCCCACAGTTTTTTCTTCTTCTCTCTTTCTATAACTCTAGCCATTACTGTCTTTCCGTGCAGACAAAAATACTGTAACTGTCTTAGTTTTACAAGAAATATATAATGCAGGGTATGACAATAAGGACTGCCCGACTGCCTGGGGCAGGTAACTTACTCGGTCAGGCAGGTAAAAATCTCAGTGGCCTGCCCAACCGGGCAAGTCGTTATCAGTTTTGTTTTGTTTTTATTGACAGTATCATATTTCAATTCAAGCACTAGATTTCAAATCACTTTTACAGTTTTTGTTTTGTGGTTCCACAATCACAACATCAGTTTCCTTTTACATCATCAAACCGACAGACTTCAATGTCATAGCATGTGAGTGGCTTGCCAGTGCAGTTAAGCCTATCAGAAGCTAGCTCTCTTTACTTGTGGCAAAGCATGGATCGCACTCAGTTAGCTTTGGTGTGAGCTTTTTAAAAGGAGCATCGGAGAAAGGGGGGACGGGGGTGGGGTGGGGATGAAAACAAAAATAAGTTTGAAAAGCTAAAAGCTAACAGATCCCAGTCAAAAGAGAGGAAGGTAAAATCCAAGGAGACGGTCAGAAATTCCTGGACTGTTTTAAAAGTTATTTTGGGTCACAAATATCATCATAACCATTAAATGAGATCCATATCTGCTGATTACAGCCAAAATCCGCAACCAAAGGTGATTTTTCCCCCATATATTTTTGTCTTTGATTGTTTTAGTTGGCTTCATGGATTGCAAACGATGAACGAAGCCGACGAAGTGCTGCTAGGTAAGCGGCCTCGTTAAACAAGCTACGGCAATTAAAAACCACGAAAAATGCATGGAAAAACTGCAATCTGAGAACGCTGAGTCGTCTTGCCAAAATCGGCACTAAGGAAGTGTTCACGTTGTTACTGGGAAACAAGGTCAAACGTCAAAGGGCAACATGTGCCGACTCGAACTGACAATCGAAGACAAAAATATACGAAAGAAATCAACTTTTGTTACGGATTCTGGCTGTAATCGGCAGATATGGATCTCATTTAGTGATTGTGATGATTTTACCGAGAGGAAGTTTGTTCCCAAGTGCAGATGAAACAATTTGCTTGGGTTGTTTGCAATGACATGGGCCACAACTATGCCAGTACTAGTGGGAATTTTAAAGCAATTTCTTCGTCTTCTCTTTCTTTTGAGTGATAGGGGGCAAGGGGGGTTCAGATCCGAAGTGTAATCAATGAGCATTTTAAAAGACCTAATTGTGGCCGCTAAAATGTTCAAATTCATAATCATTTTCTGATCGGGAATTTCTGATCAGCAAAGGGACACTACTCCCGACTCACGATCTTGTTTTATCGTGGAAATTGGGGAAACACCGGACCTTAAAAAACAAAAAAACTTTCTCATTCTTAAATAACAGATAATGAAGGCAGGAATAAACTAGCATAAATCTGAATCCTTTATTAACACAGAAAATTAAGAAATGTATCTGGTGCAGGTTTGGCTCAGTTCCTTGTGTTAAAAAATACAACCACTGATCCAAGGGCGATGTTGGGTCATGGCTTGGGGCATGCATGGCAGTGTGGGTCATTAATATTAACAATAATTAAAATTCTGAAATTAGAACTGTTACAGTGTTAGAATGAAATGAACAGTAACTGCCTCTTGGCTTTCACAGAAGTCATGACACATGACAGAATGAGGCAGAGTTATGCTCAGTCATATTCTGTACTGCAATGATTCATTGCTGATACCATTAGTACTGAGACAGGTACCACTGGCACTGTATATTTTTTATATTATAAGTTTGAGTACTTTACATAATTTATCTTTTTCAAGCATGGACCTGGCAATGAACAATGTTACAAATTTATGTAACTTTGTGGGGAAGCTGGTTTGTGTGTACTTAGAACTTTTATCACACTTTATACCGTTCAAAATCCATTTGACAAACATATCGCCCATTTTAATCAAAATGGTTGATTTTAAGAATCTAGCATGGGCAACTAGTTTTGCCACTCCGGCAAGCAGAAAACTTATCTACTTGCCCTACAGGGCAAGTGGGGAAAAAGTTATTGTCATATCCTGTAATGAGATTACATGTATTAAAATCCAACTCTGAGCACAACCTACTCCATCCTTTCATCACTGTATGGGTGGTGCAGCCATGTGGTTAATAAAAGGGATTGCAGTTGGGACTGAAACTCCAGATTAGAATCTCTTCCTTCAGGTACCCCCCGACCCCGCCATTTTATTATTTCACTTTATTACTTAGTTCAGTCTCAGGATGGTGGGTGTACAATTCCTCCAAGTTACTGTACATACAACTGAATTACCATGTGGAATTCATAAATTTGGTAGAGCGAAAGGTAGACAGCCATACTCACTACAGGTCTTCAACTGATGAGAACAACCAGTTAGGAAGTATTTATATGGGTGTGGAACACTGTATAATTTGCAATACATACAAAACACAAAGACTAAAAGTAAAACAGTTCAAGTTAAAAAGATTAAAACTGAGAAGAGAGAGAGAGAGAGAGAGAGAGAGAGAGAGAGAGAGAGAGAGAGAGAGAGAGAGAGAGAGAGAGAAGTGTGCTACTTACTGTCCTCCTGAGTGTGGAGAAACACCACCCTTCTTGGATTTTGAGTCCAGTATGCCGCTTATCTTCACACCAAATATTTCAGCTCAAGTGAGAGAAAAGAAAAAACTAAAAAAAGGGATTGCTCCCTTTTTCACCTGGAAACAAAAACATGGAAAAAATATGAATGTCAATAAAAATGAACTGAAATAAACAAACTGAAAATGAAAGAAAAGAATATACCTGAAACCGTTCTACCACTGTCTCTAGAACCAGAACACATGATTCTTAAACATGTTACATAATACACATGCCATGTTATTTTGAAAATCACCCAGGAATACTGATCAATGAAAGTACCATTAATATTGATTTTACAACTTGTCAGCATCACTTACACTTTTTTCATGTTTTGCGAGTGCAAAAAACCAGACAGATTTTCAAATTTGTCACTAATTTTTCTCCTTCATAAAATCACAGTCTGTACTGTTTATCTCCAGAGTAAAGTTTTGAGGAGGTGTAATACCTAGAAAAAGGGTTATTTATTGCATTAACACCCAACCAATTTTTTGGTCACAATAAGTACAACTAGTCATAAAAAAAGTGATACAAAAGTAACTGCAAAGTGCAATAAAAATCCATAAAAACAAATCTTTTTTGGGTACTAAAAGTAAGAAAGGGTGTTCCTTTAAGTTAGTTTAACTGGGCAATTTTCAGAGAAAGCAAAATGTTTGCAGTCATAAAACTGGTAAACTTACTGCCTGTTGGTTAAGTGGCGACCTTATACAAGTTATAACTACGTCCATTATGTTCCGTTTTACACATTTTTTTAAACTTCAAGACTCTAGTGTTTGTTATATACAAGTACAACAGTGTTTGTCACCTCTGATTCTGCAGTTATAATTGATCTTATGATGCTAGCATCAAAGACAAGAGAGATGAAAATGGGAGATGTTAGTATGTTTGGCATGCTGTAATTCCAATATCTGAGAGTGGAGCTGTGCTGGAAAAAACACGCTTCTTCTATGTAGGGCAAACACTGAATAACAAAACTGGACAGATATGTAAATAATAATCTGTACATTAAAATGAATGTAACATATCTAAATATGTCAATATTTTAGGAATAATATTACAGAAACTGCTACAGATGAATACATGAAATTGGTAAGTGCACGTGCCTTGTGATTCTCTTTAACAGGATGCATGAATGGATTGCACAAGTTTTAGAATTTGGCTGACCTACCTAGTGTCAGTAGCTATTCCTTCTCAAATCACTTTGTCGGATTTAGCGATTGTCAGTAATGTCACTGTCACTGTAAAAACCTGAGAAAGAGATATTGGGTTGTTCAGTGTACATAGTTTACAGTGCAAGCACTTAAGAAAAAAAGTGAAACTTCTCATGTGCTTAGCTGGTTAAAAGAGCATATTCCACAGTAAAAGTACTGTGACAAATGTGACATTTAGTTTATATTGATTTTATATGGTGACATTTTTGGACACCATCACTAACATTTATTTCATGAGCTCATTACCGCATAGTGTGCTCTTTTCCTGCACTTCGTTTTGATGACACCAAAATGTCTTTGAAGTTTGATGTCACAAAATAGACCAGGAATCATCTAAGCTTTGTGTACAGGTCATGCAAGAAATGCATGTGACTGCCATCATTTTTGTCACCAACAGTTTTGTTCTCTGTGGAGTGAACTTCTTATGACATATTGCAGATTTAAAACAACAACAATGTAAGTTCATGAGAAAAGGTGTGGTCTATTGGTCTTTTAGTTTTACCCCAATCTTTTTTCTTTAACTCATATAAATTATTATTAATCTATTCTGGGGAAAATTCCTGTATAAAGAGCATCAGCCCCACCCACCCCCCAAACTTTATCTGGTTTAAAGTACATATGTAGTCATTACAGAATTTACACAAAAGGCAGGTCAGTACTGTTACCGATTTTTCTTCTTCCCCCTTTGGCCTTGTATAAAACAAACTCTGAGTCCATTAACACTACAGCCTGGGCATGGCAAGGGTTGCATGCAGCATTTACATCTATGATCTGAATCTGATTAGACTTGGAAATTTAATGATTTGTAACATGAACCTGACTGGACTTTGGAAATTGGATGTTATATATGACTATCATTCGAAACAAGTCATTTGCTTATTTCCAGACAGCTCTGTGTTCATGCAAACACTGCTCAGCCATTATTTGGAGCTGAACCAAGTGTGGCTCACATCCCACGATGGCTGAGTGTAAATCATGCAGCAACATACAGAAATTTGACCCCGAAAACCCCAAACAGTGTGATAAACACACACACACAAATAAGTAACAATGTTTTAAACTTGGAACTAACTGATAACATCTGGAACAACAGATCTGTTTACCCCCCAAATGCACAAGTGTAGTTTGGGTAGTTTAAATGTGTAGTCAGGAGGTACGACGTGTAGTCATAGTGCATCAGTTGAAACTTGACTGATTTATCATTCACACATTCAGATTCTCATTGAGTCATTCTCACTCAAGTCAAAATAACACAGAAACTTAATAAAACAACAAATACAATTATTTTGCTGTAGTGTAAGGGTAGTGGGTTTTTTCCCCTTTCTCAGTTACAAATTTAGACAAGATTATTAGTTTGTGCAACACACACACTAAGCACATGCATACACACACTCTCTCTCTCTCTCTGAACGTTTATATGCGCTTGTACTGATATAATTTTGAGAATCAGACCACCACAGTGCCTAAAAATGTAAGTCATAAACATAAGGCGACAGCATGGCACTGTTAGCACGGTCTCAGCCACACACAAGTGGTGTAGATCCGTTCAGGTCTCTTGCTGGGCCGCGCACACGTGAATGTGGGAAAATTGCAAAGCCAACAGCTTGACTCAGAATGAGAGTGCAGTTGTACAGATCAGTCTGCCAGTCACCCAAAGCGATGTGTAGTACAATTTTTCTGGACCTCACAACAGTGTGAGCAACTTATTTTCTCATTGGCTGATCCCCAACAAAGTAGCCAATCACAATGCACGTTCTTTGTAATAAGTAAAAATGCTCAAGGGAGGTAACTCTACAGACATAGTGCTATTGATGTTTACAAGTGCGGAAAAACTATATGTTTGCCGCATTAAAACGAGAGAGAGGGAGAAGGGTTGGGAAAAGGAGAAAGAGACAGACTTGAAGCTGAAAAAAACTTTCCAGTTGCTTTGAACTCCTTGTAGGACTTGCTCTCAACAGGCTGCTTACAGTCAAATCGACCGCCATTAAAGTCCAATTTGCAAGTGGTGCAAAAAACAAGTTCACTGGCTTTCCTCGAACTCGAAGGAACCAAACACAGATAAGCTTCGTGATAAGCTGGGAGAAATTTCTGGGATGGAACTTTCTTCCTTTTAATCGCAGTAGCAGAGCCTTTGGAGGCTAACACTGAGTCTTATTCTGTAGAAGTTTCATACGCTTGCTTCTTCGACTTGGACATTTTCTCCCAATTGAAGTGAGTTTCGGCTGCGTTCAGAACCTATGTTTGCACTAAAACCAGCGTCGCTACTGCATCATAAGCGGGATACCTTTTAAACACGGCGGCCGTGTCAAAAATAGGACTGCATCAAAAAAATAGGACTGAATCACACTTGTCACTATTGTGTAGCCGAAACGAAGTCAATTGCGTAGTTTGTGTAATGCAAGCGTAGATGTGTAGTTTGGGCTTCAAATGTGTGGTTTTCTATGCCAACTACATAGGTTAAACAGGTCTGGAACAATCTCCCCCAAGACATCAGGCCTTCCTGCTACTCTCTCTTCCTTTAAAAGCCAACTCAAGACATTTCTCTTCTCAGAATATTTCAGTTAAACCACATTGTCCTTCACTCCTATCAGTCTGTGTGTGTGTGTGTGTGTGTGTGTGTGTGTGTGTGTGTGTGTGTGTGTGTGTGTGTGTGTGTGTGCATCTTTTGTGTAATTATCATATTATGCTATACATATTTATTTTTGTTGATAACATTTTCCACCTCAATGTACATTATGTGTGTATGCTTGTTCAGCACTTTGAGCTGCAGGGCAGGCACTTTACAAATTTCCATCATTAATTCATCTTATATGACCATCACTAAGGTCAGATTTAATGTGATACCAAGTTTAAACCATATTCTTCAATGTAATAAAATCTTTCTTATTTAAAAAATATATTATTAGTCCATTTTTTTATACTATTCCTGCAGCATTTATACTTAGAGACAACAAAATGGTTTCAATGTTTGTCTTGTCTGTTGTTGCTATCATTCTGCACAAAGATGTACTGTAATTAGTATAAATTTACACTGTTCTACACTTCTGTGTACATCCATTAAGTTCTTGATGATAGTGAGTAGTGACAGCTTTATTCTTTGTTATTCAAGTAACACTATTCTACTCACAAATGAATTATATCATTTAATTTTAAGCATGATAATCGACTAAGTTGAAAGTCTCTATACTCTCGTGAGATGTTACTAAAAATACTGTGGATAGGGGAGTAGGACGGGAGCTTCTTTTTTTTTTTTTTTTTTTTTTTTAGAACTGGGAAAGGGTACAAAGTAAAAAGAAGCTTCTAAAGGCAAATAACACAATGAAATTAACTGCTGTTAATGTTTGAGCGAATCAAATCAACTGTGGGACTACGTTCATGTTCTGACTCATTCCTGTCCAATGTGATCGACCGATTGACCGGATTATCAATTTCTGAAGCAGTGTACTCTTTCCTTTTACAATACTCAATAACATTTTACATCTTCTAAAACATCTTTTAGACGTCATAGTCTGGATTCATGTTGGATGGGTGCACACAAAAAAGACAGGAAACATCAGCCTGGGCAAACCCAACTGCCAATATTTGGCCAAGCCCAAGTTTTTCTAGCCCTGCCCTCTTTCGGATGGAAATTTATGCTGCTCGGAAGGCATACACAGCCAACGCTTTCAAGCTTATCAGTTTTTACTGACAATAGAAAAACTTCAGATTCATTGAAAAAGCAGTAAAGAAAATCATTATGCCAATAACAGTTTCTCTTATTCGCCGCACATACGACTGGGTGACTGACAAAATAACATCCTTGAAGACAAAGAAGATCCGACATGGATACCGATTTTCTCACCATTTTGGAACAGCACGCTACGAACACCGACAAGTAAGAAATACGGTAAATGGATCGTTTCCGAACCACATAGTCCGAAAGATCAGCATAGGTTGTGTTATATTTCATTTACAACTTACCCTCTGATGATGATCTTGATGAGGCAATTGATAGTTTTCATAAAGCTTGTTGATCAACACCCGACCTGCGCAACACAAATTTTTCTAGTGATCCCAGCATGCATGTGCGCTGAGGGATCATGGGTGATGAGAAATATTTCACACAAATCGACAAAATTTAGCAATAATGTTTTTGAACTGCAAAAAGCACATAAATAAACTTATGAATGATAGTGTGTGTTTTTAATAGAAAAGAAATTTTATTTCTTCGTTTCTACTCATTTGGTGGTGGTGGTGATGGTGGTGCAGATTTACGTCCCCTTTTCCGGCGATGGGATCCGCGATAGCTCGGTGCGTTTTTAACGAAGAGTTCCGCAAAAGTTCGTTTACTGGTTTATCACGTTATTATGGTCATGGAGGATTATATTAGCCGGTTGCAGTACAGGATAATGTGCGCAGGCATACGTAGCGTCGTGTTTACAAAATCAACGATATTTAGAGTGAAAAAAATATTTAAAAAATCAAGATTTAGACTGGCGCACCTTGAATATCTATAAAGCTTAGTACCTGTGTGAAAGTCTAGAGGGACGTCGTGCGCTCCCCTTCCCCAAAAGGCCACACAGTTTTTGTGGACATAAAGCAACATTTGAAGTAGATTTAGAGACGGCCGGGCAGCTTAGCGGCTTCTTCAATTTAAGTCGGAATAATAAGCTACCATATTGTGCCTGATATGCCATCAAGTACTCTCTTCTTTCATTTCGACATTTAAGGGCCCACAATCAACATTCAACACTTCGATTATTCTGGTGCCTATAACTGGGGGTGTTCGCTGTAAACACTGCAGTGAGTCTTACCCAGTCATGAGCGTACTTGTGAAATCCTGCAGTGATTTTCGATTGTGTCACTGTGTGTGTGTGTTCTCAAAAACATGTTCCTTCGCTATCTCTCAAGATAAAACTTGACCTTATTGAAGCAGCCGAAGGATGGTCAAGCAAGAAGGCCACCATATTATGGGAAGAGTTTCAGGTTTATCTGTCAACACTGTGTTGGCTTTATTTAGTGCAAGTCACAACAAATTGTTTTTGTCTTCATTGTACTGTGAACCTTCATTTGTCACAGTGTCGGTGTCACCAAGAATACTTGCATTCTGTCAAGAAATACCAGTTGATGCAGTTTATCTTGCAATAGCTATTATATGAAGGAAAAACAAAAAACAAAATAAACAAAAACTGAGAAATATGGTAAGCCTGATGCTACTGTTTTCAACGGCTTAAATCCATTTGTTTGTATACATGTGTTGCACTGATAATATCAGTGATATGATACAGTGGAGTCCATTAATAATGACAACTGTAATAATGAGAACACTGTAGTAACGAGACATTTTTCAATCCCCGTTTTTTTTATCCTTCTTAATCTTTAAGAATAAACCATTGGGTTTAACGAGAGTTAGTGGATAATCATCTCGGTAATAATGAGAGATTTTCTACCCTTCCTGGTCACAAAAGTTCTTGCCGCTCACCCCACCCTCACCTCGTCATCAAGTTCCTGGTAGGGCACATCTCATGGTGGCCGGTAACAAAGAAAAACAACAAAAGGTGCGTCCTTGTGCGGTGTGTAATCCCCTCTCCCCCTCCTCTCATCTTCGTCTGGCTTGAGTGCGCTATCGATTAATTATGAACACATCGACGGCACCAAGATTATTTCCCTTTGTTTCCCGTGGTAAATTCGTCATTTGGGAATAACGAGAACTCGGCAATAGCGAGAAAATGTGCCTGGGCTGTCCGCTCTCGCTATAAGAGTTTCACTGTAATTTGGATGACAATCCTGCCAGTTAAAGGAATTTTTTTTATGCTGTCAAACTTCTTGCTTGCTTGGAGCTAGCTAAACTTCTTGGAGCTAGTTAAAAACGCACAATACACAGGAAAAGTATTAAGGTGCCATTGAATTTTTAACAATTTTTTAAGGTGACTGTTGGACACCATCACTAACATTTATTTATTTAGCGAGCTCATTACTGCCTTGTATGCTCTTTTCCTGCACTTCATTTTGATGCCAACAAACTGTCTTTGATGTCAGGGATAGAGCACCAGGAAGCTCTCTGCATATAGGTCACAGAAGAAATGCATGTAGATTGCCACTATTTCAGCATTTGTTTTTATCTCTGTGAACTTTTTATGACCTGCTGCAGAATTACATAAAATTTTTAAGTCCACGAGAAAAGGTGTGGTCTGCTGGACTTTACCCCAATCTATTTTTAACTCATAATATTCATTTCTTTTTGGTAAAATAAGCACAGATGAGGAAATAATGCAACAGACAAATCATGACTAAAAACAGTTCATATATATATATAAAAACCTTTTTGGGCCAAATCTGAGAAGGCTAGTTCCTTGAAACCAATAATGCACACACACACACACACACACACACACACACACACACACACACACACACTAAAATTTCTCACAAGAAATATTCTAACATGATTTTATTGTGTAAACTTTCATGAATTCAAAATTTCAACAACCAATACAATGCCCTAGCTACACAAATACAACGATCAAACAAGGAAACAATAAAATGGACCAAAACCAAAACCATTGGCATAATGCCATTCCTAAAATGATACAATGCTGTGGTAAGAAACAGACAAAATGGACCAAGGATACCCAAGTCCATTCACTACCCTTTCTCACCATTACAGATGCAAGATATGCAGTGGTCAAGGTGGTCACAAAATAAACAAAAAGAATCACCAGTTGAATCACTGCCTGCTCTCAACACGGGAAATGACAACACCTAGGACAGGACACAAAATGGACAACAGATACTGTGTTGTGTCTCCTTGTGTCAATTCTCAACACAATACCAGGCAGTACAGAACTAGCCAAACAGGACAAGTAATGGATTACAAATGGAACACTGAGTTAATCACTTTCCCACAAGACAGTGGCCATACAGCTTAAAGAGCGAACAACCCCCAAAAACATGGATCACAGAAACACTGGTCCAAACTCTGCTCACACTCAACATTACACAAGACAGTCCAATCACTGCCCAAACTCAACATTACACAAGACAGCCCAATCACAACCCACATTCAGTATTACACAAAACAGCCCAATCACTTCCCACACTCAACATTACACAAGACAGTGGAATCACTGCCCACACTCGACATCACACAAAACAGTGGTCAAATGGGACACAAAATGAACTACAAAAACACCAGGCCAGTTGCTGTCCACTCTCAGTATGACAAAAGATGGTGGAAAGACAGGACGATAAACAAATAAAAACAGGAGAGGAAAAAAAGGAAAAACAATAACAACAACAAAAAATGCTCATCCTATTGCCACCACTCAAAATATGAGACAAAGGGATTGTGCAACAAAATGGACAGGAAAATATCCAGTCCAACCTATCTGCATGACTCCAGGACCCAAAAAAGACCAAATTTTGGGCCTGTCTCTACTCCTTCATGATGCAGCATGGCACAGCACAAAAGGATAAGCATGGAAAACAATGAAAAAACAACAACACTGATACAACTACTCTGCATCCAGAGCATGACACTTGACAGTGACCCAGGATATGGACCACGGAAATGCTGGCCACTTAAAAAAACGTCACCAAAAAGCAAAACACCGTGGCCACTCTGAATAAGCACCAAAACATCATCATCCAAAACTGAACCATCTGATCTCAGCCTGACGCAAACGGACCAAGGTGAATTTCCTTCCTTTTCACCCTTTTATACAGCTAATATATAAAAAGGAACAAACAAACAAACAACAACAACAACAAAAAAGAAAGGAGATAATAAAGTTTCTTTGTATTAGTATTGTATATTTGTGGCTGGATGCAAGACAAAGTACACAACAACCGAACTGACCTCTACTCATCCTATTAAAAACAACAAAAGAATGAAGCATCAGGCTTTACAGACTGAGCCAAAATTGCAACACTCTGATTCTGAGTTAGTTAGTAACTGGATTTTAATGTCCCATCAACTGAACAGGACACTCACAATGTTCCAAACGCACATTTCAACCTCATTTCGTGACTGAAGATCTCAACACATTTCAGAGTCTGCCCAGTGAAAATCTTGAAGAAGCCTTTTCAAACATAATGAAGGTGATGATAACTGATGAAAGGTGTGCAGTGTGTTGATTTAAAACCAGACCTAATAGTTCAAATGAACTACAACAACAAAAAGGCAGGTCTTATATATGGGTCCGTCAGGGTTGCTGTCAGTAAACCGGATTCTGAGACTGGTTACAAAGCAAACCACAGAAACAATAGCAAGAATGAACACTTATCAAACCCCCCGTCTCTGGCTGAGCAGCAAGCAGAAACCAGCAGCATGTTACAACCAACAACCGCATTTTATGAACTATGACATGATAAAATGTAACAACTTAATTTACAAGTGAAGAACAATAATATTCAGATGAAGTTCTGAAAAATCATACAAAAACTTAAGTATAACAGTTTACAAATTCCCCAAACTTTTGGTCACTACCAACTTTAAAATAATTATGACCAAATACCATGCTTTGAGACACAAAATAAACAGAACAGTTGTCAGACAGGCCACAAACATGACAGAAAATGGACGATACAGTTAATACATATCACCACCATTATCCCAAGTCACTTTTTAATTTTTTTTTATTATTCCAAAACTGTATATGAACAATGAAACAGTTGTGATAAAATGGAATTAAAACAGCTGTGATGATCTCCAGGTAAAATCTTTGCCAGATGCTCACTAATGAACAGTGTCAGTAGTCACAAAAATGACTAAAACAATCCAAGATCCCATCACTGGGACTTTTTGGATTTTTTTCTCTTTACATCAGCTACAGTAATGCTGCTTATAATGCATACAGATCTGTACACTATGTACAACAATCTGTATAAGTGACAATCCAGCATTAAAAAAGAAAAGTTTTTTTGTTTTTACATTATATTCTTTTTAAATATAGGGAGTGGAAAAAGAATTTGAACAGTATTTTTGCTCTTCTACCAAATCCTTGAATAAATCACTGTCTTGAAACATGCAGTGAACTGCCCCCCCCCCCCCCCCCCCCCAAACTGATTCATTTAATACACCAGGAACCACTGATGGAAGGCAGTCCTAACATGAAGATTCAGACAGGACAAATGAAGAGGCTGTATTAAACCTTGCTGCATCCTTGACTGTGAACACAGCTCATAACAATGCACTGCCACACTAGTTTGGATATGAAAGGTTCAGCAGTTTCAAAGACTCCTATGAAAACATAGGAGAAATAGTTGGTCATCTTAATGGACCTGAACTGTGACTGTGACCTTGAAGACCATGAGCCTGGCACTCTACATGACCCTCCAACTCGTGATGCATTAGCAGAGGCAACCATCATGCAAAGTTTGAAACAGTGCCTGCAAAAACATGATGGTTAATGTTTTTTGCCCCCCCCCCCCCCCCCCCAATACATTCTCTTGAATACAATCCATGATAAATAAAAAGCAGTACATGATTATGTATGTGATTTTAGCATTATGCACATGATTTTTTATCAATGTACATAACAATGAACCAAAATTCAAATGGACCAGAGCTTATGAAAAAAAGAAGAAGTAATCTTTTTATTTACTCTACAACACTGAAAATAGGCCAGTCATCGAAACTGGCATGAACGAGAGAATTATTTTTAGAGATTATTACCCTGTCAAGTTTGAAAACTGATCTTGCAACCAAGAAAACATGAGTTAATTATTAACTGGATTTTAACGTCTTGTTAACTGCACAGGGTCACATCAAGTACATACCCAAACATCAAACAATTTTTTTTGAAGAGTTAGTCCCTTCAATATTAGCCCTGTTAAAAGAGCGCATAAGGCTAGGACATACTGGTATTTTGACCATTCCATCCAATTTATAATGACAAATACAAGCGCCATGTGGCATGAAGCTGCAAATATCACATACCAACTATCATTTCCTAGCTGCAACATGAGCCATGAAAAAAAAAAAGCCCAACTCTTAACAAAAAATGTATGAGAATTTTCTGAAAAAAGTCAGGAGAATGGACCCTTACGACATTAGCAAAAAAATGGCAAGACAGAAAGAGCAAGAGGACTAGGCAGAAAACCAAGAGAGGAGACAGGAAAGTGGACTCAAATGACAGCCCTGAGATTCCAGACAATGGGGTGCATTACAGATCCATGGCCTCCCTTCTGGGGAAGAAAACTTGAATATTTTTTGGATGAAGGGAAATTTTAGGTGGGGTATGTATTGGGGTGGGTGGGGGTGGGGGAAGCTGTACTACTTTTCACATCAGTCAAAGAAAATTAAAAGAAAAATAAATAAATATATATATATAAAAAATGAAGGAGAAATCACCCAAACATTTCTATCAAATAGAATTATGATCCAATTTTAGTACATTCAGCCAAGACAGTTCTGTACAAACTGAATGTACTGTTGTCATCTCATGTTACAGCATATGTCACTGTATTTATGGCTTGGGAAAACATATGACTCCATAGCACCAGTCTAATAATATAGCCAGATCTAAATAAATGTCTAAATCATAATATACACCAATACATATATAATATAAAGTAGTCAGGAACTGTAAAATCATAATAAACACTTGTACAAGACATTTAATCAAACAAAAATCAACTCAATCAATTTATTTACAAATAAAGTTGTCAGAGCCTCAAACACACCCAGACAGACACACACTTGTTCACGCACACCATCTTCTTCTTAGCGTACAGATTCACTTTTAACAGGAATAGGAAGAAGCATAAATCAGAAGGAAAAAAGTAGAAAATGAACAAATAATGTGATTTTATTCTAGCCTAAAGTTATATTGTCACATTCGGTCAAAAGTTGAAGAAATGTAATTTAAAAGAATCAAAAGATTTTACAATCATGATGACCATCAGTATGGCTGTTTTCAAATGTCTCTATGATGAATAACAAAATAATCTTTAAAATTAACAGTTGGCCCTTTTTACTGAAGCTGGTTCTACTCTTTATTGTGCACAGTGTATTCTGATTTTACATTCTGTCAGCTTCACAGGGTTTTCTCAGCATGAATTTGTGCACAGTAACAAATGCGTATTTTGTCCAGTTTTTATTTTTGTAATAATGTAAATTATAGTATTAGTAACATCAACTGACAAGTCACACTGATAAACAAGAAGTCGCTTTGACAGGAAGCACACGCATGCAACACACACCCACACATTCCAAAATCACAGGACATGTGTACACCTCATTGCTGTTCCGATCATCATAACTTTCCTGAAAATCACAAACATAAATGGCATCAAGACTGAACCAACAGATGTTAAAGCAAAATTTAGTTGTTACTCTTGTCTCTCTCTGATATGCACAGACTTACATTTACAGGCACAACTAGACCAGTATAAATGTTAAGTTTTCAGCATCTTTAACTGCAGCTATGAATACATGTGATCGTATTGATAGATATTATGATGGGCAAGCCACTGGCAGAAAAATAATAACTCTTCATACACAGGTAAATGAACCAAAAATCCAAACTGCAAACAGTAAACTAACAAAGAAGCACTTACAACTGGCATCTCAATACATCAACTCACAAAACAAATACAAACACATGGCACAACAAAAGGATACATTACTGTAAGGATAACTGCCATGGGAAAATAAATCAATCACTGCAGGTCCTAACAGAAACAAATCATGATAGAGGGTAAAACTGACTTTCTATGAAGGGAGATGCAAAACAATAAAAAATAATATCAAGGTCACTGTATAAAGCTGCCTCTAAAATGTTAACTATGAACATGGTATATATGGGAAGGGAGTAAATGAGAGCAGGCAAATAAATAAAAGACAGGGGTGGGGATGGGGGGGGGGGGGGGGGGGGGGGGGGGAGGGGGGAGGGGGGAATAGTGAACACTCAACTAACTCCTACTTATGAGACTTTGCATTAAAAACAAAAACAAGCTGATTTTCCTCTATTTAACATTCAGGGGAAAGACATCTCTGTTGGTCAAAGCCACTAACAGGGCCAGACCATGCATTTTTTACACACATTATCTCAAATCACTGGAGAAAATACATTTTCTGGTTGCTTACCTATCCATTTCAATGCAACCTGGCAGTCCAACACCCCCCCCCCCCCCCCCCCCCCCCCCTTTCATTTGTCCAAGAGAAATAAGGAAGTACTGGTTAAAACTGATCACTGAACTGATTCCATTCAAATCAAAAACAGCCACAGCACAAAGGCTGGAAATTGGTCCAGACTGTATGTGTGCCCCTTCTAAGAGGAAGTGTTATATATAATACTACAATGTACTCTGAATGCACATTAGAATGATTTAAAAAGTGA
>OY757548.1:13189768-13285463 GCA_963584105.1 Alviniconcha strummeri | reverse complement strand
GTCACACTGATAAACAAGAAGTCGCTTTGACAGGAAGCACACGCATGCAACACACACCCACACATTCCAAAATCACAGGACATGTGTACACCTCATTGCTGTTCCGATCATCATAACTTTCCTGAAAATCACAAACATAAATGGCATCAAGACTGAACCAACAGATGTTAAAGCAAAATTTAGTTGTTACTCTTGTCTCTCTCTGATATGCACAGACTTACATTTACAGGCACAACTAGACCAGTATAAATGTTAAGTTTTCAGCATCTTTAACTGCAGCTATGAATACATGTGATCGTATTGATAGATATTATGATGGGCAAGCCACTGGGCAGAAAAATAATAACTCTTCATACACAGGTAAATGAACCAAAAATCCAAACTGCAAACAGTAAACTAACAAAGAAGCACTTTACAACTGGCATCTCAATACATCAACTCACAAAACAAATACAAACACATGGCACAACAAAAGGATACATTACTGTAAGGATAACTGCCATGGGAAAATAAATCAATCACTGCAGGTCCTAACAGAAACAAATCATGATAGAGGGTAAAACTGACTTTCTATGAAGGGAGATGCAAAACAATAAAAAATAATATCAAGGTCACTGTATAAAGCTGCCTCTAAAATGTTAACTATGAACATGGTATATATGGGAAGGGAGTAAATGAGAGCAGGCAAATAAATAAAAGACAGGGGTGGGGATGGGGGGGGGGGGGGGGGGGGGGGGGGAGGGGGGAGGGGGGAATAGTGAACACTCAACTAACTCCTACTTATGAGACTTTGCATTAAAAACAAAAACAAGCTGATTTTCCTCTATTTAACATTCGGGGGAAAGACATCTCTGTTGGTCAAAGCCACTAACAGGGCAGACCATGCATTTTTTACACACATTATCTCAAATCACTGGAGAAAATACATTTTCTGGTTGCTTACCTATCCATTTCAATGCAACCTGGCAGTCCAACACCCCCCCCCCCCCCCCCCCCCTTTCATTTGTCCAAGAGAAATAAGGAAGTACTGGTTAAAACTGATCACTGAACTGATTCCATTCAAATCAAAAACAGCCACAGCACAAAGGCTGGAAATTGGTCCAGACTGTATGTGTGCCCCTTCTAAGAGGAAGTGTTATATATAATACTACAATGTACTCTGAATGCACATTAGAATGATTTAAAAAGTGAAAATATCTATGTCTAATGTCATTTAATGATTTATGTGTGTGTGTGTGTGTGTGTGTGTGTGTGTGTGTGTGTGTGTGTGTGTGTGTGTGTGTGTGTGTGTATATTTATATATAATACAAATAATACACAGTTCAGCAAAAATGCAGTCCATTGTTTTCGGCATGTTGTCATCATCAGAAACAATGGACTGCAGCTCAGCCTCATTCAAATCCATATCACCTGAATCCTATATTACTGCAGTCATTTAGTACTAAGCATAACTGTGTTTAAACATAGAATGCAAGAGCTTAATTAGAGCTGACTAGTCTTTGAGTAAACCCCACCCCCTCCCCTCATCAAAGCAGACACAAAATCTTGGATCACACATTACACCTTTCAGGGAACTGTTAGTGTTACACTATGATTCCAAAACAGGAAATGCTGAAACACTACATTATTTTTCTTGACTGTACAAATTGTAGAGTAATTCACACACACACACACACACACACACACACACACACACACACACACACACACAGATGCACACCACACACACATATTAAAAGATATACCATGGTGAAAAAATAAAGTTAACCTGTCTGACTGATTTTCTTTCTGGACCAACCACAGATCAATGTCTGTGGTACCAATGGACAACACTGCAATTTATACTATAATCTGAGTGGGAAAACAGCAGCACAATACACATTAATATTACCACAGAGAGAAAAACAAAGCATGACGAGTGAACCTAGGAAGATAAATTTTGCACTCAGAAACTCGCATTTACAATAATAATAATAACAGGGAATTTATAGAGTGCTTTCAGAGACTCAAAGTGCTTTACAACTTAAAAACAACATGCAACACACAAATCACTGGTACTTAAACAACAAGAAGAAACAAACAAGAAACATAATCATATAAAGCATAGTGAAACATACACACACAATAAACATAATCATACAAAGCACAGTGAAACACACACATGCACACACACATACCTGTAGGATTATGCACACATAAACACACAGTGCCAATAAAGAACATACATGCACACATGCATATGTACACACATACACACAAACCCAAGATGGACATAAAAAAATAAAGGAGGTTATATTGGTCATTAGTTTGTTTACCCAGTCAATGTTCCAGTTAGTCATATTTTATACTCCAAAACAAACACAGGGAAAAAAATAAAATAAAAAAAATGACACATTAATTCAGTATCAATTCATAAACTGTTTCTTGGGGGAGGATTTCTAAATGTACAACTGAAACAAAAAGGAGATGGCTCTATCTAACAAACTTACTTCTTCTGCTATACAGACAAGCTGACAAGTGACAGTTATTCCAATATCACAGATTTTCTACATGTAATGTCTAAAACAAACACGATCCCCAGCATTTAGGACTGATAGATAACTGGTGGTGTTTTTTGCCCAGTCAACCATGAGCCAGCAATTAGGAAAAAGACCAAAACAGAAAAGCTTTTCACTCAAACAAAAGAATGCAAATTGCAATATCAAACACTTTCAACAAAACTACCTTTGACAAGTGATACAGGGTCAGAGAAACAGATGTTTTAAGCAAGAAAACAATGAACAATACTTGTACATCTGCTTATCTTTGGGCATCTCCAAACCTCACTCACATCATGTGGACATGAGCAAAACTGACACTACTTTGTTCCATCCATATATATACACATACACACACAAAGAACTGATGTTTTTAACAGCTCATGTGTTTTGATCTAATATTGTAATAACAGCAATGTCATGTGATACAAATGAGCTTGTGCTTTGTTTTTCAGCTGCCCAGCTTCGACCTCTGTTACTATGACTATGTATTGTGAATGATGTTCATCAAAAAAGAACAAAGAACAAAAAAAAAAAAAAAAAAATGACACAAAAAACAACAACAAAAACAAACTCCCACACCTCCAGAAACAAATGAAGCACCATCACAGCTGAACTCACTCACAATATAAAACAGTCTGTACAGTAAATTATACACATCTGTATGACCATCTCAACATAAAAATGGCAGCCACAAAATATAACAATGTAACACCTCATTAGCACAGCCTGAATCTAACTCTGCTGTCATACTGCACTACTCATCTACTACTATAAACTTAAATGATAAACATAACTTTACAACTTTATCTATGACTGCTGCACAGACCAAGCACGGCCACATATGTCAAGTGGACAAAGCACAATGCTATTTATATGCACTCTGACCAAAATTATACTTTCTTGGCAAACAAACAAGATGTATTTAAATCTAACACTGCTGGCACAGGCTTTAGCAGAATTCTGCCTATCTAATTTCTACCTTTCCATTTTTTGAGTGTTTATTTTCTCTCCAAATCCTCAAGCATACAATGACACAAGCCATAAAAGTGAATCGGGCTACCTGTGATTTAGTTGGGTAACCTGTGCCACAGAAACTGCTACCTGGGTACTAACACAGCGCCAGCATTCAGCGAACCTTTCGGGGAGAGAAGGGTTTGCAGAGACGCTGCCTCACCCCCTCTCCCCAAAGCAAAGCACTGATCTGAGGAGAACCTGTTTGCCATAGCTAGTAACAACCTGTATGAAATTTCAGGACATTCCTGGTGCATTAATCCAATCTGCTGGAACTGCTGTAAATTTAATCTGTCAACTACTTTGTTTTTTTAGTGAAAGCATTTTTTTTTTTTTAAGTGAAAGTGCCTACATAAGAGAGGAGTGAAAACTTAGAAAAAAGTCTGGAACTGTGTACTGTCTTTCTGTGGCCAGATGGCTTTGAGGTATAAATTCCTAAATGCCAGACGGATGCCATCACACCTGATCACTGCCAGGGTAAGTGAATTATATAAATGTAAAATTTCCCAAACTTGTAACCACCAACAATGCTTGCCTTAGAACAACCATCTCTAGTGTTTGTTCATGTCAGTTCAACTTCGAGGGTGCCAGCCAGGCTAGTACAGTAGTAGAGCAGAAAATTGTACCAGCTCAAAGTGACAGTCAAGAAAGCAACTCACTACAATTTCCAATCCCTTTCGTGATCATGCTTGCTATATATATGGCAGTTCCTAATGCAGCAGCTGCTGCTTTTAAGCTTGGAACCCAAAGACTTATATCAGGGCAATGCTGACAGAAAATTTACACCTGTGTCACTGTCAGTCATGGTTGTCTCTGTTTTTAAACCCATTGTTGTACTTCCCCCATGATACTAATCAGCTATCCATGCCCAATTAAAAATTATACTTATTTACAGCCACTAAAATAACCTGCCTGCAAAAACAAACTTCCCAAAGATAAAAATAAATCCATAACAAACTGCAACTCATGACACTTTTTGACAGCAATACAAACTTTAGTTTAATGCTGTTGTCATAATTACAGGTATGCATGAAAAAACTCTAACAAACAATGCAACAGTTGTTCCCACATGCCAGTTACTGACATCACTGTGTTTCCATTCACTGACATCTGAAGGGGACATTCCCACCTTTCACTTGCAGATAGCACTGTTGTGAATCACAGAATGGAAAACATTTCCACCTATTGACCACTGACAGGAACATTCTTGCTGTGTTTATTCGCAAATGCCATTGCCACCATAATCAATAGAAGATGTTTCCACCCACTGATGGTAGTTCAAGGGAACATTCCTGGAGTCTGTTTGCACACACACACATAGATATATATATATACACACACACTACTGTTACCGTTTGAAGGTTATCTTCCCATCCTTCACCTGCAGTTCACAGCCGCCACCGAGACCACCTGGGGTGGCATGTGGACTAGACTCCTCAGCAACATCGCCCCCGGCTGGGACCATGTTCAACACAATCTGCCCTTGGTGAACCTCCAGCTTGCCCAGCGGAGGTGCGGTAAAGTCTCTGTCAGCTGAGGACGCTGCTGGAGTTGAGGTAGTGGAGTTGCTAGCAGTGGGAGACGGGCTGGAGGAGGGTAAGGAGGGGGGAGCCGTGGACGCGGTCAGCACGATCTTCCCCTCTTGTACGACCAGGTTGCTGCCACCAACAGAAGGGGAGGTAATGGCAGGAGGTGGTGGAGGAGGGAGGGGGTCATTACGGGGAGGGAGGGGTGGTGGTGGAGGGGCTGCAGGCAGTGAGACAGCTTCTGAGTCCATGATGGATGTAGAGCGCGGGGGAGGCACAGGAGCAGCTGGCGAATGCCGTGAGGATAACGCCTGCTGTGTTGGGGGTGTGGGCGGAGGCGGAGGAAGAGGTAATGTTACTGCCGCAGGCTGCCGTGGTTCGGCTGACGCTGCGCCATTGCTGGCAGAAGAGTTCCTCTGGCTGGCAGGTTGTCGCTCAGCACTGCCGCTGGCTGATGCCGACCCTGATGCATTCCTAGCAGGATCCTGATTTCCTGTGCTGTTGCGCTGAAGGTACTGCTGCCGGGCAGGGTGAGCGAGGGGAGGACCGACCACAGCCACACCGCTGCCACTGGGAGGAAGCACCCCCCCCAGGCCAGCCCCGGACCCGACTTGCAGGCCGATGCCAGATGTGCTTGCCCCATCTCCTCTGCCATTCAGCCGTCTCTGATTGGCTCGGTCGATGGTACTGTAGGGAGGGGGTGGCACCTCAGTCTTGTTGACCACCTCTGAGTAAGGTGGGGGTTTATCCCTCTGAAACCCTGTGGCAACGCTGGAACCCCCAACACACTGCACGCCATTGTTGACATTGACAATGATGTTGCCATAGTGGGACTGGGTGCTGAAGGCCAGGAAGGGGTCCTGGTCGCTGGCGCCATCACCACCTGCACAAAGTTGGACAGCCTTCTATGAATCTACCTCTGGTGCACGCTGCTTCCACCATGATGAAGTATTCAGGAAGCATTTACCACAATTTCCAATAACAACAGGGTTCCTACCCTGTCAAGACCTAACACCTAAGTCTGACTTCAGACTGGTGTCTGAAGAATGCTGCTGCTGTGCAGCACAGACACAGGTAATGTCTTACCTTGAAAGCACAACTGCTCCTGAATTGGTCTGAAGTTACATTAAAATCTTTCCCAAATGTTCCACTCTTAAACTTAGTTAACAAACCAAGCACCACAACGGCTTTATCTGCTGCCCAGGCATGCAGCAAAACAGACAGCCAACATGACCACAGACACCTCTTGTGGCTAACAGCACTCCAGGACTACAACAGTTAGGCATTTGGGCCCTTCCAGTCAACTTCCCCTAACCTGACACTGTATCACCAGATTCTGGCCAGACTTTCATGGCATGCTGTATCATTTCCACAGAAACGGATCTCTCTTTGCTAGCACCTGCCACCCAACAAAGACAGCCTGCATATGACACAGATAAGGAGCAATGTCATTTGTCCCTATCACTGTGTCAGTTCTTTTACCATGGTGTGTGTGTGTGTGTGTGTGTGTGTGTGTGTGTGTGTGTGAGTGAGTGAGTGAGTGAGTGAATCAGTGAGTGAATGCATGCACATGTTTGTAAACACACAAAATTAACTTCAAATGTGAACTCTTTTGACTTAAGCACTTTTACATAAAGTCATTCTGTATAAATACTATAATGCCTGTGCATAAAGTTGGGACATGGAAGTAATGGGGTTAAATGCACATATGTGACCCTTTACCCCACAAAATCAGTCTTAAGTCACATTTTGGGCATTTTGTAATGTGCATTTTTTTTATTTTTAATTCAAATGCAGCCCCTTCAGATTATTTCAATATTTAAACAAAGATTGTTGGAAAAGAATTCCTGAAGTTGTGGCTGTTTAAGTTGCTGAGTGTTCTGGCAGCTATTCTGAGAAAATGGCCCTAAAAGATTTTGTATCATTTTGCATGTTTTCCTTAGCAATGGGGGTTTAGAGTTAGCCAAACTTCCAGAATTTGTTTATGGTAATAAACAGGACACAGGCGCATGACATGCTGGGGCTATTTGGCCATATGTCAATCATTTTGGATTACATTAGCATCATTTACTCCAGGGTAGGACTAGGAGCATTTCAATACAGTTCTCAACAATTTAATGCCCTCGCTAAAAGAAAATATCACATATTGAAGAAAATATTGATAATTTAAGCCCAAAGAACGTAATTCTGCAGAGAAAAAAAAAAAAAAAATCACCCAGATTAATTTCTGTCCCTACTGCTGATCCACTGCTACAACTTAAGACTGGGTTGTGGAAGCTGGTCACATATCTGCCAAGATGGGAAGCAAGGAATAAGCCAAGTAGCCAACCAAGCTGCACAGCCTCTTCACCTTGGTGACGTAATCGATGTCGCTCCATCTGGTGAGCCAGTCTCCTGGCTCTCAGACGCTTCATCTTCAGCCGAAATACAATGATCACAACAAAAGAGATGATGATCACCGTGGCAACTGTACAACCAATGGCTGTGTAGACAGTTGTTTTCAGCCAGTTGAAGTGCTCATCTTCCTCTGTTAGGGCTCTTGGAGTTGTGCGCACTGAAAAATGAAAAGCAGAGGGTTACATTATGATCGTAAGTCAAAATAATAATAATAATAATTAAAGAGTTTATAAAGCACAACATTTTGTCTGTAGAGACTATTCTAAGCACGTACATACACACACACACAGGCACCCACAAACACCAATATACTGACTATACAAAACTTAATTTACATTAGCAGTACAAATCTCGAAACAATGTACATGTATGGGCCCAATCAGAGGCTACTGCTGTTGTTGTTATGGGAGCCTTATTAAGTTATTGGCTCTCGCCAGAACATCTGAGTAAAAGCAAAACGTTTGTTATGATAAGAGTCCTGTGCCAGGATTTTTTTCAGTTACAGCTATAGAAACTGTCATGGCATGACAAGCTCCAGTATTAAAATCCCTGAAGTTGGAGTGCAGCTGCTGGAATGGCATGCAGCATTGCACCTGTCCATGTATGACAGTATGCACATGTGTAGGGAAATGGCTGCACACACTACCTTCTCACTCAACATGGACAAACTTGACGGTTCTAGCTGAGGAATGTGAACAACCCCAACCTCCCCTTCCACAAAGACTGGCTACATTAGGATCTTGCGGGAAGAGCTCTTCTGACATACCTGAGTTGAGCAGACAGCCATACACCTCATCTGAATTGTCCCCACAAGTGTCAGCATTGTCACACACCAGCCTGTGGTCGATACACCGGCTGTTATTACACTGGAACTTCCCCATGCATGGGTTGGCTGCACACAAATATTTATGTTTTCACAACATATGTTTTCATTACACACAGTGTTACTATAAATAATCAAGATACTATTGCATTTCCTATCCAATGCGGGGTTTATGATTGACTGAGTCAGAGTGTGTAATACTTTTGCTCATCTAATGAACCTTTGGTCCTCTATTTGAACTACATGCAAAAAAGTTGCATGGTAGAATACTGATAATTACTCTGTGTGTATGATTTAATTAACTGAAGTATTTATAAAGTGCAGATCACAAATGAATAAGGAAGGAAACTGAATACAAATGTTTGTTTGCGTGTGTGTGTGTGTATGTGTGTGCGAGCGCGTGCATGCGTGTGTGTGTGTGTGTAGCTGGCAGATGGCGGGAAGAGGGTAGGGAGTGAAAACCCTCCATCTGTGATTGCTGGTATTAAAAGCTTTTAGCCTGTTGAGTGGGTGGTGTTTTGTTGTTATCATTTTTGTACACTGTAGCCTGTAATTTTGCAACAGACTACGGATGCTATCTGACTTAAATGCAAACAATTCTCAAGGTAAGGCCACTCATACGGAGAAACAGGCAGACAGTAAGTAGCAAGTACCTTGGTATTTTATGCTCAGTCAACCAGTATGGTTATATCAGGGTGAAACACGTTTTGTCAGTACACAATAAACACAAAATATACAGACAGAAAAACACACATCCATACAAAGATACACACATAATTCCACAATCAGCACCTTTCCTCCAAAAATAAATGGCAACCATCTAAATGGCAGAAAACACTGCTGCTTCTAGGTAAACTATTCAAGTTAGTGGATGATACTGAAAAACACCACCTGAAGAGCACTCACCTGAGCAGAGTTCCTCACTCTCATCAGAAGCATCATCTGGGCAGTCAGCTACACCATCACACATGTATCGATTGTAGATGCATTTGTTGGAAGCCACGCAACGGAAACGTGTCACACCACACACACTGTTGATTTCATCTAAAAGGAAAACAAAGTATGATAATTAATTGGATAATGCAAGTGCATAACCATTAGTACTAGTAGCTTTTGCAATTTCAAAATTTAACAAATAAACAAATGATGAATATAACCATTAGTACTAGTAGCTTTTGCAATTTCAAAATTTAACAAATAAACAAATGATGAATACTAGACTACTAGTCCTTTGAAAATTTAAACAAGTTTTACTATTCACACTAATCACAGTAATAAAATCTGATCCAAAGCACTGAAAAACCATCATCACATGATATGTGATGACATATAATCTGATCTTAAAAAAAGAAGAAGTTTCTTTTGACTATATAAAATGAATATACTCAGAATAATGACTATGAACATATTTGATCAGCAACACACCAACCTTCAGGCTTGACATGGAGTTCCAGCTGTTTTTCCTTCGCTTCATTGTCAGCCATCACCATCACACACTTATAGATGCCTGCATCAGAGCGATTCAGCTTGGCAATAGTAAACTTGACGGTGTAGTTGCCCTCTCGCTTTTGCGGTATCTGCTGGTCCTTCATGTGTTTGCGAACAGGCAGCCACTTCATGGAGACAGGAGCCTGCTTGAGCAGGCTGCTGTCTGCAATGCACAGGGCTGTGAAGGTCCCCCCCTCCACACCTTCAACAATGTTCCCCCTGATGATGCCACTGGAAGACTTGAGGACAAGACTGTGGTCTCCATAGGATGTGATGGAACCTCCTTGGGGCACTATCCCTAAAAATACTGAAAATGAAAAAAAGTATTCTGAAATAAATAATACTGTGCCTGAACCCCCCAAAACAACAACAAAAAATTCTCTCTCTCTCTCTCTCTCTCTCTCTCTCTCTCTCTCTCTCTCTCTCTCACTAATTGTTGTTTTACATGCTGAGTTACTGTGAGTTAATTTAAAGAAACTGTTGCCTAATTTTGCCCTACAAATCTGTTTTCCAATTCCATGGTCTTGTCTCATCCTGAAGTGGTAAAGAAATTTAACTAAAGCATTGCCCCATGTAAATCAAACTCATATGGTTTTATTTGTGAATTAGTTGCAGCAGCCACAACTGACAGATGTGACACTGACAGTGATACTGCTACAGTGCTAAATATTGCCACTGTACCACAGGATGCAACAGGCTCCTCTAGCAGTAGTAGACTAGTACACTGGAGATAGGAGAACCAGTTGCAAAAGGACATAAACAACATTTTATGATTTAAAAAAGAAAAGAAAAAAGGCAATGTCCTCACATCACGACCACAGGAGATATAGTTTAATAATTACACTTTATGGTTATAGAAACTGGTCACAACTAACCCATAAAAAGTAAAATGGGTCTCTGTGTTGCCATGTACCTTGATCAGTTGATGACGAAGTTAGCAGCAGAATTGACTTGAGATCACCACTGACTGGAAAACAGCGTTGTAGAGCAAAGTTTGGCCACAAAACTTTATACTCACACAGTAACTGAACCTGTGAAACAACAGTCAGTTCTTTTTTTTCTTTCTTTTCTTTTTTGCAGCTGTAGGACTAGTAGGAACAGGCAAATTATAGTAATAAAATCTAGCAATAAAGAAAAAAAATCATACTTACAAAAAACGGTGATTTGTGCAAAAATGGAAATGAGTTTGCACTGCTTCATCTTGTTCCTATCATTGCGCACTGAAATTCAGCAACAGTTGTCTTGTGTTCTGTAAACTCGCACTACGATTCCCATTTTCTGGCATCAAAAGTAGGCTGCTGTGCCATCTATTTCCGCTAATTCCGTTTACCTCCCTTGGAAGTACTAAAATATTTCTACGCATTTAAAAAAAAACCCCGAAATATTTCTACTTCTCTGCCAATGGTTTTTATTTTGTGCTTTGAGTTACTCAAAGTAGTTAATTCGGTCCGTAAATACTGTATATCATATACCTGAAACTCAGCCCAACCTTATTCTTATTGATAAAATTGGTTATGAACTCTTTTACAGCAAAGGTGATGAGTTTTGGGAAACTGAGTGCGATGGTAAACTTCCGGTTAGAGACAAAAACAATCTCATGTGATCATAAGAGTTAGCAATCGCAGATTTGGATCTGTGCGCTGCTGTATTTTAAAATCGTGTATCCAGTGTATAAGTAGTTTCTTATTCACAGATCACCTCCAGCCAAGGGAGATGGCTCACACTGTTAACACAAGTGTGGCTGCCGTGAAAATGAGTGGATCGTTTGCAGCATCATTCACGTCAAGTGAGGAGGAAGGAGAGGAGGAAGAAAACATTGTACGCAGATCAAGATCAAACGCAATTTTGGAATCACGTGTAGGCCTGACTGTTACACACAAGAACCCGTGTGTGAAGACAAGAACTGCGCCCACAAGTCAAAAGGACGGCGAAACATTATCAAGCTCGGAACAGAAAATGTTACACTCTGCGACAAACTCTTGTGCGACGTCCTTATCATCCTCATCTTGTGCAACGGCATCATCTGAAACCGAAACTGGGTCACCCGAACAAAGAATTGACACAGATGACCCCCACTCCAGCCGGACATCGTCAACTCTTGTGTCAGACAATAAAACTCTGAGCTCATCACAGTTAGGAAGAGATGAAGATGCCACACTGACAGGTCAAATTGACAGAGACAGCGCTGATACAACAGTTAATCCAAATCAAGTGAACTCCAGTATAAGCAATGGGGGCAGCCATACGTCTAGTCTAGAAATTCTGTCTTCTAGATCTAGTTCCTCTCCTGTGATGGTGAACAGAAACAGTGCCCATGGTGCCACCAGCTCCAATGGTGCCCTGTCATCTGCTAATGCTAGTGGCACCAGTTCTGGAAGCAGTCTACGAGAGGTGTACCACGAGTCAAGGTAACTGTTTTCGGCTACTGAGTGAAAATCAAAACTTCTTCAAAAATATTGTAATAATACGACATTTGCCTTTGTTCTGTTCACCATTGCCCTGATTATGTGTTGACTGGGCGTAAAATGCCAAATTACTTGCTTAGTTACTCGCCCTGATATCATTATCAGTGATAACTGTAATGGTTGACTGGGTGTAAAACACCAAGTTACTCACATACTTCTGTTCGCCCTCATCCTTCTCAAGCAAGTAAAGTGACAACAAAAGAGTGGAGGGGAGGGGGGAATTTTATATTATTTTCCTCAGTAGTAACTTGCATTTACAATGCATTCACTTACAATAGCAGTGTTTAAAAAGCTTCTCTTCATGGTAGGCTTAGCCAAGGTGCACGTGAGTTTTGTCGGAAAGAAAAGGATGTTATACTTACAGTACTAAAACTGACACTAGTTTAGGCTAGCTGGCTTTGCCAGTCCCTGAGTCAGTGACAGTGTTTTGTTGCTTTTGCACTCCCTGCAGTACAGAACTTTAGAAATGTTACTGTGTTTCCCTTCATGCAAACACTTGGCTTTACTGGCCAGTTGAACACACTTCCTGAATCATTAGCTTGTGTCTTTCCTGTTGCCTTTATCATTATCACAAGGAGTCACATGCCAAAGGAGGTAAGCGTGCTGATCAAAATCTGTTCCAAGAAGGAAAAGGGCGGTGTTTGGCATGAGAGCAATGCAATCTCGATTCAACCAACCCCTTACCAGGTTACCTGATTTTGCCTCTTCTTTTTTTTCTCTCTCTCTGTCTCTCCATTTTTGCCTCATTTTCTTCATTTTGACTGAATCATTTTGGTGTGCTTTATTTCTAAAGGTTCAACCCATTTGACTGTGATATCCATCTAGAAGAGGACCACTTTTCTAACGATCCCGACAATAATGTGTTTGGTCGCTCCAGTTCCTCCCCTTGGAATGCCTTGTCCAGTAATTGTAAGTGAAAGTTTTTATACAGTTTATATGGTTGGCAATGATAATTAATATTGCAAGTTTTACAAGATTACTTGTAATTCTGATGTTAAAAATTACTTTAAATAAACAGTTAATTTAACTTGAATACTTGAAATCTTCTGAAACATACTTTATACAATTGATGTATACAGTTAATTTAGTTTACATGGCTGGACTTGGAGTCATCAACATTACATCTGACCCCAGGGTGTCATATAAAATAATAAATTAAAAAATATATATACATTTGTCTAAACATTTTTTTAAATGGATGACTACTAGTATTATCATTCTGAAACAAGATCCATACACATAAGCTACTGAGATGCAAAACATGTGCAAATTTTTAGGCTTTGACTGTGCATGATTAAGGTGACTAAAATCAGCCTTATAAAGTTATACTTACCCCAAGAGTTCTCAAGATCCACACCAAGTCCCAGTGTTGACTTTAATGCTATAATAGTGTTGTTGTTGTTGTTAGCCCAGACAAGTGATCAGTGGACTGAGAGAAGTCTGGCGCCAGAGGATCGTGACACTGTGACCTTTGCTGAACTTGGGCTAGCTGAGGATCACTTTTCTCATCCTGAGGTCTGTGGGGGGGTGGGGGGGGGGGGGGGGGGGTGAGTGTGTGTTTGGGTGTGAATACTGAGTGTGTCAACTTGTGGTTGGTGCACCAGTGTACTTTTAATTAATTTTAATGCATACAGTGTGTGTGTGTGTGTGTGTGTGTGTGTGTGTGTGACACTGTGTCGTGGAGCACTTTTGTTGTAAATATGCTTTGGTGACAGTTGTGGTAACTAGTATATTGGATATGATATACATATATATATATATTGGTATTAGTAGCATTATGGTTTATGATTGAGTTATTGATTTATAATTAGACTTTCTGTACAGCTCTGTAAGAGCATCTGTCATGTTTCTGCAACTGTACAACTACAAGTCTGGACTTTTTATTCAAGGCTAGGCACATCAGAAATTATCAGTATTGTTATTAGTAAATTCTTTGTAGGGTAGTCTGTGATTATGTCACCAGATTTATTTTTGCATTTGTTGTTGCTGCTGCTTTTGATGGTTTGATCGGCAGTCCACATTTGATTTTGTCCACTAGGGTCATTTTGGCCTGAGCCGGACAGAGGAGCTGGAGATGGCCATCGACAACTGCAAGGACCTCATCCGCAAAGCCATTCCTGACTCAGAGAGGCAGAAGAACTTGGTGCGCAAACTGGTACAGCTCCGGCTCAAGCTGCAAGAAATGAAGGTCTGTCCAAACACAGGACTGATGAAGGGAATGGTATTCTTTGTGTCTGTCGACTGAAGTACAGACTGTGCTTTCTTTTTTGAAGGGAAATTGAACTGAAGATGGAAGTTGGCCTCAAAATATAGAATATGTTTTCAGATCTATAGAAGAAAATTCCTGTTTCGTTTGGTTGTTTGCCCTGATATAACTGCAGTGGTTGACTGGGTGTAAAACACTAATTACTTACTTACTCGTTTGGTTGTTCTATCAGTGTTTATACAAAAGAAGGACTTTTCTGGCTTCAGAATGAGCTCCTCAAGGCACAGCCATGTTGGTCTGCTCTTTGTCATTGAACAGCAGAAATGGTTGGCTCTTGGGATGCTTGACACTTGTGCCACACAGATTTGAGAACTAGTGACATCACAGTTACGGACTGCTGGACACAAATGGCAGTGCTCATAGTTTTTGTTTTTGTGTTAGTTGCGACTTTCAAACATTGCTTTTTAACAAGCAGGATCAGAAATCAGGCTAAAAGCAACAACACACCTGCAGTCTGTATAATTTTTATTCCATTCCTTTTGATGGTGCTTATGACCTCTTCAGTTCAATTCCCCTTTAGGTACTGTTACTACTAATCAGCACAGATTTCTGAAACTAAGAGTTGGTGAGTTGTTCAGGTTACTACAGAGCTATGACTGTGACTGATGGTGCTCAGTTTTTGTACTGACTGCTTGAAAATTGACTCTTCCTCGACTAGACTTACAGAATTTGCCTGTAAGCTCAGTTTACACCAACTGCTGAACTAGGAGAGGTGATTTTGATGACAGAGTGTGACTTACCAGTGCGCCAGATTATGCATGGCACCTTCGTCAGTTTATGTGTGACAGGTCAGGTTAGTGTAATAAACTTTGTTGCAAATCTTGGTGACACTGACAGCTTCTTTTCCTAGTTTTTGTTTATTACTTATTTATCAGAACTCGCGATTTGTCGTTTTAGAAAGATGTCCCTAAAGTCAGTGAAGTGAATTGTCCTGTGTGTCCCTAAGTCAGTGAAGTGAAATGCATGCATAGCCAGATGCACCAGAAGTCAGTGGCTTTGAGTTCTGACTTCATAGGGTATGTTCCCGACTTTAATAGGGTCTGTTCCTGATGTGTGTCAAGTAGTTTTCTTGCCTGTTGATAACAGGCAGCAGCATGAGCTAGTGAAGGGGATGTAACTCATCATATTGCTGAGCATCCAGGAATCCACGATGGTTATTCATGTGATTTTGTTGTCTAATTCTCCTGCAGGATGAAACAGAAGTCAAAGAGGAGAATGTCATGGTTGTGCTGGGTCACCGGTTTCGGCGGAAGGAGAGTCGCAGCTCCAAATACTATTGTGAGAAGTGCAACAGCATCATCTGGGGACTGGTGCAGGAGTGGTGGAGATGTTTAGGTAGGAAATTGATTTCCTCATGATAACTGCTTCAAGGTAATTGGTATGCATGAAGATTAAAACAATTTAAAAATAAATAAATAAATTGTGGGTCACTCTATGGTATGACCCGTTTTTCCCCCCCTAGTTTTGTTTTGTTTCAGACACCCAAAATTGCAAACTGCAGTTGGTTTACAAAGTATACTGTTTGAGGAAGTGCCGTATCCTTTATATAATATAACCATATATAATATACATGGATATATATTGCACCCCATATCAGAAGAGCCTGGAGTGCTGACAAAGGCCTTATTTTATTACACACACACACACACGCACACACACACACACACACACACACACTAATCACTTTATATGTAGTGTTGCTCTAAAAAGATCTTTGTTTAAATCCAAAAATAGGTACCAAAATGGCGTCAGAAAAGTTGAATGTTGACACTTTGAAGTCTTTACAAACATTCAACAGTATATATACTTATATTCAACACATGCCTATACTTTGATATGTCATTTTGTTTTGCAGACTGTGGCTTCAGATGTCATGACAAATGTGTATCACTGATTACACGCAACTGTGCAATGGTTAAGGTAAGTACTACTTACACCTGAGCAAATTTGTGTTTCTTTGAGTGATCATCCTTCGTGTTCCTAGTTGCACCCCTAATGTATGCTGAGTAAGAAAGGACAATGCCTCTTGAAAATGTAGGGATGACTCCACACTCATAAGTTAAAAGTACAGCACATAATGTTTCCTCACTAAGTAGCGTGGGTGTGCTCACACCCTTGACATATTGATTGATGATCGCTTATATAGTGCTAGTCTCGGCTCTCTTGAACAGACTCACTGCACTCGCATGTGATTCTACATGAGTGACTAGCTTTTTATAGCATGTTTTTTTGAATATCCACCAAAGTGGTGTATTTAAGCGCTGGCATGGCTGGTGCCACATGAAACTGCTGCCGTCTTGGCGCAAGTTCTGTGTACACCATACAACCATGCTCCATGTCGCTTCATCAAGTTTATGCAAAGCCACATATGTAAGGTGTATGCGTGTTTAGCTGTAACCTGCCACCTGCACTTTTGGCAGAATAACCGGGATCATTTAGGTGCTACTGCGGTAACACGGGGGTGGAACAGATACCGAAATAAGAGTCAGCACAGAAAGTCAACCCTGGAGAAGAAAATTCTCATGCTGCTCAAGTGACCTGTTCTCACCAACTGAGTCTTAAAGGGCCCCTGAACACTGATTTTGACTGATTTTAGCTTTAGATCTCCTCTTTGGTATATTCCACCGACTAAATATTTTCACACAGTAAATACAGGTATATATCCCATGCCTCAGTAATCATTTCATATTTTTCAAGTATTTTAAATGCTTATGAATCGCAAAACAAGACTAATATGTCACGGCAGAATGGGCAAGGGAAATAACCGCTGCAGCTGCGTGATCGTATGTGTTTTGGCCAAGAGTTTATTTGGAGCCGTAAAGTCAAAGGCTAATCGTGACGTCACGATAAAACTCGACTGCCATTGGCATTGTTGCTTCTACAGTTTCAGTGCACAAAACTCCGGATAAATTTGCCTGAAAAGTTGGAAATGGCAACTGGAATATGGCCATTCCAGTACGAGCCAGTTGCGGATCTCAATTTTGGCATCGACTGGGAGAGTTTAAAGTGACGAAGAAGTGTCATGAAAATAGTGGTGGTTATGCTTTGTGTTTATTGTATATTGTGATGTGTGCGATACTACGTGTTGTTGCGTACTTCTTAAGTGTTAATCTTTTACATATGTACACTGTCATTGTGGCTTTATGTGTGGCACATTTTCCTGTGAAGGAATAAAGAAGTTCTTGACTTGACTTGACATAAGAGCACAGAAGCAAAGATAACTGTGCCAACGACAAACAGATGGAAAGCCAAACTAACCATAACTAACTCCTCACTAACCCGGCCACCATCTAGAAACACAATGCCTGCAAACTGATAAAGCAAATCGCTAATCAGGACTACCGATGACATAGCATCGGGATGTAAACAAATGCAGACAAAAAGAGAAATTCAAAATGGCTGCCCTAATCAGGCAAGCTAACAGCAGTTACGAATTGGCCAATAAGCCAGAGATAAAAACGAAAGAGGTATGGTGGAAGAGAAGAGAGGGAAAACAAAACGACAACAACAACAGACAAACACTTTCTGAAAAGAAAGAGGAGGCAAGAAATGTCAGCGAGCAACGTGACAAAGGCTGGATACACGTAATCCGTGTACACGATACAACCCACTTAGCAGTGACAACAACATTGCGGGGCAGCAGACGCTCACGAGACTACCCCCCTCACTCGTACATCGTAAATGAACGCTACCCGAGAAACAAAAGGAGCTGAAAGAGAGAAAAAAGTCAATGGCAAGGACCAACTCAACCCCAAACCATAACCCAGGGAGGCCATGAAATTGCTAGTCTGTTGAACTAGAACGAATAAAACTTTTTCATCTTTACGTGTGATGAAACAAACACGGATAATTTGGGAAAATGAAATAAAACACCCAGTAAAAGGCAGGCTCCCTGATGAGGTCTAGCCTGTTGTGAAAGCTAGAGTAAACACAACGAAAAAGACCGAAACGCCACGCACCTAACTAGGCTCGAGAAAGATAGAATGACAAGGGGGAAATAAACAAAGGCCCAACTACTGGCAATGGCGTCGGAGCTTCATCCTTGGAGATTCGAACTGGAAATCTTTCCAAGTCGGTTACCCTGTGGACAAACTGAATGCTCAGCAGGGTGCGATCTGTGAAGTATTTTTTATTTTTATTTTTTAATGCTTTGAGCAGAGCACATCGTGGTGTTCTGGTTCCCACTTCTTTCTAGCTAGGTCCCATCGATTCATTGCCATTTGCCACTGTCGTTTTCTGGCTTCATTAAAAAAAAAAAAAACCACTTTTTAAAGGAAAAGCATGGAAAGAAAACTCCTTTGTCAACTTTTCACAGCAACCAACTGCAGCACACTTGCTCAGCAGGCTTTAAGACTGATTTGCCAGACCACTTTCGATTCAATTTTGTTCAAGTCGTTACTAAGCCATGCCGGTCAGTTGTCTTGTTGTGACATCACGGAGGTCACGTGACCGAAAACGGGATTTTCAGCTGCAGACGACGCAGATGCTTGAAGCGTCGTGTTTGTTTTCATTCAAATTAATACTTTTACGTACCTCAGGAAAATGTCAATCTATCAGATGAACAGTGTGTATGTTAAACTTTATTTATATAGTACAAAGTAAGTGATATTTACGACTTAAAATCAGTGTTCAGGGGCCCTTTAACTCAGAGCCAGCTTGCTAGCAGCCAGTGGGGGTCTATCTGGGTGTTTTCAGATTTTTGTGAAATTGAAGTCTACAAGCATTAAACTTTGGTGTGTTTGCACTGAAATACTCTGAAAAGTTGAATAAATATGTTTAAAACAAAAAAAAAATTGCCCTGCTGGGCATCAATTTTACTCATTTTAAACTGAGAGCATGGGACTAAAAACATGAACAAAATATACTAAAAGTTAGCTAATGTTGAAATTTCAAGTCAGGTGTCCCAATGTTTGATACATTCCTGTGCCAAAATTGGTAAATATTGGTACATTTAAACCTCCTGTTGCTAAGGATTAAAGGAAAAACTACTCAGTGCACAGTGAAAACTTTAAAGCTGATTTTCTCAAAATGGCCTCCGTCACACATGCAACCTTCAAAAACAAGTCATTCACGTTTGTTGGAGTAGAAACATGATTTAAGTATCAAAATAATGAGCTATAACTTGCAGATTGAGACATGCAGATACCTCAAATTGCCAAATTTTAAGTTAAGACTCATTTTGTGTGAATGGTCACATAAAGTATGAAGGGTTCCTCTCTGAAATATGGGTGTACTTGCACCCATGCTGTATAACCAGGTATAGTACAACTTGTTGTTTTGCCATTTGATTTACCAAAACATGCCTTTAATTAACAAATTTTCAATGAACACCTGCAATGATGCTTAGTTGATGAATGCATGAAGTTTCATGGAGGTAGTAAAACAACTGAGTGAGTTTTGACCCTGTAAATAAAAAGTACAGCTGATGTGTTTTACTCACATTTGACGAAGTCAGATCAATCAAATCAGTGTTTTATTTTATGTCTGTTTGCAGCAAGGTGACTTTAGACAACAGTTGGTGAAGGATAACCTGAGCATCAGGGTTTTCTAAGGGGTGATGAGTGTCAGAAGTCATTCAACTTTGCATGATGTTGATGTTTATTGAGCTTTAACCCTTTTCACTCACCCACACCCTAGTCAGTGAGCCAGTTGTGTTTTGGGCTGTGTGATCAGGTGAAGGAAAATCCCAGCTACATCCTGGAAATCTGCCCCAGACACCCCAAAGGGCTGGCTGCTCAGGACTACAGATGTGCCGAGTGCAAAGCGCAGATAGCAGGTGTGGCCTGTTCAGAACGTCTGTGGTGTTTTCCTTGTTATATGATGGTATTAGTGTGTGCATGTGGATGAGAGTGTGCATGTATGCGGGTGAGAGAGTGTGTGTGTTTTCCTATTTCTTCTTGGCCTGATTTAGTAAAACTGAAGAAGAATTTTGAGCTATAAAAAATCAACCAACATTTGTACAGTTGCTTATGCAGCACTTGCCCTCAAGAGATGGCAAAGTAAAAAGGTTGCACCACAAGACGGCAAAGTGAAAAGGTTGCACCAAGTTTGCTATGGGATTTCTTTAGGTACATAAATGATTGGATTGTGCAGTTGCGGATGGTGTGGAGCCCAGACTGTGTGAATACAATGGTCGCTACTACTGTGAGCTGTGTCACTGGAATGACCTGATGTACATCCCTGCACAGATCCTGCACAACTGGGACTTTGAGAAGCGAAAGGTTGGTGAAACCTGTCTCCTACCCCTAACATTTCCAGCTGTCTCCAGCCTGCCTCAAGTTGATCAGTACACGTTGTGTGAGTGAGTGTGTGTGTGCACATATGTGTGTGTGTGCATGTTGGGCTGATTTTGTTGACAGATTTGTGCATCTTAATATGGTTTTGATGTTGGATGTTAAAAATCCTAAACTCTGATGTTAAAAATGCCAAACAGTGGCAGCCATACCAGTGTCATGTTTGGACACACGAAAATACTACAGACGCTGATAGGAATGGGTCGTGCTGCTCTTGTGGCTGCAGTGTTTTACCTGGATAATGTGATCAGAATTTCCTGCAAGGGACAGTTTTGCCCTTGAGGTGAAAACACGCACACGTAAGATGCTGTCAGGTACAAGATGCTCAGATGGCATCATGCATAAGGATCAAGACGAGGTAAATATTAAAGAACAGTGCTGCAGGCTACAAGATGCAGGGGTACAGTTTGAAGGAAGAAGGATAACCATATATTATGACGAATGTGGATCATCCCAGAAATGATCACCTGTAATAAAGCCAGCTTCACAATAATAATTTACCTATTTTTTAATTTATGTATATTTATAATTTTATATATTACATCTGTGTGTGATGAAAGTGACTTGAAAAATATGTTGAATGAAGTATTATAGTGTATTTAGGGTTTCCTTGTTCTCTTGGTTCTGTTTATATATATATATCTCTGTTGACCCTCATGTTTTTTGTTGGCTTCGGGCTCATGTTAGGTGTAAATGTTTTATACATATGCTTTTACATTGCATGCATAAGTAAAAGTATCATTTTCACTCAGTGATTGGTCTTGTAAATTGGGAATGTGTGCAGGTGTGCCGAGCATCCAAACAGGTGCTAAAGCTGATGGTTAAAAAAGCAGTGATCAATGTGCAGAATATCAACCCTATGCTCTTCAGCTACGTGGAGCAGCTCAGTGACATCAAGGTACTGTTTGGGATTGTCTTGTGACACCAAAGTATTGTTTTTGGGATTATCTTGTGACATCGAGGTACCATTTGGGATTATCTTGTGACATCAAGGTACATTTGGGATTGTCTTGTGACACCAATGTACCATTTGAGATTGCCTTGTGACACCAAGGTACTGTTTGGGATTGTCTTGTGACATCGAGGTACCATTTGGGATTGCCTTGTGACATCAAGGTACCATTTGGAATTGTCTTGTGACATCATCTAAGTACCATTTGGGGATGGTCTTGTGACATCATCAGATATGATTTTGGATTGTTTTGTAACATCAAGGTACTGTTTGGGATGGTCTTGACAATGGCAGTCACTGGCTCCTCTTTGGTTATTATGGCTGCCATGGCTTTTACCTCCCATGAAAAATTTGATACTGGTATTTAGTGATTGGAGATCGTTGGGCTGACAGGCTGTGTTATAACACGTCTTTTAAAATTGTCCAGTGTTGCTTTTTGGCCTGTTTACTCCAGTTTCTGTGAGCTTGCCCTTATTTTAGGGTCGCAATGGTACTGGAAAGGGAAAAACCCTGGAAGTAATGTGTTTTTTTCTCCTGTTTTTGCTTTGTGTGGTTGTTGTGTGTGGAAGCTGAAACTGCTTTTTATGATGGGTGGGTGTTCGAAACAGGCAGTTGGCATAAATTGGATGTACAGCCAGCAGCAACAACAGAATCTTGATGTTGGCATTTTTGAGGGATGAAGCAAGATTTTTGAAACTTTGCCTGATGATGTTTTCAGTAGGCATTACACTTTTGTATGAGTTTTGAAGTTATTTTTCTCCACTACCTTTTGATACTGTGAAGTTTGTCTTTTGTAGTATCGTGGTTGCATTTGACTTTCAGTCATTATATTATGTTACACTGAATAACAACTCCAATGTCTCAGTTGACACAGTCTTGATTGATGGAGTGCTGCTGTTGGGTAGGGTCTGATCACCAACTAGTTACTCCATTGTGATAATCACACACACACACACACACACACACACACACACACACACACACACACACACACACACACACACACACACACACAGAAGTCCCTTGAGTGACATGTTATTTGACCATGCTACAGAATCTGAGGGAAGAACTGCTGCTGATGAAGCAGTACATCCTGGCCTGCCCCTCGGCCATGCAGGCCAAACTGCTGCTGCAACTCTCCTCTCGGCCCCACTTTGTGGAGTGCTCTGACCGCTACTCACTGCAGGACCTGCTGGACTCAGACGATGTACTCATACCTGCTCTTGTGCAGGTGCACTCATCCTGGGCTCAGCACATCAAAACAGACTGTGAGGTGAGTGTATGATGGCATGAGTTTTGTACCCCTGTAACAAGCTTGGGGTGGGGGGGAGGGGTGTATACTGGAATCATGGTGTCCATATGTTTGGACTTTTTTTCAGAAGATATTTTATGAGCCACTTAACCTTTTGTCACCATCCTTGGGATGATGGTGCATGATTGTGAGTTGGGGTGTCATGCCCAAAAAACAAAACAAAAAAGGGGGGTGGGGGGTGGATTGCTATTAGTACAACTGGCCAAAAGATAATTAGTTTTGTAAACTTGTCTGCAGGGCTAGTGCTGCAGGCTAATCATGCCTGTTGAGTAGCGTCCCTTGTGTAACAGCATGTTAGCCTGAAGTGATTTTGGCAGTTTTGTGTATCACCTGTAAGAAATGTACAAGAGTTGTGCTCAAGTCTTTATTTCTCAGTTATTTTTGTAGAATGGTCTTACAAGAGGAATCCATTCCACTGTGGAAACATATAGGCTAATGGACATTTTTTGTTTGTTTATTGTTTGAGTGTATGTTTTTTTTAAATTTAATGTTTGCAGTTGTGTCAGGGGAGAGGGTTTCTCTGTGAGCTGTGCACAAACAAGGAAGTTCTCTTCCCTTTTGACAACATCGCTGTTGTCTGCTCAGGCTGCTCAGCTGTAATGCACAGGTACTGAAGCCATTGGTGTTTGTTTCTAAGCTCAGGGAATGTTTCTGCCAGGGGGACAAAGCTAATTCTTCTAAAGTACAAACATCTGTGTGTATATATTGAGCATTTGTGTGTACAGATATGGTGCTTCTAATGTCAGTGTGGATGTGGGTGTGCATGTCTGCCTGCACATGTGTGTATGAATGTTTGTGCGTGTGTGTGAACATCTGCCTAAAAAAACAAGAGAGAAAAAAGAAAGAAAGACAAAATAACCCTGCTAAGTGCTATAACTAACTCTTTGGGCATCTTGTTTAATACCGCCTCCATCAAAAACCATGCCAGTCTGTGTTCATTTGGCCACCCATGGAAACACATTTTTTTTTTTATGTAGGCTTTTTCTCAGTAAGATCTTTCAGCTTTTGCATGGTGGTAACCTCCACTGAGTCTGGCATTTTTGCACCAATTTTCATTGACCTTGATTCAACTTTAAGGTCACAGGGATGTCACTCGTCAGAAAAGATACACTTGAAGTTGTTTTCTTGATAAGCTCGAATCAGATTAAGTTCAGGTTGTGTGTGTTTGTTCCCTACATACTATTATGATTTTGAAAAGGATTTTCATCAAAATATCCAGTATTGAAAGTAGATTTGTTATAGGATGAGAAAATATTCTGTTTGCATGCCTGCATGCACATCTTTTAGCTGGGAACGTTACAGGCTGTGGCAGTAAAATACTTCAATGTGCACGGTCTCATCAGGATGAAACTAGAGAAACTAGCTTTTTCAAAATATGTCTTTGCCAACAGGTATAGATCAAAATATGAAAACTTAGTCCTGAAGATTTTTGCTTGAAATTTCCCCATAATTTTTATATCAAATTTAGAAAGTGAGATCATTTTTTTCTGTGGGCACAATGGCCTGACTTGTGACATATACATGCTCTGCTCATGGCAAAAGATCAGATAGATACTGTATGCAACAAGTGAGCTTTGACAGTGTTTTGTACTTCAGGTCCCATTTATCATCACTCAAAATCTGGTTTTTGAAAGCCAGGAGGGTATTTCAAACCAGAATCCATAATTTGAAGTTTTTAATTTGATTTCTCTAAGCTGTTGTACAGGACATGTTTTGAGAACTTGTAAGCCACCTAGGTGTTTTAAACAGAATTCATAATTTGAAGTTTTGATTTCTTTAAGCTGCTGTACAAGACATGCATTGAGAACTTGGAAGAGGACTCCATTATTCATTAATTTAACCGGTGCAGAATTGTCAACTGGCTGCTCCATGTGTTTCAGAATCTGCTTCGCTCAGCAAGTGATGTGCCCAAAATGTGAACGTCGCCGCAAGAGGCAAGACAGAGCAGGTGCAAGCAATACCTGACACAAGCACCAGGGAGCCTTGGGCTCTGAATCCAAGACACTGTGCTGTATCAAAACTGATCCATCTGGCGCAGTTAAAGGGGTGCTTGTGGCAGTGAGCTTTGTAGGGGTGGTTTGCTCATGTTGCTCAGGACTGTGCTGTATCAAAATCAACATACCAGTATCTGCTGCTGATATTAAGAGAGAAAAAAAAGACTGTTGAAAGCGGTAGCGCGCTTTGCAGAGGTGGTTTGCTGAGTTACTACCCAGGTGTGTGCCACTGCCCATAGGAGCTGTCATTGAAGCTTGCACCAGGAACTAAGTGTGCATACCTGTTGGTCCGTACTTTGGGTTTCTCTGCAGCTCTTTCAGTTTTTTCTTTCTCCCTTAACATAGAAAATGTTGGAGAATGTTGTAAAGTGCGGTGAGTTTGGGTACACCAGAGAATGCCACTATACAAATGTTATCTGTTATTATTATCATTATTTTGAAGGTTTTGTTTGTTTTGCACATGCAGATGCACATTGTCAGACACATACATGTGCACACACGCATATACACACTGGAGCATCCTAGCACAGTGAGAGAGAGAGAAAGGCAGGATGTGCACACAGACGTGCACATAGATGGAAACATATGCATGCAGACATGCTTGTGCATACACATACATGCAAATGTGCACACACACACACATTCACATTTGCAGGCATGAATAGGGTTGTTTCTGGTTATGCATTATTTTGAAATAATTTATTTGATTGGGGTGAAGAGGTGATAATTTATTTGATTGGGGTGAAGAGGTGAATGAAAGACCAACTTTAATGTCATCTTGTCGCGCACTCCTCTATTCTAAATTGTGTACCTGCTTGTGACCTGTTTGTGTACATGCTGCTCTTTTCTTTGGCTATTTTAATTTTGTATTGCTGATTTCATTCTTCATCACTAGTTATGATCACCAGCATCATCATCATCATGATAATTATTATTAATATGAACAGTATTTGACATAATTATGTTACTGTTGTTTTTATGCAGACTTGAGAAAGGAAGACTTTGCTGTTTGCTGACCTTTACGTAGTTAGTATTGAAACTACCCAGTCAGCGTTGTAACGTACACCTCATGATGTTTACAGTCAGCGTTCCAACGTACACCCGATGATGTCCAGCCATGCGTTTCAATGTCCAGCCAAGCGTGGTCATTACATGCTTTTTGTGCCACAATATCAAGCAGATCTGTCTTTCATAATGCCTTCTATACAGTAGAATATATTGCAATGGATGTATGTATAATACAGTGTCATAATTGATGTTTTCAGACCTTGGTGCACATTTGTGATACGATCTTATAGAATCAACACACAAAGGAGTGTGTTTGTGTGACGTCTTTCGAGCACTAATTAACTCCCTTGTGTGTTGATTCTGCATGGGCATTCTGGGCCTTGTTCTGTTTCTATGATCTTATAACTTGCATAACTATACACTCTGTGAAAATGAAGTTATACGCACAATGTCATAGACTTCTGCCAGGGTCATTTTAGTTAGATGTGATCTGCTGAGTGGGAACTGGTTCATGTAAGCATCTTTAATGAAGTGTTTGTTTTTATTTTAATACATCTTTTATGAGTTTGCTGTTGCTTTTTGTTGAATGATCTTCAGGGACTGCATGAAACTCGATGCAATTTAACAGTGTGTGCCACAGCCTATGTGTGTGTGTGTGTGTGTGTGTGTGTGTGTGTGTGTGTGTGTGTGTGTGTGTGTGTGTGTGTGTTATACCTAGTTATGGTGATGGTGCTTTTGCTCACTAGCCTGTCTAATGCAGACCAATATGTCAATTCTGTGCCTTTCTTCAGCCAATCCAGGGAATAGGTTTGATTATATCTTTTAATACCCAACTTTTTAACTTTGATAGTAAACCAGTGAATGGAATCAGTTTGACTTTGCTGATAGTGTCAACATTGCTGTTTTAGGTAAAATGATCATTCCTAACCCGAGCCATCATATCCTTGTTAAAGGTGGTGTAAACACTAACAGACTACAGATTATATGAATGTTTTCAAGCTGAATACTCATAAGCAGTAGCTACAACACAAATTTACTCCACAGTTGTTTCTTCCTTTTTGCTTGTGCCCACCTCCAGCAGTTTTCTGTATCTTTGGAAATGGACGTGGAGTGATAGAAAGTATTATTTTTTATTTTTTTTCGTAACAGGAATTTCTACGTTTTTCAGGCATTGGTTTATTCTGAATAAAGCCTGTGGGTATTTATGAACACCATTTGTTTTGTTGGTTCGTTGGTTTTAGAACTGCTGGAGTGAGTGAGTAAGTGAGTGAGAGAGTGTGTGTGTGTTCTCACCTGTGACTGTGAGTGTTAATTTTGTAGTGTGTATGTGTGCTGATGTTGGTAACAACTAATGTTTTCATCATGGATTAGCTTCCCAGTCTTGGATAATAAGGACAAGAAAACATCACTGCCAACTAGGTGACAGTTCAGACACACACGCACACACACACATTCTCGCAACCCCTCGCTTCCCATTCTCTCGATCCCAGACCCCCCCCCCCCTCCAGTAATAACCATCGGTCACTAAAGACGTCAGCAGCAAAAGGAAATAAAGTACAGCTTCCAATGCCTGTGTCAGGGTTAGAGAAGTTCACACATGTATTCTCATGCAAGCTCGATAAACGACCTAACACTGACAAAATCAAAAACTTTAAAAAAGAAGAAAAAAAGAAGAAAAAAAAGGCTTTCACTGTCTAAACTGCTACATGTCCCACCACAGAAGTCACAACTTTGCTTGCCCAGCTCCTCTCCCCTTGTCCTCCAGAATTGCCCTGATACAAGTGTACTGGTTAACTGGGCGTAAAACACCAAGTCACTTACTTCCTCCAACTGCAGACCATGACTGTCAAACTTGACAGCGGAAGGATGATAGAACATAAACAGAAATGTGCTGACATGATGTATGTGCTCATCAGAACAAAGAGAAGAAAGGAAGAAGTCTGCGATGCCAAAGAAGGATACAACTCTCTCTGTGTGTGTGTCACCACAATAAATTTCTGGGCGTCACTAAGAAATAAATATCCTTGGGTCTGCCAGCTTTATTCACACATGTCAGTGAACTGTTCTCACCATGGGCATACTTGGGCATGTCAAATGTTAGTGAGCAGTTTTCATATCATGCGCATGCACACACTCACACACACACATGTGCACTGCACACACACACAACACACACACACACACACGCACGCACGCACCCCCCCAAAAAACAACAACAACAACAACACAAAAAACAACCAAAACCAAAACAAATTCAGTGTTCATCTTTGATGTACAGTGTTGTCCAGCAAAATGCCGCAAACTGAAATGTGAAATTATTTCATGTTTGCCTCTGACATGGTCACTAATACTGCTTGGTCTGCTGCTCTAGGAGTCACCCTCTATACAATAATTTATTTCATCTCTTAGACATAGGCTTAATTAATCTCTAAATTCGTCTGCCAGTCATATGCTTTTGCTGTCTTCATTTTCAGTATAATGCTGTTTTTACCAAATAATATTAATAATGATGATGATGATGATGATGATGATCATCATCATCATCATCATCAGAAGGTGGTGTAAATGAGTGTGATGATAGCTTACAAAAAGTCATTTGTTTGTTGGGTACATGTATACAACATACATGCAAATAATATTATGTATAGATATTATCCTATGAGCTACCGGGAACCAGATTTAACCCTAACCGGTTCATTTCCCATTCAGCCAAAGTAGTATTCTTATATGGCAAACTCCGCATATTGTTACTTTCGATATTGGCTTCAAAATGGCGCGGTCTAGCGGCCTGGGGAACTGGCAAGCGGAGCTGGATGCTCTGCTGAAGAAGAGCAGAGAGAAAAGCTTTCTCAAAGACTTTGAGTCTTTGCAAACAGACGTTGATCGCATCAGATTCATGTGTGACAGGAAGCTGTTGTCGTAAGTGCATAAAAATACGATCGAAACTGGGTGTTTTTGAGCGACTACAGTCATCCATTTTCATTATTCTGCCGGCATTGCACGAAGAAAACAAAAACAAAAACAACAACAAAACAACAGAAACAGTCTGTATGATACACACACGTGTGTGTGTGTGTGTGTGTGTGTGTGTGTGTGTGTGTGTGTGTGTGTGTGTGTGTGTGTGTCCGGAGTAATATCCAAGATAATGTTGATTGTTACTGATAATAATTTTGGACTGCGAGGAGCAATGTGGCAGAATTAAGTTACCTCTCTCACAAATCACAAAAGAATGCTCTATGAACCGTCATTCATCATGGTCAGATATTACGTAGAAGACCATTGTCTCTTGCCAGAGATTTGTTGTAAGTGGCATTGAACTTTGAAGAGTAGGATTTTTTTTTTTTTTTGAAACAGATGTGCAGAGAAAAATCTGCTTGATACTGATTAATAATGACATTTTTTTTTTTCCATGTGTGAGTGTGAGCTAATAATACCCCCCCCCCCCCCCCCCCCCCATGGATCTACAGAAACACTGAAAATGCCAGGTGAGAGTCACTGTAGACGATTCAGGTCTGTGTTATGTTCATTTGACGTCTTTTGACTGCTGATTAATCCCTTGTTCATTCATTGTCATTTATTCATTATACAGAAGCACCCAGACAGGCCTCATTCTGTTTTAGACTACAACAATTCTCTCTAGGGACTAGGCTAACAATGTAACAACTAACATGTAAATGTGTTAAAAACTTAAATGTATATATAAATATGTCATTATGTGTTCATGTGTTGAGCCAGTTTAAGACCAAAAGACTATGTCAGGTCTTTAATAAAAATGTGTTTTGCCTTATGCTGTATAAACCTGTGTCACTGACTGCCTGAAATGGTGAGTATAAACATATATATATATATATGCCACTGGGATGGCGTGCCTTTTAGACTTTAGAGGATGTACCCCTTGTGGAGGCTATATGTACCTTGTATCCTACTTCCGTGCTGGTGAGAGTTAACATCGGTGATTCAGGCTTGTGTTGTTGTGTGTACATGTAATGTCTTTGGAGCTGTGATCTGTTCCCTTATTTTGTGGTTCAGAGACATTGGCTGGTTGAGAGACTACTTCACAGAGCTGTGCCAAGAGCTGCGCAGCAAGGACGCTGAGCGTGCTGCACACCACAAGGAGGAAGGCAACAAGTTGTTTCTGGCTGGGCGTGACCAGCAAGCCCTGCTTACTTACACACAGGTAGGGAGTAAGTAAGTAAGTAGACATGGTGCTTAGCATCCACTGAAGCTATAAGGCTTATTAGGGACAGGGAGATTATTTAATTTATTATATCAAAGTGCGGGAAGATTTTGCATTATAGTACATTTCTGGTGCTGGAAAATATACCTTATATATCCACAATACCAAGTAAGCAAATATATATGATAATGTACCAGATATGGGATATAAAACTATATATATGTATCCATTTCAAGACAACACACCAAATTTCACTCTTGCCCAGAGATGGTCAGAGACTATTATATAATTTTGTAAGAGTTTGTCTGTCATCCTTTTGAGTCATTTGGAAGGTGATCATAAAGAAAGAGCATGACTGTAGTCAATGGTGCAGGAAGCTTTGAAAAATATGCAGATTCACCAAGATTTATCCTGAGAGCAAAGAAGCATGCACACAGGATAGAAGTAGATTTGCAATTACTCCCCTTAGACTTAGTCATTATCTATGCATACTTTCATTCGAACTCTGTCTGACTCCAGTTTTGAGTCAGGTGTAGGCAGTTTGACATTACCAGCTACGTCTGTCTGCTGGGCTTCTACACCACAGTGCTCTGTTCCAGACAGCAGGTGGCATTCAGTAGAATGCAAGCCCTGCTCAGCCCTGCTTATGAGCTGCGCTGAGCGTGGCTCCCATCCGTGCTGAGCATGGCTCACATCCGTGCTGAGCGTGGCTCCCATCCATCCCAGGATGGCCAAGTGTAAATGCAGCATCTTATTCTCACTAAGTGTGGCTCAAGATCATATGTGTCCCAGGATGGCCAAGTATAGACAGACACAATGTCCTGTTCTCGGCCAGGACATTTGTGCTGGTGTGAATGGCCCCAGGGAAGCCATAGCAGCAGCAACATCCATCCTGGCCAATTTCTGTGGACGTTCCAGCAGCACTAAGGATTAATTAGACACAGTAGCATTTGACTTTCACATCGGGCTTGGTGATGGGAGAGGTTTTGAAATGGGATAATAAAGTGCTATACAAAGAGAAAGAAAGAAAAAAGAAAAGACTGTGTGAATGTTGGTGTCTTTTTCTTTTTCAGAGCATGCAGTTTGCACCATGTGGAACAAAATGTGACGATTCTGGCACAGACCTTGGCTTGGCTTATGGCAATCGCTCAGCTGTGTTGTTCCGTCTCCACAAGTATCAGGTAGAGGGATTTTGGAGGATACACAGCCCCCCCCGCCCCCCCATCTTCCACCCCTCTCACCTCTCCACCTTCATACTTTTTCATCCCTGTTACTCTCTTTGCCTAGAACATTTATAGGCAAGTGTTTGGTATGCATGTGTGGTCTTGACTTTTTTCTCTCTTCATTTTCTCTCTTACCATGGGTATTTGCTCAGAATTGTTGAATTTGATCCTTCGGTGAGTGACAGGATTTTTTTGTTCTTTTTCTTTCCATTTTGCAGATATTTTACTGCTTTTTCATGACAGCTGTTGGTCAACAACTATCATAGCAAGTGGTATGTCCAGCTTGCCATATATTATGAGTTTATACAATTGATTTATTTTTATTCTTATTGTTTCTGCCCATTCCTTTTTAGAATAATTTTTAACAATTTGGTATTGAGAAATCAGGCAGAATGGTCAATGATGCCAGTATGTCCTAGCCTATTTTTGTTTTTGTTTTGTTTTAACAAAGGCAGTATTGCAGGGACTACCTCTTCAAAAAAGAATAAGAAAAAGTGTGTTCAGTGTTTGTGGATGTTTTCTTCTGTATTTATGTATGGACTGATTTAACAGATTGATTTGAGGAAGAGTTTACATATGAAGAGTTTGAAATGTGTATTTGCGTATGACAGAGTCTGATCGTCTTCAAGCAACCCTGTGTGGTCAGTAGGATGCTTAAATCCAGTTACTAACAGACTGACTTTCCTGTGACAGGAATGTTTGATGGACATAGACAGAGCTCTTGCAGCAGGGTTTCCCAACCGATCCCAACACAAGTTGCTGGTGCGACGTTGTCTGTGTCATGCCAGACTTGGTCATGAGGAAAGGGCAAAGGAAGGTATGAAGCTTTTTTTACAATACAGTAAAATAATACTTCATTATTAATCCTTAAAAAGCTGGTGCAGCAACAGAACAGAGTTCCAACCACAGGTTTTGACTTTGGTTTGTGTAAGCAGCCCCCAATGCTGGAAGAGACATGAAGTAAAATATTGTTTATTGAAAACAGCTGGGGAAGGATTTCTTTAAATGTAGGTTGCTGTGGGTGAAGTTGCTTTCAGTTTGCGTGCAGCTGATGAAGCACTGGTAATGCGCACTTCTTAGTTCTTGGTAGTCAGCACATGTTAAATGATATTTGAGTTTGATTAAGCTAATAAGGACCGAGAAAAGTATAACGTAACAAAAACAACAACAACTTCTGTTCAGATTCTTTTCAGCAGGCTGTGTGTTGCTATGAAATGATGATGGATGCTGCTGTGTATCACAGTTGCATATGTTAACAAAGACAAATGAGTAAAACTAAAAGGCTCATTGTATGCATGACTCGTGAACAGGGAATCAAATTCATCATATTGTTCTCTGTCTGTCTGTCTCAGTTGCATATTGTTTTCTGTGTCTGTCTCTCTGTCTCTATCAGTCTCTCTGTGTCTCAGTCTCACTCTGTCTGTCTGTCTGTCTCTCTCTCCTCGAGTCTGTTTTCTCTCTGTCTGTCTGTGTGTGTGTCTGTCTGTCTCTCTCTCCAGACAGTTTTGTTTGTAATTCATATAAGAAAAAGAGTACTTTTTTCTTATGAGACATATTTTAATCTTGCGCGTACCTTGCATTTCATGAGTTTAACCACAGATTTTTGCTTTCAGCTCAAGAGAACATTCGGTCTCAAATGCAGTGTTGTGACCCCAAAACAGCAAGTAAAGATATTCTTGTTATTGTCATTTCTAATGTAGATTCCTTCTTTCTGGTTTAATGAATGTTTCATAATTCAGCTCTGCTGTATTATGTTCAGTTCAGCTGTGACAGAAAGGATGAAAAGAAAATATTTTGAACTGTGCAGAAAGCCTAAACTAGTTCTTTTATGACAAAAAGTATGTGGCTTGTTTTTAGCTGTGCAGAAAGCATGAATTAGTTCAACTATGACACTGACAGAAAGGATGAAAGGTATTTTTAGGTGTGCAGAAAACCGGAAGTGGCAACTTTAAAAGATTGTTTTGTTTTTAATGTGTAGGTTACAGTATTAAGGACAAGTCCAAGGTTAGGGGTGATTTTTGACACGATTTCCGTTAAAGCTTGCTGAGAACGATGATGTAGGTGAAACTGTGATCTGAGGGTTATAAATGCACGAAAAAAAGGCATTTTCTGTCGTACCGAAAGTGTTGCCATGACACCGAAATCATGTGACCATATGCCTACTACGTCACTCTGGGGAGTCGCTGCAAAATGGCCAACTCGAGCTCCGAAGACGAAACTGATACTTTGCCCGAGAGACCCATAACAGTACTGGAACATTGTGTCAGCTTTGAAGCAAACCCCATGCGGTATTCCATGGGGTTTGCGAAATTGCACTCACTGAAGTGCTTATTACACAAATGGGCATGATGTGGTGCAGCAAGAAAGTCAGCTTGTTTAAATTGTATAAACTTAATCCACTTTCGCCTCACTGCAGGTCGATTGTGCGGGAGCTCGTGCATTGTTATACCTGGGGTTGTCTGCAAATTGTTACAGTTCGTGGCAACACAGTAGGCCGGCATAGTTAACTTTTTTTCGACCACACGCATACACAGTTTACTGAAGAATCTAAGATGGCAACCACACTGACTCCCCAGACTGACGTCACTTCCAGGGAAGCCTACAGAAAATAAAATTTATTAATAACCCAATTAAACATTTTATGTTATTTTTTATTTCATTAAATCTGAAACTAGTGACTCATTTGTCAATCATTTTGATGGTCATTTTGCATACTTAAAAACCTTGGACTTTTACTTTAATCTAATTTCTCACTTTTGTGTTATTTAAAAAAATTTATGTTATTTTTTATTTCATTAAATCTGAAACTAGTGACTCATTTGTCAATCATTTTGATGGTCATTTTGCATACTTAAAAACCTTGGACTTTTACTTTAATCTAATTTCTCACTTTTGTGTTATTTAAAAAAATTTATGTTATTTTTTATTTCATTAAATCTGAAACTAGTGACTCATTTGTCAATCATTTTGATGGTCATTTTGCATACTTAAAAACCTTGGACTTTTACTTTAATCTAATTTCTCACTTTTGTGTTATTTAAAAAAATTTATGTTATTTTTTATTTCATTAAATCTGAAACTAGTGACTCATTTGTCAATCATTTTGATGGTCATTTTGCATACTTAAAAACCTTGGACTTTTACTTTAATCTAATTTCTCACTTTTGTCCCCAGAACATTTGGAGGGAGAGTTGGCGAAAATTGAAGTACAGATTCAGTCAATGTGAGTGAAACTTTGCAATGCTCTTGCTTAAATTTGAGGGTGTCATGCTCCCCATGCATAAGTGTGCAAGGTACACCTTTTTACTGTTTAATTGCACCCCCCACCCCTTTATTTTGTTTATTTCACCCTCCCCTTTTGAAATGTAGCTTTGAGAGCTGCGTGAAGGACCTAACCCAACATTGCCCCCCCCCACCCCCCCAACGCCCCTCCACTCCCTCCTCCTGGACTTATACCAAATACACACTCTCACACACACATACATGCATACACATACCAAATACACACTCTCACACACACATACATGCATACACACACACACACACACACACACACACACACACACACACACACACACACACACACACACACTATGCACACATGCTTGCACGCATGCACACACACACACACGCATACTGAGCATGCACACATGCTTGCATGCACACACGCACACACACATACACACACACACACCAAGCATGCACACACACACACACACACACACACACACACACACACACACACACACACACACACACACACACACACACACACACACACACACACACAGAGCATGCACACATATTTGCATGCATACATACACATACACACACACACACACACACACACACACACACACACACACACACACACACACACACACACACACACACTCTCTCTCTCTGTCTGTTTCTCTCCCTCTCACTCCCCTAAATATAAATGTGACAGGGTGGGCTATGTTTTATTTTTTTATAAATGCTGTTGACATTGCATTGGTTTGGTTGCAGGAAGGGAAGGCCAGCTGACAAGTCTGGATCCTCAGATACTCAGACGTCACCTGAGCCATCAGTGTCACATGGTGCCAACAGCGTTCTTGTTCAGGCCTCCTCTGCTGTGGAGATGCAGACCTCACCAGCACAGGGCCGATTTCTGCAGGTTGGGAACATGCATGGTCATTTTTTAGGCGTGGGCATTTTTAGGCAGAAAATGATATATCAGTGATGCCATTGTACCCGGAATTGTGTTTTGTTTTTGTGTGTGCATGATGAAGAATCTGGTTACATTGTGCATGTCTGCTCCACACACACAAGATACCATGGTGATTTACTGTCAGAGAGATTTGGCCTGAGTGTCATTGTACATCTGTTCAAGGATGTTCAGTTTGCTTGATTTGATCACAGGATGGCATTGACCTGATGTGCGATTTAAATTCAGGGCTTCTGAGCTGCATTGTATCTGGTGTTGTGATTTCGATAACTGACTGTGATTAGCAGTAGTGGCTGTGAATTAGTGTTTGGTGATGTTTTATTGCTCAGTCTAATTGCAAAGATGATGCGAATTATAGTGCTTGATAAAATTTGTTGCTCACTGTGAAGCTAATGCAAATTAGTGCTTGATGGTGTTTTAGAGTTTTGTTGCTCGGTGTGAAGCTGACACTACTGAGTGCTAGATGATGATTTTGAGTTTTGTTGCTCGGTGTGAAGCTGACACTACGGAGTGCTAGATGATGATTTTGAGTTTTGTTGCTCGGTGTGAAGCTGACACTACTGAGTGCTAGATGATGATTTTGAGTTTTGTTGCTCAGTGTGAAGCTGACACTGGGCACTTGATGACTTTGAATTTTGTTGCTCAGTGTGAAACTTACACGAATTAGTGCTTGATGATTTTGAGTTTTGTTGCTCACAGACGTGCCAGGAGTCAGAATTCCATCGGTCAAGAAGTGGCAGGGGTCATTTTTGAGAGGAGAGAAATGTACAAAACTGTATTTTTGAGAGGAGAGAAATGTACAAAACTGTATTTTTGAGAGGAGAGAAATGTACAAAACTGTATTTTTGAGAGGAGAGAAATGTACAAAACTGTATTTTTGAGAGGAGAGAAATGTACAAAACTGTATTTTTGAGAGGAGAGAAATGTACAAAACTGTATTTTTGAGAGGAGAGAAATGTACAAAACTGTATTTTTGAGAGGAGAGAAATGTACAAAACTGTATTTTTGAGAGGAGAGAAATGTACAAAACTGTATTTTTGAGGGCAGGTTTTTGGTAACAGATTTGTCAATGCCCCTCAGAACTGAGATTTCAGAATCTGATGATGTGAATTAATTGTCCTTCAGGCCAAACAGCCAATCAAAGCAGGAGACACGCTGATTGTGGAACGACCTTTCGCTGCTGTGCTTCTGCCGCCTCACTACAGTACACACTGCCTCCACTGCTTTGCTGTCTTGCCTGACAACCCTGTAGGGTAGGTACTTTTGTCTGCCCTTCTGCCTCCTCACTATAGTACACAGTGCCTCCACTGCTTCGCTGTCTTGCCTGAAAACTGTGGGGGTTAGGTACTTTTGTCTTTTGTCTGCCTCCTCACTACAGTACACACTGCCTCCGCTACTTTGCTGTCTTACCTGTCAGCCCTGTGGGTTAGGTACTTTTGTCTTTTGTCTGCCTCCTCACTACAGTACACACTGCCTCCGCTACTTTGCTGTCTTACCTGTCAGCCCTGTGGGTTAGGTACTTTTGTCTTTTGTCTGCCTCCTCACGACAGTACACACTGCCTCCACTACTTTGCTGTCTTACCTGTCAACCCTGTGGGGTAAGTACTTTTGTCTGCCATTCTGCCTCCTCACTACAGGACACACTGGCTCCGCTACTTTGCTGTCTTGCCTGACAACCCTGTGGGATAGGTGCTTATGTCTGCTCCTTCGTCCCCCGTCCCAGTCCATGTCCCCCCCCCCCCCCAATTCCTCCCCCTCTCCCTTGCAAAAAAGAAAAAAAGAAAGGAAAAGAAATTGCTCCTGCAGTGGTTGATTGACTGAGTCTTGATACTTAACACCCATTGAAGGGAAATGACAGAACAGATAGCAGAGTAAACGTCACAAGTGGCTTGCGTCTTGGAAGATCTGAAGTGCTGTGGAGCTTGGGACACTACTGGCGGGCACAAAGCCAAGGACATTACACCAGTTGATCGCCTGGAAGAGAGAGGCGTGGACAAGCGCTTCATTGAAAAGATGAGAGAGGGCCACTGTCAGTCAGACAAACACTGGAGCTGTTTCAAAAGCAACATTGAGGAAACTTCTGAGAGATGGGGTGGAGCACATAATTATAGGCTTTTCTGAGTGCATAGATACCATCCTGAACTGAACTGAATTGAGCTGAGCTAACACCCAGCTAACTACTATGGTCATATCAGTGTAGACACTGATTCATCCACTCAGAATGTCAGCTCACTGTTCATGTTATACATTGTTTTATGTTTGAAGAGGATTGGAGAGAAATGAAACTGAATGAACCGTGAAGGCTGAAACTAAAAGGGTGGAACTGCTGGCAGCAGGCGAAGCATAGATAGCTGTATTTTGATCTGCTGCAGGCTTCATGAAAATGGGAACCTTTGATAGCTTTGTCAGCAGAGGGAGCCTTATTTTTGCATTCACTCTACCACCATTGCTGAGGAAAAATGAAATGCATGATACTCAGTACACAGACAGGTACAGAGTATAAAGTCACAAAACACTGAAGGTGATAAAAAAGTAAGAGATACAGTTGGATGAACAAACACAGCATATATGTGCGTATGTTATAGTCAGCGGAGTTGTGTGTTTAATTCTTCAGGTGCCAGGAGTGTAGCGGTGTGCTGTATTGCAATGAAGCCTGCAGAGATGCATCATGGGAAACCTATCATTATGTGGAATGCCGTTACATGGATCTGTTGCACTCGGTATGGTTTTTTATTTTATTTTATTTTAAACAAAAAAATGGGTGGGGGGGGGGCGGGGGGGGGGGGTGGGGGGGCAGCAGATGTTTTCTTTCTTTCTTCATCATGTTACAATGCTTGTATATGGGAGTTGCATGCAAAGTGGACTTCTTTTTATTGAGTGGTGTATACTGCTAAGGTTTTTGTATGAGGAATCTTGGTGCCTCTGATGCTTCTGGAATGATGCGGAAGTATTGTTCTGTTATTTATTATATTCAAATTTTTACTGTGCACAATAAGACACATTTTCTTGTAAGCATGTGCTAGGACAATAAATATTCTGATTCTAATGGCAGGTATTGCTGGAAGAAAAAGAAGAAGAAAAACTAATGAAAGTAAAATGAATGATGATTTCAAGATAAATGCATTGCAGGTCAGATCTGTGATACATATTTCATGCTGTATCTGGACTCATACTTGTACAGGTAGGAATTGCTCACCTGTCTCTGAGGATTGTGTTGACTGCCAGACTGTCATTTCTCATGGGTGAGTAGCCAGTTTGTTTTTTCTTACACACTGATAAACCTGTGTCCACACTGTGATGTCAGTTTGTGACTGACCAGATGTTATGTTTGACTAGTTCTCCAAAACACAAAAACATAATAAAAAACAAAGGCAGAACAGAGCTAGCATGTATGTATGATTGCGTGCGTGTGTGTACGTGCATGCGTGTGTGCGTGCGTGTGTGTGTATTCTAGATGGGGAAGGCAGCAGGTTGTTTGTTAGTACAGCTCTAGTACAGTTGTAGTAGTGCAGACGGCCATGTATCTGACCGGTTACGGTGATTATGTGACCAGTTTCCGTGAACCACTTTCACCTCTTTATAGATGTCGCAATGGTTTCTAAAGTGTCTAGCGTGTTCACTAATATAACCACTTGCCTGCAATAGTCATTAGCTTAGTGTTTAACTCTTTACCTGACAACAATGTGCACACATACAAAATAGAACAAACAAAAACCAGAAAAAAAGAGGAAAAAAGGGTGTGGTAGTGAGGGGAGCAGGCATTTAGATGTCGAACAAATTCACTGACCTTACCTACAGTAGGTTGCTATCCAACATGTTTACCTGTGTGATTCTACTTGCTGGACTATGTGGCAGATTTCCTGGAGCAAAGGGGGCGGGGAGGGGGTTGTGGCATTGTCCCAGGTGTGACTCAGGAAGGTCGCTACGAGAGGAACTACCTGTCTGTCTACGACCTCATGACTCACACTTCTGACATGGTCACTGATGACCTCTTCCAGTATTCACTGGTCAGTATTTGTGTGTATACATGTGTTTCTGTGTTCATCCATGTGTGTGTTTGTGTGTGCGTGCGTGTGTGCTTGTAATAATAAAAAATAATACATAAATTTTCTATAGCACTATTCCCCGCTGAGCGAGCTCAACGCGCTTGTTCACATACATGTACATAATATATTACATTTACATTTACTAACATATCATACACAAACAATCTCATAATACATACTTAATAAATTACACTAATATAAAACAAATACTTGTAAAATGGCACATAAAAAAAATGCTTGTGTGTATGCATGCATGTGCATGCTTAGTGCTTGCTTAGTCCTTGCTTAGTTTGTTTTAATTTGCACCCAGCAACAGCATCCCCCCACCACACACCCTCACACACCTTTGCCTATGAAGTCCCTCACAGCATGCATCATCAAATGTCCTTACAAAATTATAATTTGTTTCTTTGGTGTAGGGGAGGATAACTGTGCACAGTGGAAGTGCAGCATGCCATATGCCATTATTATTATTGATCGCTTTTATACAGCGCTATTCTCCACTCTCGGGTAGACTCACTGCACTCGCTTATGATTCTACATGAGTGAATAGCTTTTTATAGCATGTTTTTTTGAATATCCACCAAAGTGGTGTACTTAAGCGCTGGCGAGGCTGGTGCCGCAAGAAACTGCTGCCATTGTCTCTTTATTCAGTATGTAGTTTTTGCCAGAGTGTTCAATGCATGAATAAATTTGTGTTTAGAAAATTAGTCACCTTGCTCACACACCACCAGGGTTGTGCAGTCTAATATCACTTATGTGAAAAGACTTTAAAATAAATTGGAAGACGAAGAAACCCAGGTCGTATGAGGACGTCAATGTTTTTTCAATATCGACCGAAGTGGTGTACTTACAACACTGGCGAGGCTGGTGCCGCAAGAAACTGCTGCCATTGTCTCTTTATTCAGTATGTAGTTTTTGCCAGAGTGTTCAATGCATGAATAAATTTGTGTTTAGAAAATTAGTCACCTTGCTCACACACCACCAGGGTTGTGCAGTCTAATATCACTTATGTGAAAAGACTTTAAAATAAATTGGAAGACGAAGAAACCCAGGTCGTATGAGGACGTCAATGTTTTGCCTCTCCAAGACTTGGTTATAAGGCATTCATTGCAAGTTTGTTGCTTTTGGGTCCACAGCTTAGTGTGGAAGAATACTATTCTGCCAGTGCATACTCTAGAACAAAATGAGTGTCAATGAGACGATGATGTATGCCCTCCGTCATAAAAATCCCAACAACAGTGGGTATCTGAAACAGTGTAGGTGATGACAGAGAGTATATACTAGTTAAGGCAGAATTTGCATCCAGAAGGACTGAAAGCACAAAATAAAATTCTGCAAAATACCAACTGATTTTGACAGCACACATGCTGTCAAAATCAGTTGGTATTTTGCAGAATTTTATTTCTTTAAAAGATGGTACGTTGAAACTGGCTTAACTGTACATTGTTTTCATCTGTGCGTAAACTCTTTAATTAGTGAGCCACTCCTTTATTTTAGTTTACAACCCTTCCTTCATTTGTTTACTTATGCATTTTTAGCTTTTTCTGTTTGCATGTTAATAAAAAATTTTTTTGCCAGGCTGATCATTGTGGGGCATTTGTTTGAATAACATGCGTCCATCCATCATTACAATGCCTATTGTAATACACAGTGTGTGTGTGTGTGTGTGTGTGTGTGTGTGTGTGTGTGTGTGCTTGTTTGTACTTATGAGTGCTTATGAGTGCTTATGTGTGTGTGAGTGTGCTTGTGTGTGTGTGCCTGGTGTGTGCAAGTGTATGTGGAGGCAAGTGTTTGTGTGTGTGTGTGTGTGTGTGTGTGTGTGTGTGTGTGTGTGTGTGTGTGTGTGTGTGTGTGTGTGTGTGTGTGTGTGTGCAGGAGTGTGTAGGTGCAAGTGTGTTAATTTTTTCATTGGTTTGCTTTTCTGTTCTACAGACAGCAGCTGTGTTACTGGGCGTCTTGATTCACTCGGGATGGTTCATTTGTTCGCACAATGCAGACAGTGCCAGCTTAGACACAAGAAACACCAACCTTCTTGCTTTTCTACAAGGGAAGCCAATGCAAACCTCACAGCACGGAAAGTGCCCAGACGTGACCAAAGTGTTTGCTATCGGGGGGGTGTTGTTACGTCACGTTCAACAGCTGGTGTGTAACGCGCATGCCATTACTGCGCTGCAAGTGACGCAGGTCAGTGAGCAACACTTGGTGGAAACACAGAGCCAGGTACGCGTTGCTACAGCGATTTACCCCACTGCAAGTCTGATGAACCATTCCTGCGACCCGACCATAATATCCAGGTGTGTATGTGCATGTCTGACGGTTGGTGTAGGTTGCAATTGCATGTATTGTGTGTGATGGAGGATGAATTATGATAATAAATAACATTTCTATAGTGCCTTATCCACCTGCTTTGGCTCAAAGCAGTTTAGAATCCAACACTAGCACTTTACAATTCCCCCCCCCCCCCCCCCCCCCACACACACACATATCCACCTCCACCCCCCTCACACAGACACAAACACATATACACTCACACACGCATGCACACATGCACGCACGCACACATGCACACACACAAACACACATAGACACACGCATGCTTGCATGCATGCACACTGACAAACACACACACACACACACACACACACACACACACACACACACACACACTCACACACTGCAACAACAACAGTATCACAATTAAAAAATACAAAACAGGGGCACATGAATGTTTCAGACATAAATGATAATAATAAATTTTACATAAATGATAATAATAAATATTATTATGTCGCGCCTTTCCCAGTTTTGAAAACAAACTGAGCATAGTGCAGCATCACATAATAGCTAAGAAATGCATGCATGAAAACAAGATTGATGTAATACAAGCTCATCTAACAGGACAATAATAACAAATGATCAATAAAAATATCATACGTTTATAAAAGAATGTGTATGTTTAAATCAAAGTGCACTAGCAAGCAGTTGCATACCCATATGCTTACACACACAGCATGTACCAAGAACACTGGTTACAGTTCACAAAACACTAACCAAGGAATGAGACAATGGTGAATTATCAGTAGATGATCACTCAAACAGCATACACAGAATAACTGATGTAATCTGAATAAGATTCAACTGTAACAGCAAGCAGCTGGACATTCCTGTGCCACTGTAAAAGCAGATACATTATCAGTTCAAGTGTCAATTAAGCAGCATGACATGGCAATAAACTGACTGGATAAAGGGCAAGAGAAAAGGGTATACCAAGCCAAGTACTTCTTTATCCCATTCAAAGAAAAACATGAGTACCACATATGAATTAAAGCAAACAAAGAAACAGTATCTCCACATGTAACAGATTCATGTTTTAAGTGTGTGCACTAGCGTACAGGCAAGGTTAAAACCACAAGTATTATTTAACTAGAGTATATATTACTTATGGAATTTATTCTAAAAATAAACAGTGTCACACACATAATATGATTGATGTATAACACATTAATAGAGACCTCTTGCAACCATAAATACTTCTTGCAACCATGGAGACCTCTTGCAAAAACCTGAAACAATTGCGGATTACTGGAACATTTCAGAGAGTAGATGGGTTTTTAACTGTCGTTTGAGTGAGAAGTATGTTTCAGAGTGGTGGAGACTGCATTATGCTGCAAAGCACCTTAGAAATAAAAGTCTGCTTGAGACATGATACAAATCAAAATATCCATACTGTACTCTCCCATCCCTAATAGGCCATCTCACCTCTGTGGACATAAAGCAACACAAAACCAACAATAATGTACTCTTTCTGTGACATTTTGTTCTTTGAAGATAAATTTTGGTACAAAAAAAGAAAGAAAACAAAACAAAACACAAAAACAAAAGCAAAACAGAAAAAGAAGAAAAGGGCAATTTTGCGGGAGCCGGCCACTTTGTCTTGGGAGAGATGCACTGTGCACACCTCACCACTAGCAAGGACTGACTGTAAGATGTGTGTATGCTGTGTGACTGATCCTAGCTGTTGGGTGCAGTTATGTGTAATGTGGGGAGTCTAAAGCAGGATTAAGAACAACATTCCAGTTCCTGCTGATTAAAATGTAATTATTTGCTATGCTGTCAATATCTTTTTTAATTTTTTCCAAAAATTGTGGATGGTCTCAACTGGACAGTGCATATACGTTTACCAGTGTCTTTTGTTTTCCCATTATTTCAATATCAAGAATAACATATTTGCCATCATCATTTCTGATTACTGAATGCAGTGTAAAATCAAATTTTTGTTTTTAACAAAACAGCAACACCATTTGAATTTGTATTATTCCTATTCAGAATACAATCATAACCCTACATGGCTTGTACCATGTTATGGTATTGTTTGTAGAGGTGAGTCTTGGCTGCAGTTATGAATTTCTGTTGGAAAAAAATAGTTTTGCTGATCAAGCAAGCCACTTTGTCTTAAGAGAGATTCACACTGTACTTGTCCAATAGCATGGAGTCTAGCAGTTGGCACTATGCTGATCGAGCAAGCCACTTTGTTTTAAGAGGGGTCCACACTGTACTTGTCCAATAGCATGGAGTCTAGCAGTTGGCACTATGCAATCAGCTGTGATTATCCCTAAGTACTTCATCATGTTATTGGATCGCTCATGTGCAGTTTCCAGAGAGACGTGCTGATTGTGAAAAGTGTGTGTGACGTGCCACGTGGAGGAGAAATCTTCAACTGCTATGGTAAACATTTCTTTAACTGATATTTCAGTCCTTACTCTCTCCCACTGCCTTTCTGACAGCATGGTCTATAATTACACCTAATACCACAAAGTCTTTGGCAACGCTACATTCTTCAAACACATCCTTTCGGCACACCAGCAGTGTGTGATCAGTCTTATTCCAATCGTTGCTGATCTGTGAAGTGCACGTTTTTCTTCTTCTGAAAACAGCTTATGGATGCCACTGGGTTTTACGCTTTCAAATGTCTTTATAGTTATAATTATACTTTATAGGGTTACTATCTGAGCAAAACTTCAGATTGTACTGCAGTGTAGCGGTACTAGCATCCCGTTATTATGATATCAGTGACAGTTTAGAAGTACAGGTGGCTTGCACCTTTTCCTACAAGGAAGGGTAGCAAGTTCAAGAACATTATTATTATAATTATTATATGAACACTTGTCGAGTGCCTCATCTTGGGATGAGCCCTAAGGGTTTCACAGTGGCAACTATTTGCTGGTGTTCTATGCTTCTGAGCGGACCCACTGAACTAGCCATTTGTGACTTTGAATGAGTGAAACTGTTATGAAATGAATTGGTGATTGGATGACTGGTCCAGTGAAACTTATAATGTGATTGGCTATCGAGTCCAGTTAGATGGGTATGGTGTGACTTGGCTGACTTAGACAATAAGACTGTTATGGTGTGTAAGTAAGTAACTTGATGTTTTACACCCACTCAACCGGTATGGTTATATCAGGGCAAGTTATGACCTGGCTGACTTAGACAATAAGACTTTTATGGTGTGTAAATAAGTAACTTGATGTTTTATGCCCAGTCAACCAGTATGGTTATATCTGGGCAAGTTATAACATGGCTGACTTAGACAATAAGACTGCTGTGGTGTGACTTGGCTGACTTAGACAATAGGACTGCTATGGTGTGACTTGGCTGACTTAGACAATAGGACTGCTGTGGTGTGACTTGGCTGACTTAGACAATAGGACTGCTGTGGTGTGACTTGGCTGACTTAGACAATAGGACTGCTGTGGTGTGACTTGGCTGACTTAGACAATAGGACTGCTGTGGTGTGACTTGGCTGGCTTAGACAATGTGACTGCTGTGGTGTGACTTGGCTGGCTTAGACAATAAGACTGCTATGGTGTGACTTGGCTGACTTAGACAATAGGACTGCTATGGTGTGACTTGGCTGACTTAGACAATAGGACGGCTGTGGTGTGACTTGACTGACTTAGACAATGTGACTGCTGTGGAGTGACTTGGCTGTCTTAGACAATAAGACTGCTATGGTGTGACTTGGCTGACTTAGACAATTGGACTGCTATGGTGTGACTTGGCTGACTTAGACAATAGGACAGCTATGGTGTGACTTGGCTGACTTAGACAGTAGGACAGCTATGGTGTGACTTGGCTGACTTAGACAGTAGGACAGCTATGGTGTGACTTGGCTGACTTAGACAGTAGGACAGCTATGGTGTGACTTGGCTGACTTAGACAGTAGGACAGCTATGGTGTGACTTGGCTGACTTAGACAATAGGACAGCTATGGTGTGACTTGGCTGACTTAGACAGTAGGACAGCTATGGTGTGACTTGGCTGACTTAGACAGTAGGACAGCTATGGTGTGACTTGGCTGACTTAGACAATAGGACTGTTGTGAAATGACTGGTTGGCTGGTCCAGAGGGACTGTTGTGAAATGACTGGTTGGCTGGTCCAGAGGGACTGTTGCAAAATGACTGCCTGGTTGGTCCAGAGGGATTGTTGCGAAATGGCTGCCTGGTTGGTCCAGAGGGTCTGTTGCGAAATGACTGCCTGGTTGGTCCAGAGGGACTGTTGTGAAATGACTGCCTGGTTGGTCCAGAGGGACTGTTGTGAAATGACTGCCTGGTTGGTCCAGAGAGACTGTTGCGAAATGACTGCCTGGTTGGTCCAGAGGGACTGTTGTGAAATGACCGGTTCAGAGGAACTGTTGTGAAATGACTGCCTGGTTGGTCCAGAGGGACTGTTGTGAAATGACTGCCTGGTTGGTCCAGAGGGACTGCTGTGAAATGACTGCCTGGTTGGTCTAGAGGGACTGCTGTGAAATGACTGCCTGGTTGGTCCAGAGGGACTGTTGTGAAATGGCTGGCTAACTGGTCCAGAGGGACAGTTGTGAAGTGACTGGCTGACCGGTTACTGGCGGTGACTGGCTGACCGGTTACTGGTGGTGATGTGAGACGCGTTATGTTTGTGCTCTGTGTGTGCAGGGCCTCATTGTAAGCGCATGAAAAGACAGGAGCGGCAGAGGGAACTGAAGACTCAGTATTTCTTCGACTGCCAATGTCACGCCTGTTTGAATGACAAAGATGGTCAAGCAGCTACCTCACAGGTAGCACTCTGTGTGTGTGTGGATGCATGTGTGTGTGTGTGTGTGTGTGTGTGTGTGTGTGTGTGTGTGTGTGTGTGTGTGTGTGTGTGTGTGTGTGTGCACACGTGCTGGCATGTGTACGTGTACGCGCAGGCGTGTGTGTGTGTGTGTGTGTGTGTGTGTGTGTGTGTGTGTGTGTGTGTGTGTGTGTGTGTGTGTGTGCACACGTGCTGGCATGTGTGCGTGTACGCGCAGGCGTGTGTGTGTGTGTGTGTGTGTGTGTGTGTGTGTGTGTGTGTGTGTGTGTGTGTATGTGTGTGTGTGTGAGCATGCTTGTGTTTGTGTGCGTGTGTGCATATGTGTGTGTTTGTGTGAGCATGCTTGTGTTTGTGTGCGTGTGTGCATATGTGTGTGTTTGTGTGAGCATGCTTGTGTTTGTGTGTATGCGTGTGTGTGTGTGTGAGAATGCTTGTGTGTGTGTGTGTGTGTGTGTGTGTGTGTGTGTGTGTGTGTGTGTGTGTGTGTGTGTGTGTGTGTGTGTGTGTGCATACATGTGTGTATGTGCGTGTTTGTGTGTGAGCATGCTCGTGGTTGTGTTTGTGTGTGTTTGCATGTAGATAAATTCACATTTATGTGCGTGCTTGCATGTGCATGTTGGTATATAAAAGCTTGCATGCGTGTGTGTAAAATGTGCCGTCCCTAACATGGTTTCTGTGGACGTTAAGCACCATGTTTACTTACTGTGTGTAAAATGTAGATTACATTCGTGTGAAAATGTTTTCGATTTCAAGGGCCTGCGGTGTCCAGACTGTGGCGGGATACTGTCTGCTCAGCAGCCAGTGTCAGCGTGCCCATCATGCCATGCGACAATTGACACGGCAGCCATCTTGTCGCAGCTCCAGTCAGCCGATGCAGACTTCAGCGAGGGCGTGAAGCACCTTGAAAACGGAGATCACAAAAGTCTGTTTGTTATTATTTAATTTTTTCACTTGGCACCAGCCATGTAACGACCAATCAGCAAATTAATTTTCACGTGGCACCAGCCTTGTAACGACCAAACAGCAAATTAATTTTCACGTGGCACCAGCCATGTAACAACCAAACAAAACAAATTTACTGATAGACAAACAAACACAAAGATCAATCTGTGTTCTTTGTCCTTCTTCTTTGTCTATTGGTACTTTGGTGTAACAATGAGGGTAGATTTTGTTTGTTTTTGTTTCAGTCACACATTTGACCATTTTCTCTTTGGTCTGTGATTACAAGAGATGCAGAGAAAAGATGATGATGATGATGATTGCTTTTAGACAGCGCTGTTCTCCGCTCTTGAGCAGACTCGCTGCGCTTTTGTCGCATGCCTTTCTAAATGTGTGACTTTCGCCTTTTGTAGCACGTTTTGAATATCCTCTGAAGTGGTGTGCTGTTAATGTTTGGTTGTTACATGGTTGGTGCCACGTGAGACTGTTGCCATCTCTGCGCGTTCTGTGTACACCATAAAACCATGCAGAAGAAGACGAAGAAAAAGAAGATGATGAAGAAGAAGACGATGATGAAGAAGAAGAATAAAATGATGATGACGACGACGACGACGAGCAAAACAAAGCAGAAGAAGACGACGGCGACAAGAAGAGGAAGACGGCGAAGAATGGACGCACGACACACCGCTCCACACTAAGCTCTGGGAGTTTCCCCGATGACCCGCGAAAGACTTCCAATTTTGCAGCCTCCGTACTGGGCTGTCAACTGACAAATGCCGTTAAGACTGATCAACGAAATGTCTTTGACGTCACGGATAGGTAGAACACCAGAAGCTCTCAGTTTTGTGTACAGGTCACTGAAGAAATGCATGTGGATTGCAATTGATTTTGTAACCGATCTTTTTATATTTTAAATCTATGTGGTGTGTACTTTGGATGAAGTACTGCAGCGGTCTAGAAACAAATGTAAGTCCACGAAAATAAGTGTTCTGTTGGGTATTTTCTTCTTCTCGATCTTGATGGGTTACGTTGGCAGCGCCCATAGGAAAATTGGAGAGAGCACTAAAAAAAAACACACACACACACATACAGAGAAACAAACAACAAACAACAACGAAACCCAACCCCAACAACAACAACAACAGCAAAAAAGCTTCTTTTTATACTGGAGAGGACAGGAGAAAAGATCTAAATCTCTCGTGTCTCAGTGCAGACTGTGCTGTCTTCTAGGTTGTTCCAGTCTGTTCTCTGCGATTGTCCTTGGAAAAAAAGCTATTTCTAAAGATGGCTGTCTTACTTGTCGTTTCTACAGCATAGCAGCGGGTGTTCATAATGATTGGGAACTTTCTGGTACAATATAGCCGGCAGGTGAATAAAACAAAAAACAAAAACACACAAAAACAACAATAACACCAACAAAAAACAACAAGAGCCCAAAACAAATACCCCCCAAAATAACAACAACAAACAAACCACAAAATATTAAGCAAAAGAAAATGACTAAAATAAAAATTCAGACCCGATTGTCGTTTTTTCCCGCCGATGACCATCTTTTGCTGACCTTGATGGTGGTCTTCCGTTGCAGATTCTGTTCAAGCGTAACAGTGGGCTTTTTCTCTTTGCAGGGGCTCTGGTGAAGTTCAACAGTGGGCTTTTTCTCTTTGCAGGGGCTCTGGTGAAGTTCGAGTCGTGCCTGAAGGTCCGTTCCAAAGTGATGTCTCCCAACAGTCATGATCTGGGTCAAGCCCACGACGCTGTCGCCCAGTGCCTAGCTAGCAAAGGTGAAAGACTTTTTGTGGATCAGTGACGCTTAACGGCCGCACTGAGAAACCGCATAGGCCTACAGTTTGTTAGGGACGGGGCGGGGAGGGGGAAGGTATGTGTGTGGGGTGGGGGGGTTTGGTAGAGAACCCAGAAGCTGTGTGAGCTGGGCTTCAAAACAACAACAACAAACAAACAAACAAACAAACAAAAACAGCTCAACCAAAAGCAGGTGAGTATCCTACATCTCATTTTCTTTTTCACCGTTTAACTGTAAGTAAGTAAGTAAACATGATGCTTAACGTCCACAGAAACCATAAGGCTTATTAGGGGGGGGGGGGGGGGGGGTATGGAGGTGGGGGGAGAAGGAGATTATATACCTATCGCTACACTGTCACCACCAGAGTGACTCCTGCATTAAGGTGGGCAGCGATGAGAGCCATTTTAATGTTTCATAATTTTGAGTGATAGAGTCACAAGACAGTGTCCACAGACCACAACTTTTGAAGAGAAAGGAGAGCCGAAGCAGATTCGAACCTAAGTCCCTCTGCTTACCAGCCTAACGCCTTACCGCTAGGCCAAACCGGCTCACAGGTTTAACTGTAGTCTAAGTGTTGTTTTATAGCTTGAGAAAGGGGCTTACCCCGAAAATTGGCATGTTGTGTTTTGTCATAACAAATAGCGTTCTTTTTCAACTTTCATGTGTTTGGATCTGGGCTTTCGTAGCTGGGCGGATTGTCTTGCTGCCGGATTGTTTCTTCAACAGTCGGTCCTGCTGGATTGTTTCCTCAACAGTCGGTTCTGCTGGATTGTTTTCTCGACAGTCGGTTCTGCTGGATTGTTTTCTCGACAGTTGGTTCTTTTGAAGCTGTCAGTCTTTGTGACTTCATCCCCCGCAGTTGTTGACAGAGCAAGCTGCAAAGTACACATGTTGCTTTGCACTGGCGAGATTTCCACCACCTTATCCCGTTGTTCCGGTGGTGGCGGTCTTTTTGCTGTTTTTGCGGGTCGGAGCGCTTTGGACGAGCTATTTGTTGGTACGCTACGCCCCCCCCCCCCCCCCCCACCCCACCGCCGCGCGTCCTCGATAAACCGTTTGTGGTTTCAGTGCGCGTTAAGTCCCAATACTATAATCTGTGGGGGCAGGAGTGGGGGGAGGGGGAGGGGGAGGGGGGGGTTGAGGGTGGGTAGAGGAGGGTGGAGGGGTAATAAGTATCTGTGTTGAGATACTTGCCCCAGTCATTCCAACTACACGCTGGATACCACGCTCAGAACAGAACGACAGAGATTAAAGCGGATGGGAACGCACTGAAGTGCAAAAGCAGCACGTGTGCTCTGCAGCCCACTGTTTCACCCATAGTAGGGAACAGTTACACACACACACACACACACACACACACACACACACACACACACACACACACACACAGAGCAGCAGCAGCAACATCATCATCGTCATCATCATCAATAACAACAACAACAACAACAACAACAGCCGTGTCCGCGTAAACAACTGTTGAGAGCAACTCAAGCAAAGAGATCATCCATTTTTCTCCACGAGAGCCCAGCACCATCTCCTTGTCGCACGTCTACTGTTGGTTTGGTTAAACCTGCTCAACGCCTAGTTGCCTCCCAAGAGGTACCGCACGGCTCCTGTTGGTTTGGTTAAACCTGCTCAACGCCTAGTTGTCTCCCAAGAGGTACCGCACGGCTCCTGTTGGTTTGGTTAAACCTGCTCAACGCCTAGTTGCCTCCCAAGAGGTACCGCACGGCTCCTGTTGGTTTGGTTAAACCTGCTCAACGCCTAGTTGTCTGCTAAGAGGTACTGCACGGCGAGGACCGAAGTCCCAGGAGGTGGGGTTAGCGTGAGAAGGCTGTACATAACGCTGTACTGTTACCACCAGAATGATTCTGCATTAAGATGGGCAACGACGGGAACCACTGTCATGTTTCATTAATTGTGAAGAACAAAGTCACAAGACAATGTCCACAAACCACAGCTTTTGAAGAGAGAGGAGAGCCGAAGCGGAATCGAACTGAGGTCCTTCTGTCTTTTTCTTCTTCTTCTTCTTCTTCTTCTTCTTCTTCTTCTTCTTCTTCTTCTTCTTCTTCTTCTTCTTCCAACTCACAAAGACAGTGCCCTTATGCGTCGGTAAGCGGGGCGTTGAAACGGAACACCTAACTTGTTTCGGTCAGTGTTGAGACGAATGTCAAACTGCATGCATCATTCCTGCGTCAGAAGTGCCAGAGCTGAGCATCTTCCTCAAACGAGTCTTTCTTTGCAGGGGACTACGCGAAAGCTGCAGATCATCTAGTACACAGTCTAGCCGTCACGGAAGCCGTCTTCGGCAAGGACGGCATCGAAACGGCCAGAGAACTGCACAAGATGGCGGAGGTCCAGATTCACGCGGGACGTCCCAAAGATGCCTTGAGGTCGACCTCAAGAGCGCTGAGTCTTGCCGGGAATCTTTATCCCCAGTCTGACGAGTGGGTGCAGGAGCTGCTGTGTCTGAAGACCGGTCTGACAAAGATCATTGATGAGGATGGGTTTCGGTGAGAGTTTTCGCCCTGATTTATACGCAATGGTTGACTGGGCGTAAAACAACAAGTTACTCATTGAGAGTAAAAGCGGCTGGCTTACATTGTGTGTTCTGACACGATGCTTACTGATTAAGAAATGTTGGTATATAGTATGGCATCTTTGTTTAAGGTTTCTTCCGTGGCGTAATTATTGTTTCAGTAACTTGTTCCCGCGAGAATAAGTGAGAGGTTAGCCATTGTGTCAGCAGTCTGTTGGGGGGGGGGGGGGGGGGGGCTGTCACACCCTCCGCCTGGGTTCAAATGATGACCTCTGAATGATATAGTAGTTGAACTGCCTTGTCAGGGATGATTTAATTATATTGACTTGACCCCACATTTTGGATCATGCTGTCTGCTGCGCTTCTGATGCAAGTTCGGGCCGAAGCTTGCATCTCATTATAAGCCAGTGAAGAAACGAAGTATAGTTCGTCGAACTGTCCGAACCATGCTTGTCTGAGCGCAGTTAAGAACCGAAACATAGTCCGGCCAACTGTCCAAAGTATGTTTTCTCATTAGTTCCACAGTTGGCCCATTTAAGAACGGACTTGAAGCGGAGGGGCCACTGATTCCCCCAGCTTCCTGTCTGTCGTCAAGGCCCTGGTTGCGGGGACCGAGCGGTGTCCTGAGTCAGACCCAACTGAGACAATACCACAGTCGACATATTTCTTGATAAAATTTATCCTTCTCCGTCTGCTTCTGTTGCATTTCAGATGTAAAGACATGGATGACATCAAACAAACTCAAGCTTAATGATGATAAAACAGTCTACTCATAGCCTCGAGCAGAACCTCTCTCCCAAATCCTCATCCAACCTCCATTTACATAGGAAACACGGATATTTCTGTTTTCCTTGCAGGCAAATATGGGCGTAGCATTCTCTAACAATCTGTCCATGGAGAAGCATGTCACCAACATCTGCAGATTTGCCTGCAAAGAAATTCGGAGAATTAGTAGCATCCGTCACTATCTCACTATTGATGCTATAAAAACCCTCCACCGTGCCTTTGTTTTGTCAAAACGTGACTACTGTAATTCTCTTCTGTCAGGTTCTCCAAAACATCTTCTTGACGAACTCCAAAAGATACACAATTCTGCAGACTTGTCCTAAAAGTTGGCAGGCATGAACACAATAAACCCCTCCTTCAGAAACTTCACTGCCTACTATTAGCCTCAAGAATCCAGTAATACTGGATACTTTCAGTGAAAGAATTGTAATGCAGAGTTGCGACTTTATACTATAAAGTCGCAACTCTGTGCTGCAATTCTTTCACTGAAAGTCTATCTTTCTAAACTTTTGACTGTCGACAATCCATCCAGACACCTTCGCCCCATTTCTGACACAAAGACCTTCCGCATATCTTTCACAAAAACAAAAACCTAGCTATGGACAACGAGCTTTTTCTTTTCGTCTGTCCTCATCCGCATCTTCTTTCAAGCAAGTCTTAAAAACTCATCTCTTCAAGTTGACTGGGCAGGAAAACGACACAGCTCAACCCAAAGCAGATAAGTGGTTTAGCTTTCCATCTCATTTTTCATCGTTTTTCACCGTTTAACTGTTAAGTATCGTTTTGTAGCTTGATAAAGGGGATTACCCCGAAAATGTTCCGGTGGTGTTTGTCCTAATAAATGCGTGCTTTTGGACTTTTTATGTGTTTGGATCTCTTCAAATCTGCATATAATTAATGTCCCCCCTCCCCCACCTGTGTATGCGTGTGCACATGTGTGTGTGTGTGTGTGTGTGTGTGTGTGTGTGTGTGTGTGTGTGTGTGTGTGTGTGTGTGTGTGTGTGTGTGTGTGTGTGTGCAATATCCCTCTGTACGTTTTGTGTTTGCAGTATATACCTACTTGTATTATGTGTACTCAGATCAGAGTTTGGTCATGTTTAGTTTCTGACAACTTTGGTTTACTTACTGAACCTTTTTATTTTGTCCATTGTATGTGTTTATAAATTATTATTTTTTTGCATCGTTTTGTACAGTGCATTGTGCCCTAGATTTGGCTAAGGATCATGCGCCATAGAAATGTCCATTACTACATTATTATTTCCTGTGAGTCTGATCTGGGAAGAAGTCAGCCCGAACTGCAGAAGAACCCCGCCTCTATCTCCCAGACCGTCGGTGGACCTGCTTTCTGTCAGCCGTGACCGTGCATTTGGGTGAGTATGGTTTGGACGCACAGGTACCACACAGTTCAAGGATACTAGGTTTAACTGGCGCTGTGAATACGCAAGGTTTTGTGTGGAAGTTTTTTTATGCGCTATATATCAATTTTCATCATTCGTTTATTCATTCAAACTGGATTAGACAGTTGGGTCGTGGTCACAACCGGCCACGCACTTTTACCGACGGTTTCCCGTCTGCCGTTCATTTACGGCAGACCATCTTCCTGTGCCCCTCCTTCTGGTGGTAAAAACAGACCATGTTCTTATTATTGCCGGGTGAGCCGGTTTGGCCTAGCGGTAAGGCGTTAGGTTGGTAAGCGGAAGGACCTCGCTTCGATACCGCTTCGGATCTCCTTTCTCTTCGAAAAGGTTGTGGTTTGTGGACACTGTCTCGTGTTTGTGGACACTGTCTTGTGACTTTGTCCATGACTTCCTACTGAAACATTAAAATGGCTCTCATCGCTGCCCATCTTAATGCAGGTATCATTCTGGTGGTGACAGTGTCACGAGTAGCAATAGTTATATAATCTCCCGCTCCCCCCACCTCCATACCCCCTTCTCCCCCCTTCTCCCCGTCCCTAATAAGCCTCATGGTTTCTGTGGACCTTAAGCACCATGTTTACTTACTTACTTATTACTGCCGGACGACTTTACACAACTATCACCCACAGTCGATCGGCTGTCGACACCTGACCCAATTACAGAACCACCTCCCTTCTTCCTCTCGGCACCGCGAGCTTCAGCGTACCTTTCAGCAATTTCAGCTGTCACGGACACACGCCCAGGCTGTCTCTCTGCAGGACATTGCGGCCAGTTCAGCTGACACACTACCTATCAACTGCCACTGACGAAGAAGGTCTGCGCACGACCTGCTACCCGTCAAAGGCTGAGACGCTACTTATCAGCTTCTCCTGAAGAAGGTCTGCACCTGTCAAAGGCTGACACGGTATACCTATCAATTGCTCCTGAAGAAGGTCTACCAAATCCTCGAATGACCTCTCAACCTTAGCTCTCAGCTCCAACCAACGGAAAAGGCAGGTCTCCAACTGAGGAGCAAACGGAGTAAACGTTTCAGCATCCTTTTTTTTCTTTTCTTTTTTTCTTTTTCTGTCAGATATCACCTCTTTAAGCTGTCCTATTGACTGTGCGCGTGTGAGTGTACCACCATCGTTTCCGCACGACGCCGGCTGCCTTGCATGGACCAGCGCTGATGGACAGGACGTCACAAGGGAAATGCTGCAGGCTACAGTGACGTCATGTTGGTGTCTGTGGGATCGTTTCTTCGGGGATCGCTGTAGGTTCCATAGACCTACGAACTAGCCTACCCAATCCAGAAACAATATTTCGCTGAGCACCTCTGCGTGCACACGCGCAAACACACGCACGCACGCACGCACGCACGCAAATATACTCGCACGCACGCACGCACACACACACACACACACACACACACACACACACACACACACACACACACACACACACATCTATATCGCTAAAACTCTCGAGTAACTTCATTCTTGGATTTTATCGTCCCGTGTCATCTCAGGACGGTCACTCATTCTGAATCGCTTACTGCTAAAGCGCAGTGGGTCTCCTCGGCGATATGTGAAGAGGGCTAAATAGCTGCCTTTGTCAAGCGCATAGGGCTCATCTGGAGATGAGACGCTCGACAAGAGTTCATATAAATACGTTTTATACATACACTAGAATCACGTGGAACAAACATGCACCAGATTCACGTGGAACACGTAACCGCGCTTCACTCTTGTCAAAACTGAACCGAAATCACAAGTGTCTAGACCCCTCCCCACCACAGGCATTCGAAACCACTGTGACACAACGTCAGTGTACGGCAGGTAATAGCACGCGGAACGGTAGGTAATAGCAGGCGGAAGGGTTTGATCATTCAACCGAAAGCCTCTCTATACCGGCATTTGTTCCTTGCAGTGCATTGCCTCCCGGAAGCTGTGTGATGGCACTGATCGATCCATGGACCTGACAGATGCAAACGGATTGTGGTTTTGAACTGCTCGAAACCAAAGATTTAGATACCTGTGATGAGTGCGTCTTCTCTTCGGCCACCGGCATTTTCTCTTCCAGCACATTCTTTTTGGTCTTAGTCACTGACTTTCGTGGTAATGTCTTCTTGTTTCAAAGAGCCTTCCAAGTTGATGATGTTTCCAACGCTAGGTGTCCAGACTTTGTGTTATCCAACTAGCTACTGCCTGGCTGTATACGTGCGCTGTAACGTGGTCATCAACGTGGCCAACGTCGTCATGGGGGTCTACCTGGCAGTCATCAGCATAGCGGACGGAATGTACGTGGGGAGCTATTTCTGGCACGAAAGAACAGGAAGGACAGAAAGATCAGTATGCCTTGTAAGATGGCCGGCTTCCTGCCCTTGCTGTCCTGTGAACTGAATCTGGACCTCTGCCATTTTGTGCAGTTCTCTGGCCGTTTCGCTTCCGTCCTTGCCGAAGATGGCTTCCGTGACGGCCGGACTGTGTACCAGATGACCTGCAGCTTTCGCGTAGTCCCTTGCAAAGGAAACGCTTGGGGAAGCTGTTTAATTCTGGCACTTCTGTCTCTTGCATACTTTTATAACTGCTGACTTCAGAGTGACTGGACGGAAGTCATTCATCACGACGGCATAGGAACTGCAGCACGTTTTCTAACGTAACGTCTCTATGTCATTCTTAAACTGTACCCATTAAAAAGAAAAGTAAGCCCATAATCTAAGCCAGTTGTTCTGTGCATGGCTTGAGACCAAACCGACTACGACGGTGACAGTGTAGCATTAGATATAGTTTCTCTTCCCCCTCCCCGCCCCATCCACCACCTCCTCCCCCCCCCCCTGCACTCCCCCCTCTCTGCCCCCACCCCCACCCCCCCCCCCCGCCCCTCTTCCCACTCACCTGGCATCTCGGTCCTCATCTTTATTACGGCAATGGAACCGGAGGTGACGCTGTGTTAATATTTTAGTATGCGCACAAAGTGTGTGTGTGTGTGTGTGTGTGTGTGTGTGTGTGTGTGTGTGTGTGTGTGTGTGCGCGCGTGCGTGTGTGTGTCGGTGTGTGTGTCATTTTATAACCCCCCCGAGGAAGGCGTGAGCCGAAAATCTGGGAACTTTTATTCCATCTTGTTGTTTTTCTTAGATTTTCATCAGTTTTACACACACACACACACACACACACACACACACACACACTATTATTTGTATTTTCTGCATTGAGTGTTGCTGTATTTGTCATTACTGAGGGACAGATTTGTAAATTAAGAACAACTAAAACGATTTGTTCTCTTTATCCTTGTGTAATAACGTGTCATCGAGTCATCACCCCGCCCGCATTGGTATAAATGATTTTGTTACAGGATAAAGAAAGTATAACACAAAACAAAGAACATTTCTCGCGGTATACACATATAAATAAAATTCGCAAGAGCTGTGTTTGCGGTACATGACAGTCGTGAAACATTTTAGAATGAGACACTGAAGCCGACACAGTAGCAGGTCTGTACTTCAATAGCATGATGGGAGCGAAAGCGCGTTTGTGGAACGCTTATCTGACCTTAGCTGGTGCACTGGCCTTTTACACAGGCAGTCAGGGCGGCAAAGCATTTGTCTTACAACAGACAGGAACCGCGAGTCCACAGAATGTTTCAGTAGCTCCAGGTGAATTTACTTCTGTCGTGATTTCAAAGGTGATACCGAGTTGGAGGCCGTTTCCTTTTCAAAATCAAAGCAACAGCGGGCTGGAAGAAGAATCAAGTCTCACATCATCTCGATTTCGACCAGTTAGGACACAAGTCACACTTCCATATATTACTGAATCTAGCTTCTTGAACCGGACATCCTCTCCTTTTCCCCGTAGTGAATCTCTACCAAATGATGATCATCAGGACCATCAAGACAGTCCGGGACGGCAAGGCAATCTAATGTTTGTTACTGAATCTGCCTCCTTGAATCGGACACCCGCTGTCTTCACCGACACTGAACCTCTTCACGCTGCGGATCGTCAAGACCAACGAGAGACTTCAGGACATCTTGGTACTTTAGCCTTTGCTACTGAATCCAACTTGATGAATTGGACAGCACCTGTCGTCACCACTAGTGGACCTCTACGCACTGTGGGTCGCCAAGACCAACGAGATAGCACAGGATTTCAAGAGAATTTAGCGCAGCAAGTCACAGCCGGCAGGGATTTGTGTTCAGCTCGGATGATCCCAGGCTTCACGGCAAACGTCTCAGGAATGTTTGTCAGCGAACAAGACGATTTCTTCCAGTCCACGACCTACCGAGTGGTTGCTGTCGGTCCCTTGGAAAAGTTCCGTTCCCTAGTCCGGGATAGCTTCGCCCCTTGCTATGAAGTGATGTCTGCTTTGTCGAACACAGCAAAGTTTGTTGTTTACTGCACGACTACGTTCAAACAGTTCAGACGCCTCATGCTGCCGCTTGTTATTATCAACTTTCTGAGCGAGCACTGTCCCAACGCTCATCTCCTGGACATTTTCAAATACCCTAGCGGAGTGACGTTTGACATTTCTGATCCTGCTGAAGAGGAAAAATTTAGAAATAGTTGGTGGATGGGAGATTACCCGGTCTTGAAGTATGTGTTTCTTACAGTCACATCCGGAGTATACAGGCCACTTTTTTCAGTTAAATATATTAATGTTAACCAAGGTATGTGTACACTGTGAATAGGCAAGGTTTTGTGTGGATGTTTTTACGCGCCATATATGAATTTTCATTCATTCATTCATTACCATCCCTCCCACCCTTACACACACGCACCCTTACACACTCGCACCCTTACACACACACACACACACACACACACACACACACACACACACACACACACACACACACACACACACACACACACACACACATTGATCCTCGTCCTCACTGTCCAGTCTTCGTGTCATTTAAAAGTCTGCATTGCCCTGAAAGGCAAAGGTACCCCACTTGTCCCCTGACATCCATTCCTCAATACACGCTAGTGAGATATATTAGGCTGTTGGTTTTTGAAAACGTATTTTCCATGATTTTGTAACACTGGAATCTTTCCGCCAGGATTTGTTGGAAACCTGTAGACTGATACATCGTCTCAACTGGCAAATGTCGTGAAATTCATAATAATTGTGTCACACGTCTAAAGAGATCAAAATCCTCTTCTCTACGATTCTTTTTGTTTTTAATGGTGAACACATCACGATAGCATTGATATATAGCGCGATACACTTTGTGGTTTGGAAGCTGTCATCTGCTTGGTTCAAATGCTTAGTAACTAATGTGCTTGTGTTTATTGCAGTGACCCAGTGTTAGTTTATTGCCATGCCATTTTGCTTAAGCGACATATAGAAAAATAAAAAATATTTTTACAGGTGCGTGGGAATGTCTTACTGTTGAATTGCTACTGTATTTTAATTTAATCAAAATTATACTAATTAAGGTATTCCATGTATGCTGTTTTATGGATTGTTGTTGTCGCATTCCCTATTTGTTTATTGTCTTGTAAAATGCAGTTGCACTTTTAATGATGATAGTAATACAGTTTTATTAATGTATGGTATTTTTGTATTTTTTATGAGTTGGTCATAATCTTTGTCTTGTCAGATGCAGCTGTATTACCTAGATGCTGTTTTTATACACACGTATTTCTTAGCTATGTATTAGGAGTCTGATATGACACTGGACTGTGGTTGGAGTTTGTTTCTAGAACTGGGACAGGCGAATTAGAAATAAAATGTATTATTATTATTATTGTGAAGCGGTTAGGGCTCATCTGGAAATGAGGCGCTCGACAGGTTTTCGTATAAAACATCTACAATTTTAAAAGCGCACGATAGTCCTAATGACGCTGATAAGGGCAACGATTGAAACAGGTTTTGTACTGGCCGGAAGCAGTTACCTGTATGAAAAACTACCATCGATGGATGGCTTTCTGAGACTGGTGGTTCCTCCTGGTCACGTGATTATGACGTCTTTTCCGTACCTACACATCGGTTGTCATTACGCAGACCTCAGTGTGTACGGCGCTCACCGAACCAACAGGAGCATACGGCCCGAAAAGCGACTTCTTTGCGAAGGTTCGGACCTCTTACCATTGCTCTGAATTATAGTTGTTATCACTGCTTCTAGCATTGGGCATAGTAATTTCTGTGAGGGTTACAGGCTTGAGGTAATTTCCAGGTTTTATCTGACATTTACAACTGTTTTTGTTTGTTTGTTCGTTTGTTTTCATTTTGTGGGTTTGTTTGTTGTTGTTTGAGGGTGGGGGTTGTTGTTTTGTTTTGTTTGTATTGGGCTTCATGTCTTTGATTGTTTTCTTTTTGTATTGTTCTCATTGGTTGTTGATTGCTTTGGGATTATTTCTCTCTCTCTCTCTCTCTCTCTCTCTCTCTCTCTCTCTCTCTCTCTCTCTCTCTCTCTCTCTCTCTCTCTCTTTTTTTTTTTCCTTTACAGCGGCGGGGTCATTCTTGATAGTTTCAGCTCTGTGATCGACTGTGTATATATTGGTTTTATATACGACTTTTTACCCCCTTTTTTGTTGATGTTGATATTGTTGTATCCTCATTCTGTGTGTCGAGATTGGTACGAATGTGTGAGTGAGTGTACCTGACACCATGACATATGTTGCTGTAACATACGTTTGCCTGTCAAGACTGGCCTGGATGTGCGAGTGAGTGTACACCATGACACATTGCATGAGCTATAACCTTAGCACTTGTCAATACAGTTGCATTGTATTCTCATACGGCTCAGGCGGATGGGAAGTGCCGTCTTCTGATCCGACAGTGTACGGAGAAGACGTTGCAGAGCTGTACTTCTACTACCGCAGACGCTGGCGGTAAGAAGAAAGCGATGACAGATGTAGATAAGAGTGTCCCTAGTTTACCCGCACCTTCATATGGTCATCTTTCAGCGAGAAGGCGCGTCCGTGTTCTGCTTTAAAGGAGTTGGCCTTCTCAAAAGGTGCAGTGTCTAACAAGTAATAGAGGATAGATTTTTAACGCCACCTTGAGTCCATATTAAATTTACAGACCACATTTCTGGGAGAGGATTAGCAAAAGTGAAATTATAAAAGCTCGCCTGCTGTACACCCGCGGCGTTTTTGGTGTTCGGCACGAGAGATGCGTGCTCACTACGCCATATTTCCTTTATTGTGAGACCGCAGTGGGGTACCGCGGACGCAGAGATTAAAGTCCCGTCTACTGAAAAAGCCAGAGCTATCAACGATTCTCCCTTTTGAGCCTTGAACAGTCAGAATTTAGCCTCGTAGGCATTGTCTGCTAACAGAAAATTGTATTTCTACTCTCCCTTTTCATTCAACTTTTATTTTGCAAATCCTTTTACCACCATCGTAGTTTCCTATTTGGACCTGCCGAATACCGCTATTAGTCTGTACAGTGTGTGTGTGTGTGTGTGTGTGTGTGTGTGTGTGTGTGTGTGTGTGTGTGTGTGTGTGTGTGTGCGCGCGCGTGTGTGTGTTTGTGTGTGTGTGTGTGTTTGTGTGTGTGTGTGTGTGTGTGTGTGTGTGTGTGCGTGCGTGCGTGAGAGAGAGAGAGAGAGAGAGAGAGAGAGAGAGAGAGAGAGAGAGAGAGAGAGAGTCAGTCAGTCAGTCTGCATGTGTGTAGGTATTCGCTTTCTGTGAGTGTCTTGTCGCCAGATTTGCTTTGGGTCCACGAAACCTCGACTGTTTTGGCTGCTTCCAGTAATCCTGACTAACCCCACATTTGAATGAATCTCTACTTCTTTTGGATCGGCACAGACCTGTCAGCGGTTCCGTGGTCTCCTTTTGCATTTTTAGATCCCCTAACTGAGCTGCAAGCCATCCATTACAGAGTGCAGTCGACATTTAACAGGAAGAAGAGTTGCATGCGAAGCGGAGACAAACGGTTCCGTGGAATAAAGCACACGACTTCTTGTCATATTCCAGTTTTGATTTTTCCTTAGGAGTAATTGATATGGAAATCAGGAAATTATTGAAAAGCTGTTTCATGTAAGTTAGTAACTGGATGATCGTCAAAACGTTTCGATGGAAATCCGTACAATGTCTGAAGAATATCAGTCCCGTATATAAGAACTAGACCAGTTATCCTTTTGAATGGTACCATATTTTGGCTGTGTACTCTGCAGGGAGCCCTTTTCTACAGGTGTTGCTTCTCGTCTTCAGGGATTCAGTCGAACCCAGTAGTAATATTACTGGAGAAGCCAAAATCCTCTTCTCCTTTCACCACGAAACGAGAGTCCCCGAGCGAGTACCAGACGGGACGAACACGTGGAACTGTTCGGTGGCGCATTGGCCAGAGTTCCAGCACCACTTCCCCTGTGACGTGGTGCCCCAGTGCAGAGAGGGGCAGGACGAGGCGAAGTGTCCCTACGCCAGCCCAGAGTGCAACGACGGTTACCTTCATGTTAACGGCTCATGCTACCAGGTGACCCAGTCGTTCTGGAGTGTATGTCCTCTTCCTTTACCCCCCCCCCTCCACCACCGCCACCACCCCGCTCTCCCCAGTCCCCTCCAAGCTAGCGAAGTTCGAACATTCTCATGCACCAGTCTCTGACCACGCTAGGTCACGCTCATCTACACTGCCCTCCCTCCTCCCTCCCGGCTCATGTAACACACACTCATGTTTAAACCGTTTCTCTCTTCTTCTTCTTCCGCTACCTCGTCATAATGATTTTTTCCTTTCTGTTACATTGTTTGAAGAGAGAGAGAGAGAGAGAGAGAGAGAGAGAGAGAGAGAGAGAGAGAGAGAGAGAGAGAGAGAGAGAGAGTAATACGTCGAACAATATCTGTAAGAGTCTCTTTGTTGTGCGGTCAATTGCTGACGGGAGCCGGCAGGTTTCTAACGATTCTCTTTGTTGTGCGGTCAATTGCTGAAGGGATCCGGCAGGTTTCTAACGAGTCTCTTTGTTGTGCGGTCAGTTGCTGAAGGGAGCCGGCAGGTTTCTAACGAGTCTCTTTGTTGTGCGGGCAATTGCCGAAGGGAGCCGGCAGGTTTCTAACGAGTCTCTTTGTTGTGCGGTCAGTTGCTGAAGGGAGCCGGCAGGTTTCTAACGAGTCTCTTTGTTGTGTGGTCAGTTGCTGAAGGGAGCGGACACGTGGGACGATGCCGCGGCGCTGTGTGAGCAACGCGGTCAGAGGCTGGCCAGTCTCCACACCGTGGCCTTGAACTGGGGCATGCTGCAGCTGCTGAACAGCTTGTACTTCCCAGGGCTGGAAAACGTCGTGTTCATCGGCCTGAGGACGCCTACCCCCGTCCCACAAAGCTCGCTGTAAGTCAAAGGGGTGTGTGACAGTGACCGGCTCTTAGAATGTAATAGTTAACAGGTTAACTGAACTTCACGCCCGGTCATTATCTAATGCAGAGGGAATTGTACTGCAAACCACAAATCGTAGATACATGTGTCACGAAGTCACCAATTAAGTTACGCTCCAGACACGCGAGTCATGAAATCACAAAGAAAGTTATTGTCCAGACACACGAGTCATCAAGTCACAAATAAAGTTATTGTCCAGACACACGAATCATCAAGTCACAAATAAAGTTATTATCCAGACATACGATTGACCAAGTCACAAGCAGTTTTACAGCACTGACACATTACCTAGATTTTCGGGGGTGGTGTGTGGGTGGGGTGGGACAGTAAACCCAGAATTCCGGGCTGTCGACGAAGACGCAAAGCTATATTCCGGATGTTCTGGCATACTCCATGTTTGTCAGGCGGATTCTCTTCATAGCTCCGGATTCCAAGCAGAGGCGGCCATTGTTTCTGCGTCCACTGTATCCCCAAGCGGGGGGCAGTAGCATGGTTGGAGTATCCAAAATTAGGTCAGCACATAGCTTTGCATCCTTCCCGGAATGCCAAGAATTCTGCCTTTACAACGTGTGCCTTCGCGATTCATTTACCTTCATTTTTGTAGACCTCTTCCAACACAAAGTGGCGTGAGTCACAAACAATGAATCTAACCTGGTTTGTGAGTTTGATCCAATGTGATTCGTCCCGATATGAACTTGAGGTTGATTGGGTTTTAAATGTACCAGTGGCCTTCTCAAAACAGGGGGTAGAGGAGATCTAGGCAAGTACCTATAGCCTCAAGGATTTGCTATAGAATGGCGAGTTAAGTTTATATTGAATTTTTAAACTATGGAGTTGGGTGTGTGACGACTAAAGCGACTGGGTGTGCAAATGGCCCTGATTGCTATAAAATAATGATTCCTCGGATCCTTCCAAATAATCATGGACAGGCACCATCTCAGAAAGGGTCTAACCTATATTGTTTGAATGAAGGAGAACTGAGACGAAAGGCATGTGGGGGGACGAAGCACTAACAGGTATGTACAGTGGCATAAACCTAAAGATCAGCCTTTTGTTTAGGTCTTCAAATCTCTGGTCTTCTACTTAGGTCTTCTCTTAAAGCTGTCGTTTATGTCCATAGAGATGGTTCGTTATTCAAACGATTAGGCTTCTGCCTAGATCATCCCTGAAGGCTGTCGTCTATGTTCGGTGGCAACGGTTTGTTCTTCTGTCTTTAATTAGCCTTGTTAAAGCAACGGATATTTTTACTTTCATAATGCACTAGCCAAAGGTGTGAAACAGGAAGACTGCATCATGCCTGTATACGCTTCCCTTTCCAACAGCTACTCCTGTGTCTACCAGTGGACGAGCGGCTCCTTTAACTATCATGGCAGATTCTTTCAATTGACCGATTACCCTGTCTGTGGAGCGTACACATATCAGACCTGGATGTGGCGAGAACAGGTCTTTAGATGCCATGAAGATTTCGACCTTGCAAGAGCATATTCTTTGTGCGAGGATAAGCCCACAGAGCGGAGGGCGCAGAAAGACGTGTCCACACAAAGCGTCCAGCTCCACTCTGCAAACATTTCCTCCTCCTCCAGCATCAGACTTGTCCAGTGTTCCAGCGGACATAGCATTCAACTCTTCGTCTCCTGTGAGCCAAGGAGTGAGTGTGCTCCCGTCTCCGAGTCAACGGCGACGTCCTCGCGTTGTCCCAGCACGTTGTTCGCGTGCGAGACGAGCAGGGATCACGTGTCCTACACCATGGTGTGCAACAACCGCCGTGACTGTTTGGATGGCAGTGACGAAACGTTCTGTGTCTACAAATGGGATGAGAAGGTCATTTACGATGAATGCGACACTCGTAAGGTATTCGTCCGTATTCACGAAGCTGACAAATAGTTGATGTTATTGTTGTCGTTGTTGTTATTATGTTGTTTGTTGCCCATGCAAGCGAGCCGTCTTCAGGCCTTGTGTTCGCACGGCAGTTTTCTCGTCTCTCTTATGCCAAGTCCCTTCCCGTGTCACGATTTAGAATTATATAAACTACACACTGTAGTCCGGGAGGCACAGTGCACCCCCTCTCCCCAGTACTCATCTAGACCAGTTTTAAAGTTCCCTAGAGTAAAGTGTTCCCTAGATTATGATGAGCACCTTATACCAAAGAGTAGTGTTCACGCGCCCTCACAGGCGTTGTTGCATCTGCTCTGCTAATTATTAATTTTGTTCTTGATTAGTCTCCTCGTCTGATTAGATGACGTGGAAGCATTGCTCCTCGTGATGTGGCCGTTATCGTGGTACCAGTTTTGCGTGAGGATAGTTGGCCTCGTTCAGTTTTTGCAAGCCCTGTGTCTACTCTCTGTATTACACTGCTTGCCGCCTGTCATTGGCGGCAGCTGCCACAAGTACCAATTTTGTCGCGAAAAACCTTTCTCGCGAAAAGAATGCTTGCCGCGACAAAACGTTTTCAGTTTTTGTGTGTTTGGAGTCTGATTAATGCTGTACTGTGTTTGGAATCTGATCTAATGCTGTACTGTGTTTGGAGTCTGATGTGATGATGTACCGTGTTTGGAGTCTGATGTAATGATGTACTACGTTTGGAGTCGGATCTAATGCTGTACTGTGTTTGAGATAATGATGTACTATGTTTGGAGTCTGATGTAACCCTGTACTGTGTTTGAAGTCTGATGTGATGATGTACTGTGTTTGGAGTCTGATGTGATTATGTACTGTGTTTGGAGTCTGATGTAATGATCTACTATGTTTGGCGTTCGATCTAATGATGTACTGTGTTGTTTGGAGTCTGATGTGATGATGTATTGTGTTTGGAGTCTGATGCGATGATGTACAGTGTTTGGAGTCTGATGTAATGATGTACTATGTTTGGCGTTCTATCTAATGCTGTACTTTGTTTGGAGTCTGATGTGATGATGTACTGTGTTTGGAGTCTGATGCGATGATGTACTGTGTTTGAAGTCTGATGTGGTGATGTACAGTGTCTAGAGTCTGATGTAATGATGTACTGTGTCTGGAGTCTGATGTGATGATGTACAGTGTTTGGAGTCTGATGTAATGCTATACTATGTTTAGAGTCTAATATGATGACGTACTGTGTTTGGAGTCTGATGTAATGATGTACTATGTGTGGAGTTCGATCTAATGCTGTACTGTGTTTGGAGTCTGATGTGATGATGTACTGTGTTTGGAGTCTGATGTAATGATGTACTATGTTTGGAGTCTGATCTAATGCTGTACTGTGTTTGAGGTAATGATGTACTATGTTTGGAGTCTGATCTAATGCTGTACTGTGTCTGGAGTCTGATATGATGATCTACTGTGTTTGGAGTCTGATGTAATGATGTACTATGTGTGGAGTTCGATCTAATGCTGTACTGTTTTTGGAGTTTGATGTGATGACGTACTGTGTTTGGAGTCTGAAGTGATAATGTACTGTGTCTGGAGTCTGATATGCTGATGTACAGTGTTAGGAGTCTGATGTAATGCTGTACTGTGTTTGGAGTCTGATGTGATGATGTACTGTGTTTGGAGTCTGATGTAATGCTGTACTGTGTTTGGAGTCTGATGTGATGATGTACTGTGTTTGGAGTCTGATGTAATGCTGTACTGTCTTTGGAGTCTCATGTGATGATGTACTGCGTTTCTAGTCTGATATGATGATGTACAATGTTAGGAGTCTGATCTAATGCTGTACTGTGTTTGGAGTCTGATGTGATGATGTTCTAAAGTTTGAAGCTCGTTTTTTGAACTGGGACAGGAACCATGCATATCATTATTTAATTATTATTATAAAACACATTACATGGAAGGGTTTGACCATTGAGCTGAATGCATTTGTTTTGTCTTCTTCTTCTTTTCTGTTTGCTTTCTTTCTACCAGTGCATTGCCTCCCGGCAGCGATGTGAAACCAGTTTTCGAGTTAGATCATATTGCTATTTCTACGTCGAGGACCTATATGAAGGTATCAGGGGTGACTTGTCTTACTCTTCATCCACCATCCTTTATTTTTACTGGGGATTAATTCAATTGGTGGCAGTCGTATTTAATAGCATCGGATGCTACTATAGAGAACTCGTGACAATTGACAGTGTTTCCAACGCCAGGTGTCCAGAAACACACTTTCAGTGTCCACATGGCTACTGCCTGCCCGTCTATGTACGTTGTAACGGGGTCAACGACTGCCCCTACCACGAAGACGAGGCAGGGTGTGACAGCTACGTGTGCCCAGGATTCTATCGGTGTCGCAACTCCAGGATCTGTGTCCACAGCGACCATCTGTGCGATAGGACCACGTCCTGTCCGGACAATGACGATGAACTGCTGTGTGACGTCACTTGTCCGCACAGCTGTGTCTGCATAGGCTTGTCTTTTTTCTGCTCACAGACATTTCCGGCTGCACATTTTCCGGAGCTTCGGTATGTTGATGTCAGTGGAACAGACATGATACCTTCCAATCTGAGTGAAAATTCCATGCTGATTCACGCTAGCTTTGCTGATTGCAGATTTGAACACATATCGTTTCCTCGGCTGCTGAACCTGCGTAGCTTGGACCTAAGGAATAACAGTTTATTTTCTCTTGACGCTGACGCGTTTGCTGAGCTCACAAACCTGAAAACCTTGAACCTGGCTCAAAACCCCATTTTGTTATTTTTCTTACCCACTGAAAAAAGGGGCTCCGTGAGTGTTGAAACACTGGACCTCTCAAACATCAGGATGTCGGAGATCAACACAAACCTATCAGCCATATTCCCTAGCCTTCGAAACTTAAACCTGTCTGGAAATGGCATTCACAGCGTGACAGGCAAAGGACTCCGGACAATGAAGAAGCTGCAGCTTGTCGATCTGCGAGGTAATCCGATGACCAAGTTCCCACCAGACGTGTTCAGAGGCCTTAAGGACCTGAACGCTGTCCACGCCGAGAATTACAAGCTGTGCTGCCCGGATATACTGCCTGACTCCTTCAACCTGCGCAAGTGCTGGGCGCCGTCAGACGAGATCTCGTCCTGCCAGGCGTTGCTACGCTCTAACGTCTACCGATCGTCCTTAGCCATCTTCTCGGTGCTGGCGTTGCTGGGCAACCTCAGCAGTTTCGTCTACCGCGTCTTCTTCCAGGGTGTGGCGAAGAAACAAGGTTTCGTCGTCTTCGTGCTGCACCTCAACGTGGCCGACTTCATCATGGGGGTATACCTGGCTGTCATCGGCGTAGCGGACAGAGTGTACGCGGGAAGCTATCTCTGGCACGAAGCTGTCTGGAAGAACAGTGTGCCGTGCAAGACGGCCGGTTTCCTGTCCTTCCTGTCAAGTGAAGTGTCAGCATTCATCATCTGTCTCATCGCCGTGGACCGCGCCATCGTGATCCGCTTCCCGTTCACCGACTACCGCTTCCAGAGAAGGTCGGCACATGCGGCCTGCTTTGGGGCGTGGGGCGTGGGCCTGTTGCTGGCCTTAGCTCCTCTGATGCCTTTCACCGCGCACTGGAACTTCTATGGCCAGACGGGGATATGCGTTCCTCTGCCCATAACCAGAGCGGATTTCCCCGGACGGGATTACTCTTTCGGCGTGACGATCATGTTGAACTTTGTCATCTTCCTCATCATCGCCGCGATTCAGGCTTTCATCTACATGGCGATCAGGTCTCAACGGATGGTTGTAGCGGACCCCATGCAGCCAGCGAGCAGCAGTCAGACGTCTGAAGATCTGATGATCGCCAGTAGACTCGCCACCGTGACAGCCTCAGACTTCCTGTGCTGGTTTCCCGTTGGTTTGCTGGGAGTGTTGGCGTCTAGCGGTGTTACGATCCCCGGTGAGGTCAACGTGGCCATGGCCATCTTCGTGCTGCCGGTCAACTCCGCCATCAACCCGTTCCTCTACACGCTCAACCTGATCCTGGAGCGTCGTCAGAAGGCCCGGGAGGAGCGGCTGCAGCGACTCCTGGAGCGGGCACGGCGCCAGGGCAAAGAGAGCGCACCTGGCAAGGTTTAAGTGGCTTACACACAAGTGGAAGCCAATAATGATAACAATATATAGTTTTTATAAAGCGCCATTCTCTAACACGAGTTTAGCGCACTGCGCTGTACAAACAACTTGACAAAGACCACATCAACATACATTTTAACAAACAGAACATTGAGTATGGTATTCCACCATAAACATAATCATCTAGGAAACAGTACCTATTTATAATGTGCTGTTTACTCACACATACACACACACACACACACACACACACACACACACACACACACACACACACACACACACACACACACACACGCATGCACGCACGCACGCACGCACGCACGCACAGACACACTCACACGCACGCACGCACAAGGAAATACAGGCGCATCACTCTTCCATCGCTCACTCAAATGCGACTCACTCCCCACCGCCCTCGCCTGGCTCTCCTGCCGCCCCCCCCCCCCCCCCCTTATTTTTTTATTCCTATGCTTCTTTCCACACTCAAAGACCCATATACAGACACTTCACCCATTATCTGAAACAGCAGCCTGCTACATATGGAGGGACGAATCCTTCAAAGCGGCATTATGCAAATGTGGCAATCTTGTATTCAGTTCGGATTTTCACCGGAAGCTAGTGTAATTTTTTCAGCAACGGAGTAATTATGCTGTCGCTTAGATTCTCGCGTGACAAGTCTAGCAGCGCTGTTCTGGACTTTCTGCAAGCGTGCAATCTATTCGGCCGGTAGCCCTTTGAGAATGGAATTGCAGTAGTCCAGTCGCGAGGTTATCATGGAGGAAACATGTATTGCACGAAGACTCAAAACTGTCCTAACGCAGCTGATACATGATGATCTGAACGGTTTCTTAAAAGGTAGGTGTAGTGGAGAAACATTAGGCTCTTGTACGATACACTACTGTATACTAGTAAACACCGCATTCCTGGTCTCCTCCTGATGATTGACTTAGAGAAATCCTTCGGTAATGTTGGTTGGTGTTTTATTGAAAAATCTTTGCATTTAGTTTTGGAAAAGACATCAGAAGACTGATTTGCAGTTTTTATGCTAATATAGAGTTATGCCTGTCTGTAAATTGTCGGTATTTAGAGTGGTTTGATGTGAAAAGAAATATGGGACAAAGGGATCCACTCTCTCCGTGTTTGTTTTTGAAATTGTTTCAATAATGATACGACAAAATAAAACCATTTGTGATATTGAAATCCTTGATGAAGATATTCTGTTCTATTAGACCCCTTTTACTTAGATTTTTGCGCATGCGCAATGGTCTGGCGTGTGAAATCAGCCGGAGTTAGGGGGGAACACGTAAGCTGGGTTGCTGGCCGAGCGTGTAGCTGTATTTCCGTAGTACTAGTAGTAGTGAAAACCTCGTATTTCATGGCGACAAGATGGGCGCAAAAGATCACTGCCGTGTAACCGACTGCACCACTGGTCGAATAAAATGCAGGAATCCAGCGAAACGTCTGTCATTTAGTTTCAGTAAAAAGGCAAAGTATCGTATTCCGTAGCGTTGACTCGAGAATGATCCCCGGCCCAGTCTGTTGAGAATGAAGTTTTGTTTTGTTTTGTTTTCTCGTTCCCCCCCCTCCCCCTCCCCATCTGATTCAAGTGTACCGGCCGTGCACTTAATTACTACAGTATATACCAGTGTTGAAGGAGAGAATGTGTGTGCGTGAGGGAGGCGGGGAGAGTAACTGCGGCATTAACTGATTAGGCTGTTTTGCCGCCAGGACGTGTCACTAGTGTGCATGTGAGGGTGAGTGTATTGCTGTGTTGAGACCTTTAATTTCTGATCTCTTACCTTAGATTTGACTATAATTATATACAATCGTTTAGGCTAATTCTCTGTCTGTCTGTCTGTTACAGCTTTCACTAATTTCATGCCGATTTTCATCCTGTTTTAGGAATAATTTATGAAGCTACCCGGCTTGGTCTGTTATTTGTGTGGTTCGTGCGTGCGTGTATGCGCGCGCGCCCGCGCGCGTGTGTGTGAGTTTTGAGAGAGAGAGAGAGGGAGAGAGAGAGAGAGAGAGAGAGAGAGAGAGAGAGAGAGAGAGAGAGAGAGAGAGAGATGAGGGTGTGTGTATGTATGTGTGCGTGTGGATGTGTTGGTGGGTGTGAAGGCGGACGGGATGAGAATAGTGATTATACTTGTGCCTCGTATATAGCCTATTAATTATATTTGAATGTGTGAGCTACTGTTTATTTTACAGCGCATTTCTGTAACCAATATTGTTGTATCTAATAATGTTGATGATATCAGTGTTGTCTGTTTGTTGTAGTGCTCTCTTAAATTTTGAATCATTTATACATGATCATTTAAAAAAAAAAATTAAGTTAATATGTTCTTGTTTTGTTGTTGTTGTTTTGTTTTTGTTTGGTTTGGTTTGCTTGTTCCTTTAAATGGAATAAAGAAGTACTTAGCTTGACCTGACAAAATTAATAGAAACGGCGGACTACCGACAAACCTAATGGTAAACACACCACCAAACCACAACAGTCAAAAGACTATAGCCTTGCAGCAAATGAATAATGGGTGTGAGTTGAGCGACTCAAAGAGCTTTGTCATTTAATTAAAGTATGGATTGCATAAATACTCACGCACAAAAGCAATAGCATAATAATACATCACTACACATACTTAGTCATACAAAACAAAGTGAAACTGACGCACACTAAAACACGAACATCCCGCCCTCATGGAGTTACCTGCACGCGCGCGCCCGAGCGCTCGCACTGACGCACACACACACACACACACACACACGCACGCACGCACGCACGCACGCACGCACGCACGCACGCACGCACACACACACACACACACACACACACACACACACACACACGTGTTCATAGGTTTCCGTACACGCGCCCACACACACATGCACGCACACCAATCCCCGCACACACACCTAGGCGGATCGCGCGCACTTGTGCTGGCGTACACTAAATGCCCCCCACCCCCTGCCCCACCCTACCGGCTTACCCCAAAGGGAAATTTGATTTTTTTAAAATATAGCAACAACGGAGGTGCCGGAGCTTCTTTGTCAGTTAAACGGATTGAATGAAGTAGAAATTTTACGGAGTCTGCGGGCATCTAAAATGATTCAGCCCGGTCATACCTCAGTACGCTCTAAGTCAGTCTTTGAAGGAGTTGTAGAACTTTGTAGCCGACTCTGATTGGTTGTCGCTGTGCGACAGCGAGATGAACGAAAGGGGTCTATTTGCTGATGACAACCATTTTTCCTGACGGCAAATGAAAATCGTTTCATGCGTTTCAAGTATGTGCGTTACAGCAGTTTGCTTCAATGTCTGAATTTTTAACACGAATTTTGAGAAAACAATGCTTCTGAGGATTGGTTCATGAGATCATTCACATATAAAATGTATGTCAGAACTGAATCTGAATTGGAACCCTGCAACATGAAAAGTACTGGGTGTTATATTTTCTACCAGTGTACAGGATATTGTGTTGATTGATTATGAAAATAAGCTCAAGCAAATGGAAAACATCAACAACAACAACAACAACAACAAAACAATACTGTTACACACTTGGCCAAGAAGAAACATAACTGCTTTTGGTAAGATTACTGTAATTAACACACTGGTCATATCTAAGATAAATCACCAGTTTATGAATGTACCGGATCCAGATGAAAAGATTCTCCATGACCTGAATTTGCTACTGTACGAGTTTCTCTTTGATGGTAAATATGATAAAATAAAAGTATCTGTGGTATGTCAAGCCCCTGCAGCTGGTGGGTTAAAGATGGTTGATGTCAAGTCTTTTTTGTCTGCTTTCAAGATAGGTTGGCTTAAGTAATTACGACAGTCCTAATGATAATCTTAACGGTATTGATGATGAGAAATACTCACGCTAGTAGCAGTGACAATGATAATATTGTTGGTGGAATACTCACGAGAGTCACAATAACAACTATGATAATGATGATGATGTTTGCAATAGCTGAAATTCCTTGAAACAGGTTTTGTTCTGGTCGGAAGCAGTTATCCGTATGAAAAACTACCATCGATGGATGGCTTTCTGAGACTGGTGGTACCTCCTGGTCACGTGGTTATGACGTCTTTTCCGTACATACACATCGGTTGTGATTACGGAGACCTCACTATGTACGGCGTCATTCGAAGCGACAGGAGCATATGGCCCGGAAATCGACTTCTTTGCGAAGGTTCGGACCTCTTACCATTGCTCTGATTTATAGTTGTTATCACTGCTTTTAGCATGAGGCATAGTCATTTCTGTGAGGGTTACAGGCTAGAGGTAATTTTCCGGTTTTTTATCTGATATTTACAACTGTTTTTGTTTGTTTGGTTGTTTGGTTGTTTTGATTTTGTGTGTTTGTTTGTTGTTGTTGTTGTTTGAGGGTGGGGGTTGTTTTGTTTTGTTTATATTGGGCTTCGTGTCTTTGATTGTTGTTTTCTTTGTGTGTTGTTGTCATTGGCTGTTGATTGCTTTGTTTTTTCTTTTCTTTTTTCTTTGTTCTTTTTCTTTCTTTACATGGGTGGGGGGTCATTCTTCATACGTTCAGCTCTGTGATCGACTGTGTTTATATTATGTTTTTATATACGACTTTTACCCCCTTTTTTGTTGATGTTGATATTGTTGTATCCTCATTCTGTGTGTCGAGATTGGTATGAATGTGCGAGTGAGTGTACATGACACCATGACATATGTTGTAACATACGTTTGCCTGTCAAGACTGGCCTGGATGTGCGAGTGAGTGTACACCATGACACATTGCATGAGCTATAACCTTAGCACTTGTCAATACAGTTGCTTTGTATTCTCATACGGCTCAGGCGGATGGGAAGTGCCCTCTTCTAGTCCGAGAGTGTACGCAGATGACCTTGCAGAGCTGTACTTCTACTACCGCAGACGCTGGCGGTAAGAAGAAAGCGATGACAGATGTAGATAAGAGTGTCCCTAGTTTACCCGCACCTTCATATGGTCATCTTTCAGCGAGAAGGCGCGTCCGTGTTCTTCTTTAAAGGAGTTGGCCTTCTCAAAAGGTGCAGTGTCTAATATGTAATAGAGGGTAGATTTTTAACGCCACATTGAGTCCATATTGAATTTAGAGACCATGTTTCTGGGAGAGGATTAGTGAAAGTGAAATTATAAAAGCTCGCCTGCTGTACACCCGCGGCGTTTTTGGTGTTCGGCACGAGAGATGCGTGCTCACCACGCCATATTTCCTTTATTGTGAAACCGCAGTGGGGTACCGCGGACGCAGAAATTAAAGTCCCGTCTACCGAAAAAGCCAGAGCTATCAACGATTCTCCCTTTTGAGCCTTGAACTGTCAGAATTTAGCTTCGTAGGCATTTTCTGCTAATAGAAAATTGTATTTCTACTCTCCCTTTTCATTCAACTTTTATTTTGCAAATCCTTTTACCACCATCGCAGTTTCCTGTTTGGACCTGCCGAATACCGCTATTAGTACAGTGTGTGTGTGTGTGTGTGTGTGTGTGTGTGTGTGTGTGTGTGTGTGTGTGTGTGTGTGTGTGTGTGTGTGTGTGTGTGTGTGTGTGAGAGAGAGAGAGAGAGAGAGAGAGAGAGAGAGAGAGAGAGAGAGAGAGAGAGAGAGAGAGAGAGAGTCAGTCAGTCAGTCTGCATGTGTGTAGGTATTCGCTTTCTGTGAGTGTCTTGTCGCCAGATTTGCTTTGGGTCCACGAAACCTGGACTGTTTTGGCTGCTTCCAGTAATCCTGACTAACCCCACATTTGAATGAATCTCTACTTCTTTTGGATCGGCACAGACCTGTCAGCGGTTCCGAGGTCTCCTTTTGCATTTTTAGATCCCCTAACTGAGCTGCAAGCCATTCATTACAGAGTGCAGTCGACATTTAACAGGAAGAAGGGTTGCATGCGAAGCGGAGACAAACGGTTCCGTGGAATAAAGCACACGATTTCTTGCCATATTCCAGTTTTAATTTTTGCTTAGGAGTAATCGATATGGAAATCAGGAAATTATTGAAAAGCTGTTACATGTAAGTTAGTAACTGGATTTTAAAGTCCTGACAACGGCGTCCTGACAACGGCACAGAGTCGCTTCGGCATGATCATCAAAACGTTTCGATGGAAATCCGTACAATGTCTGAAGAATATCAATCCCGTATATAAGAACTAGATCAGTTATTCTTTTGAATGGTACCATATTTTGGCTGTGTACTTCCGGTAGCCCCTTTCTACAGGTGTTGCTTCTCGTCTACAGGGATTCAGTCAAACCCAGTAGTAATATTACTGGAGAAGCCAAAATCGCCTTCTCCTTTCACCACAAAACGAGAGTCCCAAAGCGAGTGCCAGACATGACGTACACGTGGAACTGTTCGGTGGCGCATTGGCCAGAGTTCCAGCACCACTTCCTCTGTGACCTGGTGCCCCATTGCAATGAGCGGCAGGACGAGGCGAACTGTCCAAACCCAGAGTGCAACGACGGTTACCTTCATGTTAACGGCTCATGCTACCAGGTGACCCAGTCGTTCTGGATTTTATTTCCTCTTCCCTTAACCCCCCCCTCCCCCCCGGCTCTCCCCAGTCCCCTCTAGGCTAGCGAATTCGGAACATTCTCATGCACCAGTCTCTGACCACGCTAGGTCACACTCATCTACACTGCCCTCCCTCCTCCCTCCCCTCTCTCCCGGCTCATGTAACACACTCATGTTTAGACCGTTTCTTTCTTCTTCTCTTTCCGCTACCTCCTCATAATGATTTTTTCCTTTCTGTTACATTGTTTGAAAGAGAGAGAGAGAATGAATGAATAAACTTTATTTTACGAGGGTAGTGGAGAACACTCGAGGTCTTTTTACATCCAGCCCTCGCCCATGAGGGAAACTGCTATTAACTAAGGATACAGTGAGCTACAGTGTGTTGAGTACATGTACATTCATACAATTCATGTTGAAATGGACACCAGTAAACCGAGAGAGAGAGAGAGAGAGAGAGAGAGAGAGAGAGAGAGAGAGAGAGAGAGAGAGAGAGAGAGAGAGAGAGAGAGAAAGAAGAAGAAGAAAAAGTAATACGTTGAACAATATCTGTCAGAGTCTCTTTGTTGTGCGGGCAGTTGCTGAAGGGACCGTTCACGTGGGACGATGCCGCGGCGCTGTGTGAGCAACGCGGTCAGAGGCTGGCCAGTCTCCATACCGTGGCCTTGAACAGGGGCATGCTGCAGCTGCTGAACAGCTTGAACTTCCCAGACCTGGACAGCGTCGTGTTCATCGGCCTGAGGACGCCTACCCCCGTCCCACAAAGCCCGTTGTAAGTCAATGGGGTGTGTGACAGTGACCGGCTCTTTGGGTTAGAATGTAATAGTTAGCAGGTTAACTGAACCTCATGCCCTGTCATTATCTAAAGCAGAGGGCATTGTACTGCAAACCAGAAGTCGTAAATACATGAGACACGAAGTCACAATTTACGTTACGGTCCAGACACGCGAGCCATCAATCACATATAAAGTTATTGTCCAGACACACGAGTCATCAAGTCACAAATAACGTTATTGTCCAGACATACGAGTCACCAAGTCACAAGCAATTTTACAGCCCAGACACATTACCTTATTTTCGGGGGGTAGGGGTGGGTGAAACAGAGTAAACTGGGACGGTAAACCCAGAATTCCTGGCAGTGAACGAAGACGCAAAGCTATATTCCGGAAGTTCTGGCATATTCAATGTTTGTCAGGCGGAATCTCTTCACAGCTCCGGATTCCAAGCAAAGGCGGCCTTTGTTTCTGCGCCCTCAGTATCCCCAAGCCGGGGGCAATAGCAACGTTGGAGTATCCAAAACTAGGTCAGCACATACCTTCGCATCCTTCCCGGAATGCCAAGAATTCTGCCTTTACAACGTGTGCCTTCGCGGTTCATTTACCTTCATTTTTGTAGACCTCTTCCAACACAAAGTAGCGTGTGTCACAAACAATGAATCTGACCTGGTTTGTGAGTTTGATCCAATGTGATTCGTCCCGATAGGAACTTGAGGTTGATTGGGTTCTAAATGTACCAGGCCTTCTCAAAACAGGGGGTAGAGGTGATCTAGGCAAGAACCTATAGCCTCAAGGATTTGCTATAGGATTTGCTATAGAATGGCGAGTTAAGTTTATATTGAATTGTCAAACTATGGAGTTCGGTGTGTGACGACTAAAACGACTGCGTGTGCAAATGGCCCTGACTGCTATAAAATAACGATTCCTCGGATCCTTTCAAATAATCATGGACAGGCACCATTGTTTGAATGAAGGAGAACTGAGACGAAAGGCATGTGGGGCCACGAAGCACTAGCAGGTATTACAGTGGCATAAACCTAAAGATCAGCCTTTTGTTTAGGTCTTCAAATCTCTGGTCTTCTACTTAGGTCTTCTCTTAAAGCTGTCGTTTATGTCCATAGAGATGGTTCGTTATTCAAACGATTAGGCTTCTGTCTAGAACATCCCTGAAAGCTGTCGTCTATGTTCGGTGGCAACGGTTTGTTCTTCAGTCTTTAATTAGCCTTGTTAAAGCAACGGATATTTTTGCTTTCATAATACACTAGCCAAAGGTGTGAAACACGAAGACTGCATCATGCCTATATACGCTTCCCTTTCCGACAGTTACTACTGTGTCTACCAGTGGACGAGCGGCTCCGTTAACTATCATGGCGCCTTCCTTCCATTGAGCCAATACCCTACCTGTGGAGCGTACTCACCTCAGAGGAGCAAGTGGCGAGAAAGGTTCTTGAGATGCGATGAAAACGTCTACCCTGAAGGACCATATTGTTTGTGCGAGGATAAGCCCACAGAGCGGAAGGCGCAGAAAGACGTGTCCACACAAAGCGTGCAGCTCCACTCTGCAAACATTTCCTCCTCCTCCAGCATCAGACTTGTCCAGTGTTCCAGCGGACATAGCATTCAACTCTTCGTCTCCTGTGAGCCAAGGAGTGAGTGTACTCCCGTCTCCGAGTCAACGGCAACGTCCTCGCGTTGTCCCAGCACGTTGTTCGCGTGCGAGACGAGCAGGGATCACGTGTCTTACACCCTGGTGTGCAACGACCGCCGTGACTGTTTCGATGGCAGTGACGAAACGTTCTGTGTCTACAAACGGGATGAGGTCACTTACAATGAATGCGCCACTCCTGAGGTATTCGTCCGTATTCACGAAGCTGACAAATTGTTGATGTTATTGTTGTTGCTGTTATTGTGTTGTTGCCCATGCAAGCTATTGTTGTCGTTGTTGTTCCCTAGATTATGATAAGCACGTTACACCAAAGAGTAGTGTTCACGCGCCCTCATAGGTGGTGTTGTATCTGCTCTGCTAATTATTACAATTATTTCTTGATTAGTCTGCTCGTCTGATTAGATGACGTGAAAGCATTGCTCCTCGTGATGTGGCCGTTATCGTGGTACAAGTTTTCCGTGTCACTTCCACGGCCACTGGAAGTGAGCATAGTTGGTATCGGTCTGTTTTTGCAAGCCCTGTGTCTACTTTCTGTAGTACACTGCTTGCCGCCTATCATTGGCGGGAGCTGCCACAAGTACCATTTTTGTAACGACAAAATTTTGTCGCCACAAAACACGTCTTTTGTGGCGACAGAAGTATGCTTGCCGCGACAAAACGTTTTTATATTTTGTGTGTGTTTGGAGTTTGATGTAATGCTGTACTGTGTTTGAAGTCTGATCTATTGCTGTACTGTGTTTGGAGTCTGGTGTGATGATGTACAGTGTTTGGAGTCTGATGTAATAATGTACTATGTTTGGAGTCGGATCTAATGCTGTACTGTGTTTGAGATAATGATGTACTATGTTTGGAGTCTGATCTAACGCTATACTGTGTTTGGAGTCTGATGTGATGATGTACTGTGTTTGGAGTCTGATGTGATGATGTGCTGTGTTTGGAGTCTGATGTAATGATGTACTATGTTTGGAGTTCGATCTAATGCTGTACTGTGTTTGGAGTCTGATGTGATGATGTACTGTGTTTAGAGTCTGATCTACTTGTGTACAGTGTTTGGAGTCTGATGTGATGGTGTGCTGTGTTTGGAGTCTGATGTAATGACTTCTATGATTGGAGTCTGATCTAATGCTGTACTGTGTTTGAGATAATGCTGTACTATGTTTGGAGTCTGATCTAATGCTGTACTGTGTTTGGAGTCTGATGTGATGATGTACTGTGTTTGAGTCTGATGTGATGATGTACTGTGTTTGGAGTTTGATGTAATGATGTACTATGTGTGGAGTCCGATCTAATGCTGTACTGTGTTTGGAGTCTGATGTGATGATGTACTGTGTGTGGAGTCTGATATGATGATGTACAGTGTTAGGAGTCTGATGTAATGCTGTACTGTGTTTGGATTCTGATGTGATGATGTACTATGTTTGGAGCTCGTTTTCTGAACTGGGACCAGAGTCATGCGTATAATTAATTAATTATTATTACAAATCACATTACACGGAAGGGTTTGACCACTGAGCTGAATGCATTTGTCTTCTTCTTCTTTTCTTTTTGCTTTCTTTCTGCCAGTGCATTACCACCCTGCGGCAATGTGAAGACGCTATTCCAGCCATGGATGCAGCAGTTAAAAGAGATTGCGTTTTTTCTCGATTCATCGACACCACGGCCATAAGTGTCAATGACTGGGATGACTTGTCTTACTCTTCATCCACCGGCCTTTATTCTTTCAGGAGATTAATTAAATTGGTGGTAGTCGATTTTGATGGCACCGGATACTTCTATAGATCACTCGTGACAACTGACAGTGTTTCCAACGCCAGGTGTCCAGAAACACACTTTCAGTGTCCACATAGCTACTGCCTGCCCGTCTACGTACGTTGTAACGGGGTCAACGACTGCCCCTACCACGAAGACGAGGCAGGGTGTGACAGCTACGTGTGCCCAGGATTCTATCGGTGTCGCAACTCCAGGATCTGTGTCCACAGCGACCATATGTGCGATAACGTCACGTCCTGTCCGGACAATGATGATGAACTGCTGTGTGACGTCACTTGTCCGCACAGCTGTGTCTGCATAGGCTTGTCTTTTTTCTGCTCACAGACATTTCCGGCTGCACATTTTCCGGAGCTTCGGTATGTTGATGTCAGTGGAACAGACATGATACCTTCCAATCTGAGTGAAAATTCCATGCTGATTCACGCTAGCTTTGCTGATTGCAGATTTGAAAAGATATCTTTTCCTCGGCTGCCAAACCTGCGTAGCTTGGACCTAAGGAATAACAGTTTATTTTCTCTTGACGCAGACGCGTTTGCTGAGCTCACAAACCTGAAAACCTTGAACCTGGCTCAAAACCCCATTTTGTTATTTTTCTTACCGACTAAAAAAGGGGGCTCCGTGAGTGTTGAAACACTGGACCTCTCAAACATCAGGATGTCGGAGATCAACACAAACCTATCAGCCATATTCCCTAGCCTTCGAACCTTAAACCTGTCTGGAAATGGCATTCACAGCGTGACAGGCAAAGGACTCCGGACAATGAAGAAGCTGCAGCTTGTCGATCTGCGAGGTAATCCGATGACAAAGTTCCCACCAGACGTGTTCAGAGGCCTTAAGGACCTGAACGCTGTCTACGGCGAGAATTACAAGCTGTGCTGCCCGGATATACTGCCTGACTCCTTTAACCTGCTCAACTGCTGGGCGCCGTCAGACGAGATCTCGTCCTGCCAGGCGTTGCTACGCTCTAACGTCTACCGATCGTCTTTAGCCATCTTCTCGGTGCTGGCGTTGCTGGGCAACCTCAGCAGTTTCGTCTACCGCGTCTTCTTCCAGGGTGTGGCGAAGAAACAAGGTTTCGTCGTCTTCGTGCTGCACCTCAACGTGGCCGACTTCATCATGGGGGTCTACCTGGCTGTCATCGGCGTAGCGGACAGAGTGTACGCGGGAAGCTATCTCTGGCACGAAGCTGTCTGGGAGAACAGCGTTCCGTGCAAGATGGCCGGTTTTCTGTCCTTCCTGTCAAGTGAAGTGTCAGCATTCATCATCTGTCTCATCGCCGTGGACCGCGCCATCGTGATCCGCTTCCCGTTCACCGACTACCGCTTCCAGAGAAGGTCGGCACATGCGGCCTGCTTTGGGGCGTGGGGCGTGGGCCTGTTGCTGGCCTTAGCTCCTCTGATGCCTTTCACCGCGCACTGGAACTTCTATGGCCAGACGGGGATATGCGTTCCTCTGCCCATAACCAGAGCGGATTTCCCCGGACGGGATTACTCTTTCGGCGTGACGATCATGTTGAACTTTGTCATCTTCCTCATCATCGCCGCGATTCAGGCTTTCATCTACATGGCGATCAGGTCTCAACGGATGGTTGTAGCGGACCCCATGCAGCGAGCGAGCAGCAGTCAGACGTCTAAAGATCTGATGATCGCCAGCAGACTCGCCACCGTGGCAGCCTCGGACTTCCTGTGCTGGTTTCCCGTCGGTTTGCTGGGAGTGTTGGCGTCTAGCGGTGCTACGATCCCCGGTGAGGTCAACGTGGCCATGGCCATCTTCGTGCTGCCGGTCAACTCCGCCATCAACCCGTTCCTCTACACGCTCAACCTGATCCTGGAGCGTCGTCAGAAGTCCCGGGAGGAACGGCTGGAGCGACTCCTGGAGCAGGCACGGCGCCAGGGCAAAGAGAGCGCACCTGGCAAGGTTTAAGCGGCTTACACACAAGAGGAAGCCAATAACGACAACAATATATAGTTTTTGTAAAGCGCCATTCTCTAACACGAGTTTAATGCACTGCGCTGTAGAAACAGCTGGACAAAAACCACATCAACATACATTTCAACAAACAGAACATTGAGTATAGTATTCGACCATAAATATAATCATGTAGCAAACAGTACCTATTTATAATGTGCTGTTTACACACACATACACACACACACGCACACACGTACGCACGCACGCACGCACGCACAAGGAAATACACGCGCATCACTCTTCCATCGCTCACTCAATTGCGCATTACAATTACTGAATTACCAATATTTTTTCAAAATCTCCCCATCGCCCTTGCCTGGCTCTCCTGCCGCTTCCTTATTTCTATCCGTATGCTTCTTTCCACACTCAACGACCCATATACAGACACTTCATCCATTATCTGAAACAGCAGCCTGCTACATATGGAGGGAGGAATCCTTCAAAGCGGCATTATGCAAAGGTGGCAATCTTGTATTCAGTTCGGATTTTCACCGGAAGCTAGTGTATTTTTTTTCAGCAATGGAGTAATTATTCTGTTGCTTAGATTTCCGCAATGACAAGTCTAGCAGCGCAGTTCTTGACTTTCTGCAAGCGTGCGGTCTGTTGGGCAGGTAGCCCTTCGAGAATGGAATTGCAGTAGTCCAGCCGCGAGGTTGAAATTGTTTCAATAGTGGTAAGACAAAATAAAACCAAAATTTGTGATATTGAATTCCTTGATGAAGATATTCTGTTCTGTTAGACCCCTTTCACTTAGATTCTCGCGCATGCGCAATGGACTGGCGTGTGAAATCCGCCGGAGGTAGAGGGGAACACGTCAGCTGGGTTGCTGGCCGAGCGTATAGCTGTATTCCCCTAGTACTAGTAGTAGTGAAAACCTCGCATTTCATGGCGACAAGATGGGCGCAAAAGATCACTGCCGTGTAATCGACTGCACCACTGGTCGAATAAAAGCCAGGAATCCCGCGAAACGTCTGTCATTTAGTTTCAGTAAAAAGGCAAAGTATCGTATTCTGCCGCGGTGACTCGAGAATGATCCCCGGCCCAGTGTGTTGAGAATGAAGTCGTTTTTTTCTTTTTTTTTTCTTTCTCCATCGTATTCAAGTGTACCGGCTGTGCACTTAATTACTACAGTATATACCAGTGTTGTTAGAAGGAGAGAATGTGTGTGCGTGAGGGAGGAGGGGGGAGTAACTGCGGCATTAAGTGATTAGGCTGTTTTGCCGCCAGGACGTGTCACTAGTGTGCATGTGAGGGTGAGTGTGTTGCTGTGTTGAGACCTTTAATTTCTGATCTCTTACCTCACATTTGACTATAATTATGTACAATCGTTTATGCTAATTCTCTGTGTGTCTGTCTGTGTGTCTGTAACAGCTTTCACTAATTCCATGCCGATTTTCATCCTGTTTTAGGAATAATTAAATGAGGCTACCCGGCTTGGTCTGTTATTTGCGTGCTTGTATGCGCGTGCGCCCGCGTGTGTGTGTGTGTGAGTTTTGAGAGAGAGAGAGAGAGAGAGAGAGAGAGAGAGAGAGAGAGAGAGAGAGAGAGAGAGAGATGAGGGTGGGTGTATATACGTATGTGTACGTGTGGATGTGTGGGTGGGTGTGAAGGCGAACAGGATGAGAATAGTGACTATACTTGTGCCTCGTATATAGCCTATTAATCATATTTGAATGTGTGCGCTACTGTTTATTTTATAGCGCATTTCCGTAACCAATATTCTAATAATGTTGATATCAGTATTGTGTGTCTGCTGTTGCGCTCTCTTAAATTTTGAATCATTTATACATGGTCCTTGCAGCAAATGAATAATGGGTGTGAGTTGAGCGACTCAAAGAGTTTTGTCATTTAATTAAAGTATGGAATGCATAAATACTCACACACAAAAGCAATAGCATAATAATACATCACTACACATACTTAGTCATACAAAACAAAGTGAAACCGACACACACTAAAACACGAACATCCCGCACTCATGGAGTTACCTGCACGCGCGCGCACGAGCGCTCGGACTGACGCACACACACACACACACACACAACACACACACACACACACACACACACACACACACACACACACACACACACACACACACACACACACACACACACACACACACACACGTGTTCACAGGTTTCCGTGCGCGCGCCCGCACACGCATACACGCACACACACCTAGGCGGTTCGCACGCACTTGTACTGGCGTACATTAAATGCCCCCCACCCCCTACCCCACCCTACCAGCTTACCCCGAAGGGAAATTTAAAATAAATAAATAATAGCAACAACGGCCAGCCAGGTGCCGGAGCTTCTTTGTCAGTCAACGGATTGAATGAACTGGAAATTTTACGGAGTCTGCGGGCATCTAAAATGATTCAGCCCGGTCATATCTCAGTACGCTCTAAGTCAGTCTTTGAAGGAGTTGTAGAACTTTGTAGCCGACTCTGATTGGTTGTCGCTGTGCGACAGCGAGATAAACGAAAGGGGTCTATTTGCTGATGACAACCTTTTTTCCTGACGGCAAATGACAATCGTTTCATGCGTTTCAAGTATGTACTGTAACAGCAGTGAACACGAATTTTGAGAAAACAATGCTTCTGAGGATTGGTTCACGAGAATATTCACATATAAAAGGTATGTCAGAATTGAATCTGAATTGGAACCCTGCAACATGAAAAGTGCTGGGTGTTATATTTTCTACCAGTGTACAGGATATTGTGTTGATTGATTATGAAAATAAACTGAAGGAAGTGGAAAACAACAACAACAACAACAACAAAGGAAAACGGTTATGCACTTGGCCAAGAAGAAACATAACTGGTTTTGGTAAGATTACTGTAATTAACACACTGGTCATATCTAAGATAAATCACCAGTTTATGAATGTACCGGATCCAGATAAAAAGATTCTCCATGACCTGAATTTGCTACTGTAGGAGTTTCTCTTTGATGTCAAATATGATAAAATAAAAGTATCTGTGGTATGTCAAGCCCCTGCAGCTGGTGGGTTAAAGATGGTTGATGTCAAGTCTTTTTTATCTGCTTTCAAGATAGGTTGGCTTAAGCGGATTCTATGTGGCAAAAGGGAAAATTCGAAGATTTTGCAGAAAATGTGTGCGCCCTTAAAACATGAAAAAATGTAATCATGCAGAAAGTATTTATACATATCAAGATTTTTTTTTTAAATGGAGGATATATTTAAACACTACTTGGTAGGGGTGGGTGGGGTGGGTGGTGGGGATGTATGCCTGCTGCACTTGATGATATTGTTTCAGAATATGTACATTATAATGTTAGTATGTACAGAAGGACTTCTTTTTTTTAATCAAGAAATTGGTTGACTGTAAGATTATCTCAAGTGGTTAACTCCTGGCACCTAATAGATATTTTACTTACAATTAATTTAAAACAGAATTTCAGACTGTGAACACTAACTAGTTGTTGTATGAGGGTGTACTGGCTGCGAGGGGGCCGTCGTTGTAGACGTCCACCAGGTCTGACTCAGGACACCGCTCGGTCCCCGCAACCAGGGCCTTGACGACAGACAGGAAGCTGGGGGAATCAGTGGCTCCTCAAGACGACCCTGTGGTCACAAGGAACACCAAGAAATTGTTCCACATTCGTAAGTGAAAGGTATCCGACATTTGAACGCACTACAACCCAGTCGAGTGTGTGACATCCACCCAACAGACTGCTGACACAATGGCTATATAACCTCTCACTTGCTCTCGCGGGAACAAGTTACTGAAGCAATAAATACGCTACGAAAGAAACCTTAAACAACAATGCCATATAATAAACCGACATTACCTACGCAGCAAGCACCGTGTTAGAACACACAATGTAAGCCAGCTGCTTTTACTCTCACTGAGTAACTTGGTGTTTTACGCCCAGTCAACCATTTCGTATAAATCGGGGCGAAGCTCTCACTGAAACCCATCCCCATCAACGATCTTTGTCAGACCGGTCTTCAGACACAGCAGCTCCTGCACCCGCTCATCAGACTGGGGATAAAGATTCCCGGCAAGACTCACAGCCTATCTCTTTTGGTCGACCTCAAGGTTCAACACACACACACACACACACACACACACACACACACACACACACACACACACACACACACACACACACACACACACACACACACACACACACACATACACACACACACACACACACACACACACATCTGTATCACTGAAACTCTCAAGTAATTTCGTTCTTGGATTTTATCGTCCCGGGTCATCTCAGGACGGTCACTCATTCTGAATCGCATTCTGCTAAAGCGCACTGATCTGGTCGGCGATATGATAACAGCGCTAAATAGCTGCCTTTGTCAAGCGCTTAGGGCTCATCTGGAGATGAGACGCTCGACAAGAGTTCATATAAATACGTTTTAAACATACACTAGAATCACGTGGAACAAACATGCACCAGATTCACGTGGAACACGTAACCGCGCTTCACTCCTGTCAACACTGAACCGAAATCACGGCCGGACTGTGTGCCAGATGACCTGCAGGTTTGGTGTAGTCCCTTGCAAAGGAAACGCTTGGGGAAGATGTTTAATTCTGGCACTTCATTCTCTTGCATACTTTTTTTGCTGTCAAATATCACCTCTTCAAACTGTCCTATTGACTGTGTGTGTGTGTGTACCGCCATCGTTTCCACACGACGCCGGCTGCCTTGCATGGACCAGCGCTGATGGACAGGACGTCACAAGGGAAACGCTGCAGACTACAATGACGTCATGTTGGTGTCTGTGGGATCGTTTCTTCGGGGATCGCTGTAGGTTCCATAGACCTACGAACTAGCCTACCGGATCCAGAAGTAACATTTCGCTGAACACCTCTGTGCGAACACACGAAACACACACACACACACACACACACACACACACACACACACACACACACACACACACACACACACACACACACACACACACACACACACACACACATCTATATCGCTAAAACTCTCAAGTAACTTCGTTCTTGGATTTTATCGTCATCTCAGGACGGTCACTCATTCTGAATCGCATACTGCTAAAGGGCAGTGATCTGCTCGGCGATATGAGAACAGCGCTAAATAGCTGCCTTTGTGAAGCGCTTAGGGCTCATCTGGAGATGAGACGCTCGACAAGAGTTCATATAAATACGTTTTAAACATACACTAGAATCACGTGGAACAAACATGCACCAGATTCACGTGGAACACGTAACCGCGCTTCACTCCTGTCAACACTGAACGGAAACAATGATAATACATAAATTTTGTATAGCGTTATTCCCCGCTGAGCGAGCTCAAATCACAAGTGTCTAGCCTCCTCCCTACCACAGGCATACGAAACCACTGTGACACAACGTCAGTGTACGGCAGGTAATAGCACGCGGAAGGGCTTGATCATTCATCGCAAAGCCTCTCAATAGCGGCATTTGTTTCTTGCAGTGCATTGCCTCCCGGAAACTGTGTGATGGCACTGATCGATCCATGGACCTGACAGATGCAAACGGATTGTGGTTTTGAACTGCTCGAAACCAAAGATTTAGATACTTGGGATGAGTGCGTCTTCTCTTCGGCCACCGGCATTTTCTCTTCCAGCACATTCTTTTTGGTCTAAGTCACTGACTTTCGTGGTAATGTCTTCTTGTTTCAAAGAGCCTTCCAAGTTGATGATGTTTCCAACGCTAGGTGTCCAGACATTGTGTTATCCAACTAGCTACTGCCTGGCTGTATACGTGCGCTGTAACGTGGTCATCAACGTGGCCAACGTCGTCATGGCGGTCTACCTGGCTGTCATCAGCATAGCGGACGGAATGTACATGGGGAGCTATTTCTGGCACGAATTGAAAGAACAGGAAGGTCAGAAAGATCAGTGTGCCGGGTAAGATGGCCGCTTCCTGCCCTTGCTGTCCTGTGAAGTGTCAGCATTCATCATCTGTTGCATCTTTGGGACGCCCCGCGTGAATCTGGACCCCTCGGCCATTTTGTGCAGTTCTATGGCCGTTTCGATGCTGTCCTTGCCGAAGACGGCTTCCGTGACGGCCGGACTGTGTACCAGATGACCTGCAGCTTTGGCGTAGTCCCTTGCAAAGGAAACGCTTGGGGAAGATGTTTAATTCTGGCACTTCTTTCTCTTGCATACTCTTATAACTGCTGACTTCAGAGTGACTGGACGGAAGTCAATCATCACGACGGCATAGGAACTGCAGCATGTTTTCTAACGTAACGTCTCTATGTCATTCTTAAACTATAGCCATTAAAAAGAAAAGTAAACCCATAATCTACGCCAGTTGTTCTGCGCATGACTTGAGACCAGACCGACTACGACGGTGACAGTGTAGCGTTAGATATAGTTTCTCTTCCCCCTCCCCTCCCCGCCCCCCCTCCTCCCCCCCTCCTCTGCCCTCAACCCTCCTTCCCCTCCGCCTCCCTTCCCACTCACCTGGTATCTCGGTCCTCATCTTTATCACGGCAACAGAGCAGGAAGTCACGCTGTGTTAATCTTTTAGTATGCGCACAAAGTGTGTGTGTGTGTGTGTGTGTGTGTGTGTGTGTGTGTGTGTGTGTGTGTGTGTGTGTGTGTGTGTGCGTGCGTGCGTGCGTGCGTGCGTGCGTGTGTGCGTGCGTGCGTGCATGCGTGCGTGCGTGCGTGCGTGCGTGTGTGTGTGTGTGTACGTGTTGGTCGGTGTGTGTGAGAGACAGACTGTGTGTGTGTTTTACAGTCCATTCACATTAATAAAATGTTTTTATTTCCTAAGGGATTCATTACAAACATTTCCAGCTGAACAGAATGGAGAACCCCGCTTAGTCTAGGTAATTGTCATTGCTGTTGTGGTTTCTTCTCTGTTTTTTCCCCATTGCTTGATTGAAAATCTCAAAAGATTATACAAAGTCGAAGGTACTGATGATACCAATAAAGAACACAAATAATAACGAATTAGCAGAAGGTTAATAGAAGCCTTTTGTTGCTGCTATTTTATTTGAGTAAATGGAGAATATATACATTATTTGCAGATACATTGATAAATATGTACATACCATTAATAAATATTTATTTTTTACTGGCTGGTATACGAATAACGACATAAGCCGTAACATGAAAGAAAAACAAAATACACCGAACACGCCGGTAGGTAAATTATCAGCCTTTGTTTCTGTCACAATCTAAAAAAGAAAGAGGCCATAAAAAAGCAATTACAAGGGTTAAAAATATTTATATCTCTCTCTTTCTCTCTCTCCAAGATTCTATAATACCTTTTTTTTATTTTAATTCCTCGAATTTTAGTCGCCTGGTAATTTAGAATCGTTGTGTGAACTGTGTTTTTACCCACGTTCAGTTGTTAGGAATAAACCCCCGAGGAAGGCGTCAGCCGAAAATCTGGGAACTTTCATGCCATCTTTTTGTTTTTCTTAGATTTGTTATCAGTTATATATATGTATATATATACACACACACACGCGCAGGCACACACACACACACACACACACACACACACACACACACACACACACACACACACACACACACACACACACACACACACACACACACACACACATTATTATTTGTATTTTCTGCATTGAGTGTTGCTGTGTTTGTCATTAATTAGGGACAGAGTTGTAAATTAAGAACAACTAAAACGATTTGTTCTCTTTATCCTTGTGTAATAAAGTATCATTATTATCATCATCACCCGCCCGCACTGGTATAAATGCTTTTTTAACAGGATAAAAAGAAAAAGAAAAAAAGTATAACACAAAACAAAGAACATTTCTCGCGGTATACACATATAAATCAAATTCGCAAGAGCTGTGTTTGCGGTACATGACAGTCGTGAAACATTTTAGAATGAGACACTGAAGGCGACACAGGAGAAGGTCTGTACTTCAATAGCATGATGGGAGCGAAAGCGCGTTTGTGGAACGCTTATCTGAACTTAGTTGGTGCACTGGCCTTTTACACGGGCAGTCAGGGCGGCAAAGCATTTGTCTTACAACAGACAGGAACCGCGAGTCCACAGAATGTTTCAGCAGCTCCAGGTGAATTTACTTCTGTCGTGATTTCAAATGTGATACCGAGTTGGAGGCCGTTTCCTTTTCAAAATCAAAGCAACAGCGGGCTGGAAGAAGAACCAAGTCTCACATCATCTCGATTTCGACCAATTAGGACACATGTCACACTTCCATATATTACTGAATCTAGCTTCATGAACCGGACATCCTCTCCTTTCCCCCGTAGTGAATCTCTACCGACTGATGATCGTCAGGACCATCAAGGCAGTCCGGGACGGCAAGGCACTCTAATGTTTGTTACTGAATCTGCCTCCTTGAATCGGACACCCGCTGTCTTCACCAACACTGAACCTCTTCACGCTGCGGATCGTCAAGACCATCGAGAGACTTCAGGACATCTAGGCACTTTAGCCTTTGCTACTGAATTCAACTTGATGAATTGGACAGCACCTGTCGTCACCACTAGTGGACCTCTACGCACTGTGGGTCGCCAAGACCAACAAGATAGCGCAGGATTTCAAGACAATATAGCGCAGCAAGTCACAGCCGGCAGGGATTTGTGTTCAGCTCGGATGATCCCAGGCTTCACGGCAAACATCTCAGGAACGTTTGTCGAAGAAGGATTCAGTTTCTTCCAGTCCACGACTTACCGAGTGCTTGCTGTCGGTCCCTTCGCCTCGGAAAACTTCGGTCCCTTCGTTTGGGAAGACTTCTCCCCTTGCTATAAAGTGATGTCTGCTTCGTCGAACACAGCAAAGTTTGTTTTTTACTGCGCGAGTGAGTTCAACAATTTTAGAAGCGACAAGCTGCCGTTTGTTATGATGAACTTGCTGAGCGAGCACTGTCCCAACGCTCATCTCCTGGACATTTTCAAATACCCTAGCGGAGTGACGCTTAACATTTCTGATCCTGCTGAAGACGAAAGGTGGAGAAATAGGTTAAAGAGCTGGGGGACTGAAGATGCCCCGGGCTTGAAGCATGTGTTTGTTACAGTCAAAACCGGAGTTTACAGGCCACTTTTTTCAGTTAATTATACAAATGTTAACCAAGGTATGTGTACACTGTGAGCGCGCAAGGTTTCGTGTGGATGTTTTTACGCGCCATATATGCATTTTCATTCGTCCATTCATTACCAACCCACCCACACTTACACACACGCACACGCACACACACACACACACACACACACACACACACACACACACACACACACACACACACATTTATCCCCGTCCTCACTGTCCAATCTTCGGGTCATTTAAATGTCTGCATTGCCCCGAAAGGCAAAGGTACCCCACTTGTCCCCTGACATCATTCCTAAATACACACTAGTGAGATATAATATGTATCGCAGGCTGTTGGTTTTTGTAAACGTATTTTCCATGATTTTGTAACATTGGAATCTTTCCGCCAGGATTTGTTGGAAACCTGTAAACTGATATATCGTCTCAATTGGCAAATGTAAAATTCATAATAATTGTGTCACACGTCTAAAGAGATGAAAATCTTCTACTCGACGATTCTTGTTGTTTTTAATGGTGAACACATCACGATAGCATTGATATATAGTGTGATTCGCTTTGTGGTTTGGAAGCTGTCATCTGCTTGGTTCAAATGCTTAGTAATTAATGTGCTTGTGTTTATTGCAGTGACCCAGTGTTAGTTTATTGCCATGCCATTTTGCTTAAGTGACATATAGAAAAATAATATACAAAACTTGAATATTTTGACAGGTGCGTCGGAATATCTTACTGTTGAAATGCTAGAGTATTTTAATTTAGTCAAAATTATACTAATTAAAGTATTCCTTGTATGCTGTTTTATGGATTGCTATTGTCACATTCCCTATTTGTTTATTGTGTTGTAAAATGCAGTTGCACTTTTAATTTAATCATGATATTAATACGATGTTATTAATGTATGGTATTTTTGTATTTTTTATGAGTTGGTCATAATCTTTGTCTTGTCATATGCAGCTGTATTACCTAGATCCTGTTTTTATACGCACGTATTTCTTAGCTATGTATTATGAGTCTGATATGACACTGGACAGGTTTTCGTATAAAACGTCTACAATTTTAAAAGCGCACGATAGTCCTAATGACGCTGATAATGGCGACGATGATAATACTCACGATAGTCGTGATGATAATACTGACGATAGTCGTAATGATAATACTGTTGTTGACATACCCATGAAGGTCGTAGTTAGGATGATGATGGTACTTACGACAGTCCTAATGATAGTCATAACGGTATTGATGATGGGAAATACTCACGCTGGTCGCAGTGATACTGATAATATTGTTGGTGGTATACTCACGAGAGTCGCAATAACAACTATGATAATGATGATGATGTTTGCAATAGCTGAAATTCCCTGAAACAGGTTTTGTACTGGTCGGAAGCAGTTACCCGTATGAAAAACTACCATCGATGGATGGCTTTCTGAGACTGGTGGTTCCTCCTGGTCACGTGATTATGACGTCTTTCCCGTACCTACACATCGGTTGTGGTTACGGAGACCTCAGTGTGTACGGCTTCCATCGAACCGACAGAAGCATACGGCCCGAAAAGCGACTTCTTTGCGAAGGTTCAGACCTCTTACCATTGCTCTGAATTATAGTTGTTATCGCTGCTTTTAGCATGGGGCATAGTAATTTCTGTAAAGGCTGCGGGCTAGAGGCAATTATCCGGTTTTATCTGATATTTACAATTTTGTTTCTTTGGTTGGTTGGTTGTTTTCATTTTGTGGGTTTGTCTGTTGTTGTTTGAGGGTGGGGGTTGCTGCTGTTTGTTTTGTTTTGTTTGTATTGGGCTTCGTTTCTTTTATTGTTGTTTTCTTTTTGTGCTGTTGTTGTTGGTTGTTGATTGCTTTGGGATTTTTTTTCTCTCGTTCTTTACAGGGATGGGGGTCAATTTTGATACGTTCAGCGCTGTGATCGACTGTGTATATATTATGTTTTTATATACGACTTTTTACCCCTTTTTTATGTTGATGTTGATATTGTTGTATCGTCATTCTGTGTGTGGAGATTGGTATGAATGTGCGAGTGAGTGTACCTGACACCATGACATGTGTTGTGGTAACATATGTTTGCCTGTCAAGACTGGCCTGGATGTACACCATGACACATTGCATGAGCTATAACCTTAGCACTTGTCAATACAGTTGCATTGTATTCTCATACTGTTCAGGCAGATGGGAAGTGCCGTCTTCTGATCCGACAGTGTACGTAGCAGACGTTGCAGAGCTGTACTTCTACTACCGCAGACTCTGGTGGTAAGAAGAAAGCGATGACAGATGTAGATAAGAGTGTCCCTAGTTTACCCGCACCTTCATATGGTCATCTTTCAACGAGAAGGCGCGTCCGTGTTCTGCATTAAAGGAGTTGGCCTCGCGGCGTCTTTGCTGTTCGGTACGAGTGATGCGTGCTCACCACGCCATATTTCCTTTATTGTGAGACCGCAGTGGGGTACCGCGGACGCAGAAATTAAAGTCCCCTCTTCTGAAAAAAACAGGGCTATCAACGATTCTCCCTTTCTGAGCCTTGAACAGTCAGAATTTAGCATCGTAAGCATGTCTGCTAACAGAAAATTGTATTTCTACTCTCCCTGTTCATTATTGTATTTCTACTCTCCCTGTTCATTGAACTTTTTTTCCTCCAAATCATTTTACGCCATCGTAGTTTTCTGTTTTGGACCTGCCGAATACCGCTGTTAGTCTGTAGAGTGTGTGTGTGTGTGTGTGTGTGTGTGTGTGTGTGTGTGTGTGTGTGTGTGTGTGTGTGTGTGTGGTGTGTGTGTGTGTGTGTGTGTGTGTGTGCGTGCGTGCGTGAGAGAGAGAGAGAGAGAGAGAGAGAGAGAGAGAGAGAGAGAGAGAGAGAGGAGAGAGAGAGAGAGAGAGAGAGAGAGAGAGAGAGTCAGTCAATCAGTCTGTATGTGTGTAGGTCTTCGCTTTCTGTAAGTGTCTTGTCGCCAGTTTTGCTTTGGATCCACGAAAACCTGGACTGTTTTGGCTGCTTCCACTAATCCTGACTAACCCCACATTTGAATGAATCTCTACATCTTTTGGATCGGCACAGACCTGTCAGCGGTTCAGTGGTATCCTTTTACATTTTTAGATCCCCTAACTGAGCTGCAAAGCCATTCATTACAGAGTGCAGTCGACATTTAACAGGAAGAAGAGTTGCATGCGAAGCGGAGACAAACGGTTCCGTGGAATAAAGTACACGATTTCTTGTCATATTCCAGATTTGATTTTTCCTCAGGGAGTAATCGATATGCAAATCAGGAAATTATTGAAAAGCTGTTACATGTAAGTTAGTAAATGGATTTTAAAGTCCTGTCAACGGCACAGAGTCGCTTCAGGATGATCGTCAAAACGTTTCGATGGAAATCCGCACAATGTCTGAAGAATATCAATCCCGTATATCAGAACTACATCAGTTATCCTTTTGAATGGTACCATATTTTGGCTGTGTACTCTTCAGGTAGCCCCTTTCTACAGGTGTTGCTTCTCGTCTACAGGTATTCATTCCTACCCAGGAGTAATATTATTGGAGAAGCCAAAATTCTCTTCTCCTTTCACCACGAAACGAGAGTCCCCGAGCGAGTGTCAGACGGAACAAACACGTGGAACTGTTCGGTGGCGCATTGGCCAGAGTTCCAGCACCACTTCCCCTGTGACCTGGTTCCCCAGTGCAGAGAGGGGCAGGACGAGGCGAAGTGTCCCTACGCCAGCACAGAGTGTAACGACCGGTTACCTTCATATTAACGGCTCATGCTACCAGGTGACCCAGTCGCTCTGGAGTGTATGTCCTCTTCCGTTACCCTCCCCCCCCCCCCCCCACCCCGCTCTCCCCAGTCCCCTCCAGGCTAGCGAAGTCCGAACATTCTCATGCACCAGTCTCTGACCACGCTAGGTCACACTCATCTACACTGCCCTCCCTCCTCCCTCCCCTCCCTCCCCGCTCATGTAACATACAATCATATTTAAACTGTTTTCTCTCTTCTTCTTTTTCGCCACCTCCTCATAATGGTTTTTCTTCCTTTCTGTTTACACTGTTTGAAAGTGAAAGAGAGAGAAAAAGTAATACGTTGAACAATATCTGTCAGAGTCTACCTTAAGAACCTAGCCACACGTTTTCTACGGCTGGACAAGTGTGTCAGACACGAATTGCCAGGTCCCAGTAACGACCTGGCAATCATTTAGTACATCAATAAACAAACAACAACTATTAAGACCTCAGATGCGGGGAAGAAGGGGGCGAAAATCTGCGTGTGCGGTCGACACCACCGTTGGGCGTCAGAGAGGAGCAGAAACATTTATCTGGTATGGTTGACAAGGACAACTACCTCCATCTGTTTTATTGATCCATAA
>OY757548.1:13172750-13184568 GCA_963584105.1 Alviniconcha strummeri | reverse complement strand
ACGTGAGATAACGAAAGAAGAGAATAGACTGCATCATGGTCAAAATCCAAGCACTGTGTTTACGACATCCTTCCTCCAACCTCTGCCATAGTTGATTACGCCGTAGGTCTAAAAAAAAAAAAAACCCCAAAAAACAAAAACCTGTCAGCTAACGAACAGTTTTCGATGATGCTCAAACGGCAGTGAGTTTATAACAGACAACTCGAATCAGACGTTTCTTTTATAACTGACCACGTTGCTTACGCAAACACAAATAAAACCAAAATCGTTTGAATCGAGACGGAACTCTTTTTTTTTCTTTTTTCTTTTTTTACCCAAGGGCTGATGCGTCTCCTGTTTACGTGGGTGCTTGTGCGCTATGTTGCTTCCACAGTCTTATTAGTACTGAAGCCTTTCGGAGGGCACTGACCGCCTCGGTAGCTGCGCAGAGATAAAGAGTACCCCTTCAGTGGCGTAACAAATTCTGGCAGAGTTTGGAGGAAGGTGCCGGAAAGCGATGCTCGGCGTGTGCATCATGATCTGTCTGCAACCGGCGAGCAGCAGGTGCGGCAGCAACCGAGGCAGAAGTGACGTGTTGTGACCCGTTGCCATGGACACCTGTCATAATTGAGGCTCCACGAGGCGCTGTAAAAATTGCTCTTTCCAATGATAGACAGTTTGTGTGTCCACCAGCTCTACAATTTAGATTTTTCACCGTGCTGGTAAATCGGAATTTGTAGGTTACCTTGGGCACCGAAGCACTGGGCGGACAAGGTGCGTTAACCCTTTGCTGCCCTCATGGCGTCATATGACGACATTTTTCAGAGTTTTTCCCCTTCATTCATGTGACGTTATCTTGCTTGCCCCCCTCCCCCCCCCCCCTCCACACACACATTTATTTTGAAGGGGGGATGGGGTGGAGGGGGGGGCCCATCCCCCCTTCAAAATAAATAAATGAAACAATTGTTTTATCACTCTTTAGAACAAACGTCTTGTTCGGAAGTCCCTCCTCTCCTCGTCCCCCCCCCCCCCCCCCCCCCGGAACAAATGTCCTCTTTGGAGTTCCCGCCCCCTTTTTTTTTTAAATATAATTTTTATTTTATTTTTATATCTGCATTTGGAACAAACGTCTTGTCTGGAGTCCCCCAACCCCCAACCTTTGTTAAAAATTCCTGTGTGGAACAAAGTTAACATCCTACTTGGGTTCCCCCAACCCCACCCACTCCTACTTTTTTTTCTTTTTCTTTTTTTTAAATAATTTGTATCCCTATGTGAAACAAACGTCTTAAACTGAAATTCAAACTAAATTGTGAATCTTTTAAACACGGAGGTATTGTTCCTTTGTCTGTTTGTAATTCATGTCTGGCACCCATGTATTTTTCCCCTTGATTTGGACTAAACAAGTACTTGACTGGAATATTTCTGGTTTTGCCGAGACTCACATGTGTATAAAATATCATATTTAGGTTAATATGTATCATGTGAGCGCTCAGGGCTTTGATGAGCGCATGATGAATGTACATTATTATTATTATTTTGAGACCAGTTTTTGGGAGGCACTAGAACAGGACTAAGTGCAACGTACTCCTCTGTCAGGTAAAGGGTTAAAGCGCCCTCACGACACGGACCGTGTAGAGATCAGATCGATGTTTTACGTCAGCCTCGTGAGCCCTCGTATCTCAGGAAAGGATTTAAATATTCTCTTCTTCTTCTTCTTCTTTTTTTTTTTTTTGGCTAATGAGAAGTGTATTTTTTTCTCTCTCCCTTTTCTAGCGCTGAAGATTCACATCAGTCCCTACACTTACGAGGCCATTAAGCATCGAGGTGGCTACATTGTTCTGGACAGGGGGGAAATTGACGTCAAGGTACACGCACGCACGCGCACACATTCACGCAGGCATGCACGCACATAATCATACACACACACACACACACAGGCACGCGCGCACGCATGCATACCCACACGCGCACACATACACGCACGAGAGCGCGCACACCCCCACAGACACACATACACCCACATACACACACAGACACACACAGACACACACATACATGCATGCACGCGCGCGCACGGACACACACACACACACACACACACACACACACACACACACACACACACACACACACACACACACACACACACACACACACACACGAAAATCAACAACAACAAAAATATGTCTACACATCCTACGCGAAGACTGAAACCATGAGAAAAATGGAAAGTAAAGTTATGATGAGTAAATCAATGCGACGAAATACTCTTTGCCCGACCAGAGAAGGATCCAGTGGAGATGCCTTACTTGGTATTAAAAACTGTATTGTGCATTGACTATATTCAAAACTGGATTCTGGCAACCATTAAAACGGAATTTTGTTTGGACACCTTAAATGTTTCATTGTGCATTGACTATATTCAAAACTGGATACTGGCGACCATGAAAATGAAATTTAGTTTGGACACCTTAAAAATTGTATTAGGCATTGACTATATCCAAAACTGGATTCTGACGACCATGAAAGCTGAATTTTGTTTGGATACCTTACACCTTCCGGCTGTATACGAGTGCGTTCATGGCTTCTATTGATGCATTTGCTGGTAATCTGAAACAGAACGAGGCCCAGAGCACCAGTGCAGAATCAACAAGTCAAGTAGTTCATTAGCGCCTGAAAGACGCCACACAAACACAACAACAAAGACCTGTGGCTAACATGCAAATGTGTGTATTTGTGTGGTTACATGTTGAGCAAGCTTAGGGATCTAAGGACTATGTCCGGTTTTGAATAAAAATTGGTTCTGTCTGGTGCTTGTACACACCTGTGTTGCCGAGTGTGCCTGAAATGTAGGGTATATATGCCACTGGGGGGCATCCTTTCATGAGGATGTACCTCTGGTGTAGTTTAGGTACCCAGCATTTACTCGCATGCCAGGCGAGAGTTCCATAGGCGACTCGGGTCTTTGTTGTTGTGTTTGTGTGACGTCCTTCGAACGCTAATTATCTCCCTTGTTTGTTGTTTTGCTGGTTATTTATTTCATTATAATTATAAACACTTGCTGAGCGCCTCAACTCGGGATATGCTCTAAGTGCTTCCGAGCAGGCATACTGCGAGCTAGTCGTATATGCGACTCTGAATGAGTGACCGTTGCTTTACACAGCGTGTTTTGAATATCCACCGAGGTGGTGTACCTACAGCGTGTTGTTACATGGCTGGTGCTACATAAAACTGATGCCGTCTCGACGAACGTTCTGCGTACACCATACAACATTGCATCAGTTTACACTGTCACTTTACTGGAAGCTATAATGTGGATGGTAAAAAGGATGTGTTAATTACGACGTTGCCGGGTCCTTTCTGAAATTGTTTCACTGTAAACTATGATGAGCAGCTTGCTTTAACTTCTGAGTGGAACGGGCACGTCTACTACTGTTCTAATTACAGCCTGCACTGTAATCTGACGTTTACTCAAATGATACAGTACTGTGTGCATATTTTCCTCAGACTGATCGTCTGTTTTTGCTTATAGAATACTGAAACAATGTTTTTATTTTCTTGTTGTTATCTGCCTTTGGGTAGTTCTTTTGATTCTGAATTCTAAATATGTGAGAGAGAGAGAGAGAGAGAAGAGAGAGAGAGAGAGAGAGAGAGAGAGAGAGAGAGAGAGAGAGAGAGAGAGAGAGAGAGAGAGAGAGAGAGAGAGAGAGAGTAACATCACTGCTGAAGATTTTTATCAGCTTATCTTCATGGAAAACAAGTTTATTTTAATAAATGCAACATTTATTTCTCAAAGTGTGTCTCTGTTGCTCAACTGTTTCAAATAATTATAGTTGTGATTGTGCTTAGTTCCCAAGACTCATTGTATTTTTATGAACCTGAATAAAAAATCACGTTAAAAAAGGTTTTATGTTTGTTTTTGTTTTTTCTTCTACGCTTTAAGATCTCTGTCACTCTTTCATCCTGATATAACGGTAATGGTTGACTGGCCATAGAACACCAAGTTACTCTCTCTCTCTCTCTCTCTCTCTCTTTGTGTCTGCCTCTGTCTCTCTTTTTCGTGCCTCTCTGTCTGTCTGTCTCTGTGTCTGTCTCTGTCTCTCTGTCTTTCTGTCTCTCTGTCTCTGTCTGTCTGTCTCTGTCTCTCTCTGTGCCTGTCTGTCTATCTGTCTCTGTCCCCCCCCCCTCTCTCTCTCTCTCATATAGACGTTTGTGGAAGAATACAAGCATGAGGCTGACGTGTATGACAAAATCAGGCGAAGTCAGAGAGCAAACAGTACACACACACACACACACACACACACACACACACACACACACACACACACACACACACACACACACACATTCACACACACTTTGTCCCTCACAATTCATGACTCAAACACTAAACAGGCTCTCATCGATGCCCCTCTTAAAGCTGGGCTGTATAAACTGGGTTCAAGGGGAGGTAGTTTAAAAAAAAAACAGAAAAAAAAAACAGAGTGGGAACCACTCAGTGCGAGTTGGTCCCAACCTGCCTAGTCAAGTGGGTGCCCCACTGGAACACACTGCACACAACCAAAACGTCACAAACTGGCCAAGCAACTTCCAGTCTGCAGCGTCCACTTGACCCGACTACTTCCGGGTGGCTCTTACTTCTATTTCTATACATCCCTGATGGGGCCTCGCCATCCATCTGCTGCACGTTGGAACAAACAATTCCAAGCTAAGGCCAATGAAACAAAGTTCACCAGCCTTATTAACACGCACAATAGGCCTAATGCCCTTTCTTGCTATCCTTGAAAATGTATCTGGTTATTCACTTCACTGGAAAAATAAACAAAATAAAAACTTGCACGTGAACGATTAAAAAAATAAAAATAAAAATAGGCGCACGTGGCTTTTCAAAGTGACTACGCATCGATATTTTACCACCGAAAATACCGTTCTCCGCGAAGTACAATACCTGAACATAATCTTTTCATATATTTTGGTCATGTAACAAACGTCTGGGCGCCTGTAAAGATTTCTTTCAACGTGTCGAGACCTCCAAACAATTTTTATTCATCTTCGCCGAAATCAGCCTTGCCGCCATAATGACGTACTGCACGTCACGTGATTACAGACATCTCTTTGCCACAAATATGCTGAATGAGAAGCTCAGTAAAGCCTCACAATAGGTATAATCACGTGCAAGACAGTTGAAACACAGATTATTTACGTACGAAGGTAAAAAAGAAAAATTATGGATTAATAACACAACTTTGGTTGTGTTTATGCTTCATTTAAAAATTAAAACCCCCAATAAATTCAGAGACAAAAACTGATTGAATCAGTTACTGAAATCGCATCATCAAAAATATTAAAATAAACTTTAAAATTACTTAAATTTATTTGCTGAAACCTCTGCAAAAGTACAGATTAATTATCTGCGTATATGGTGTGGTTGTGGTGGCAAAGTGTGGCGGGGAGAGGTGGGGAAGGGGAGGGGCGATTGCGCGAGTTTTGGGTAACAAGACAATGCGGTTTGTGTGTGTGTGTGTGTGTGTGTGTGTGTGTGTGTGTGTGTGTGTGTGTGTGTGTGTGTGTGTGTGTGTGTGTTTGTGTGTGTGTGTGTGTGTGTGTGTGTGTGTGTGTGTGTGTGTGTGTGTGTGTGTGTGTGTGTGTGTTTGTGTGTGTGTGTGTGTTTGTGTGTACAATTTGGTTCCAGTACATTTACTATCAATAGATATTGTCAGTGTTATTGAATGAATATAGGCTATTGTGCATTCAATCCGTTTATCCCCCCCTCTCCCTCCTCCCTTTAAAAAATAAAGAAGATAATTATACTGTTTTTGTATCGTGTTTCTTGAAATAGTCACTGGGTACGGGCAAAAACTCCAAAATATCACATTTGTTTACATTGCAACAGCTGATCTCCAGATCTAACTTCAGACGTTGCCGAGACCAGTCGGTCCAGTGCAGAATCAACTACAGCGGCAGTAATATGTTTTGATACTGTTACACAGCACCAATTTTATTCACTGGGATCGTGCTTTTAAAACAGTCAGCTGAATCATGCGTGCTAAACAAATACTATACATTATTTATCTGACCGTCTTGGAACATGAACAAATCACCACTGTTCGAAAATATCGTTTTAGAATTATTTTAAATTATGACCTCTCCCCCCCCCCCCCAAAAAAAAACAACTAAAAAAAACTAAAAAGTACGACAGAACAACACCGTTTCATGAGCTTGGTAACACTAACAGGAGTTTGTTTGTTTGTTTTTAACAAAAACATTCCATTTGTATGAAACATAACTTATTTTCCTTGTATCTCGTACATTTGTTTAGCTAGTTGCAAGCATACTGGTTTGCTCCTATGAAGAACAAGGTATAAATTGATCCTCATTCTTTTTCAATGAAAATAACTAATGCATAATGATGTCACTGTCAGTGATGTCTGCAATGTGAGGAAAATATTTCCACTGAACTAAAACTCCACAGTCTGTGCCCATCAGAAAACAATTTCAAACTCAAAGACAAACATAACACCAAACTAACAAGGCAAGCACTGCTACAGGGTGTAAGAACAGGCTACCTACTGTCTAAAATTTCAATCCTTCCAGGGTGAAGGAGTTCTGAACCAGAGTCTCTCATTCTCTGTTTCTTCCTCTCTGTCTGTCTGTCTCTCTCTCACACATACACACCCACCCACACCCACAGGGTCAATTCTGTAACACTTCATGCAGAATTTCATACATATGTATTCATGATGAAAGCATACTCAAAGATGCATTTGTGTCAAACTTCTTTTGAAATCAATCATCTAGCATACAATACCAATAAGTAAAAATATATATACATGTATAATTTTATACTGAACCCAAATGGTGTTTTAAGCTGACTCTTTTATTTTGTAATTTACCCTGAAACATTGTTGAATTTTTCAAAGGTGGCTGGAAAGGACACAAGTGAGCATGCTGGTAAAGCAAACGAGCTTTGTTTCGTTGTGAAGTGTTTTATTTTGCGTCAGAACATAAAATTTGCTTATTGGCTGCAGTTGCATGGTGTGAGGTGAGGCCCCATCAGGGATATGTACAGAAACTGAAGAAAGAGCCGCCCGGAAGTAGACGGGTCAAGCGGACGCTGCAGACTGGAAGTTGCTTGACCAGTTTGCGGGGTTTTGGTGGTGGGCAGAACGTGTTCCAGTGGGACACCCACTTGATCAGATAAAGCCAGGCAGGTTGGGAGCCACTCAGACAGAGTAGTTCCCGGTCTGCTTGGCTTTATTTTTTTTATTTTTTTTATTTTTTTTTAAACTACCTCCCCTTGAGCCCAGTTAATACAGCCCAGCTTTAATGCAGGAGTCTGTCAGGTGGTGACAGTGTGGCATTAAGTATAGTCTAGCTCTTGTCCTGTGATTTTTGCCCCTGACTATTACCGAAACATTCAAAAGACTCTCATGATGCCCCTCTTAATGCAGGAGTCACTCAGATGGTGACAGTGTAGCATTAGGCATAGTCTGTCTCCCTCTCCCCCCACTTCCTGGGATCTCAGTCTCTGGGGAGGCAGTGGTGGGAGACGTTTGTGGAAGAATACAAGCATGAGGCTGACGTGTATGACAAAATCAGGCGAAGTCAGAGAACAAACAGTACACACACACACACACACACACACACACACACACACACACACACACACACACACACACACACACACACACACACACACACACACACCACTGCCTCTCCAGAGACAACTCGGTCTTAAACAAATTAAACAAAAAATGAAATAATAAAGATAACAGTAATAATAACAGGGAACTGACCAAGCTGTAGGTTCTTTTAAGTCTTGCTAAGGAAGAAACGGTGGTTCTGATTTCGTCAGTTGTGGCTACGCACAATACACGTTGTAAATCACCGAGCGGTACGTGCAGAGTCTATTTTGGATGGTCCCCAGGAGACTAGCCATAAAATACTATAGTGCCCGACTCACGTGGTTTACCACGTGCAGTCAGTGCGTTTCACTTTGATCGACGGGCAAACGTGCTTGATCAGGAACCACGACTATGGGGTTATAACAGTAACAATGACAATAACAATATACTTTATTAATCCCAGTGGGAAATTAAAGCTGTCGTTCGATCGCACAATGAAGAACATATTTCAATAATTCTAAGTCATGAACCACACGCACATACACACTCTTAGGCATACGCTCCCTTTCTCTCAGTCTTCATACACTAATATTTAGTAATAGCAAACCCAAAATTACCTGGAATAATGCTTTCTCTGTGTCAAACCAAAACGTAAAAATGCTTTCTCTGTGTCAAACCAAAACGTAAAAACTCAAATTAAATGAAAATCATTAGGTTCACACATCCCAACCCTCCGTTAGAAAGTTATCATCCTCAACAGACGTCTTGACGCATGCACACACTCAGCTAATGACTGGTATAATTTTCATTAAAAACGGACACAGCTGAGGGTAAAAACGAGGCTTTATAACGGTGTGTATTTGTTTTCGGAAGTAAAATCTTCCATTCCAGTTGTCCACGTCTACTATCAAAGTAGCGTCTCAATTGGTGTGTAGGATCGGTTAATATTTGCATTAGTTTTCTATACAGCCTTAAAATGATGTCTAGGCCGCTGGAAATGAAACAAACAAAATGGAGTGGCCATTCTTTTCAGTAACAATTCTGAATATAAAACGTATAAGGTGGATCAAGACGCGACTGGCTGTTTCATTATCACGGATATGGAAATGCTTAATATGTGCTTGACACTTGTTAATGTAGATGGGCCGAGTTCTTGTGATAACCCTGCCTTCTTTGATAACATAAGTAAGAAAATAGAAGGCACTGGAAATCAATACAGAGTAATAGGCGGTAACTACATTGTTATTCTCAATGCAGATTTGATACTCCGATCTATAGAAGTACCACAAATCGCACAAGATCAAGAAAGAGAATTACAGACCTGGTGGCAGAATGATCTTGCGGATGTCTGGAGAGAAATGTACCCACACACGTGTGAAGATATGGTGTCTGATGAACTACTGTCTTAAAAGGAGCCAAGATTGAGTCAAGGTATTGCTCAGACCATTGCCTCATTTGTATTAAACTAAAACTGGCCAGACTAGTAGGGGAAGCCCTTCTGGATATTTAATAACTCACTTGTACGTGACGACAACTTTATTGAGGAAATAAAAAAGGTAATAATTATTAACTGTGTGCAGAAAACAGTGATGACGATAAGATCAATAAAATCATAAATGCTAATCTGAAACTTGAAATAAACGATCAACATTAAAAAAAGTTACTTCTAGAAATTAGAGGCAAACCGTATGAAATGCATCATTAAGAGAGAGAGAGAGAGAGAGAGAGAGAGAGAGAGAGAGAGAGAGAGAGAGAGAGAGAGAGAGAGAGAGAGAGAGAGAGAGAGAGAGAGAGAGAGAGAGAGAGAGAGAGAGAGAATATGTACTTGTGGCATAAATTGAAGAACTTGAAAACAATGTAAAAGAAGACAACGTATTACTATATTAGATGATAAAAGAAGACAACGTACTACTATATTAGATGATAAGAAGATTCGGCTACAGGAAATTAGGTCTAGATATATGCAAGGTATCGCTGTAAGATCAGAGGTAAAATGGATCGCAGAGAGTGAAAAAGTAACCAAATATTTTTGCAACGTAGAAAACCACATGAATTAAAAAGTTTCTTACTGGTGATTGATTTCTTTTTCTTTCTTTCTTTCCTTTATGTCAGATCAAATAAAACTTTCCCAGAAAAAGACACTGGAGAAATGTTTGATCAGTTTGACATTGTAGATGAAGTTTATCGTCTCTACTCAGACTTGTATGTGCATTAAGACACAAGTGATATGGACCTTATTTTAATAGACGATCTTCGGAAATCCAAGGGACTGCACTCGGTAAGTGCCTGCGGGCATGGACCTGTATGTATACAGGTCCATGCCTGCGGGTGTAACGCATAGTAAGCACGCTTTTGTTGGGGGTACAGTGAGCACGTGGGGAAGATGACGGATACCCATAAACAAAAGGCAGAAAAGGCATCAGAAATACCGATCAAACACTCACTGCTCGCGGGGAACGTGCAGATCGGATAGTAGGTTCCTCCAGCTGTTAGTCTAGTATAAATTATAATAGGTCCATGCCTGAAGATCTCAAAGTGTCGCAGATCGGCTCTTCTCCACTGCCACTTCCATTCAGGGGACTTCACTCTCCCGGAGTAAGAAAACACTGTCAAATTATCTTCGCCTGTTATTTCCGGAAATCGTCTATTGATGCGCTAAAAACGGTCTCAAAAGGATAGTGATGTGTTGGAAGGAAGAAAAAAGAAAGAAAAAAGAAAAGAAAAGCTGAAGCACACACTGCACTGCACCAAATGAAGAATGACAAAGGTCCAGGTTCGGATGGCTTTACTATAGAGTTTAATCAAGTATTCTGGAATGACACCGGTAAATTATTGGTGAAATCAGTTAACTACGGTTTCACTCATGTAGAAATATGTGTAACCCAGAGCCAGGGGTTATCACGTGTATTCTCAAAGAGGGTAAACCAAAACAGTTGCTGAAGAATTGGCGCCCCATGACTTTGTTGAATACAGTATGCAAGATACCTTACCCTCTTCTTGCATTGCTAATAGACTAAAAACAACAACAAAATGCTACCACCGACTATTAACGATGATCAAAAAGGATTCCTAAAAGATAGCTATATTGGTGAAAATATAAGACACATTGGTATACACAGAAAAACATTATGTTCCAGGCGTGCTGTTGTTGACTTTGAAAAAGCATTTGACAGTCTTTTATTGAAACAGTTTTGATTTCTTTACTTTTAGTCCAGCAATGGATACAGACATTAAAAAAATTAAAAAATTAATGCATGTGTCCCGTTAAACGGACATTAAACACTTTGGTTCAAGGTTTATCGCAGAGTCAGGCAATGCGATCCATATTCTTCATATTTGTACCTCATCTGTGCCGATCTTCTGTCTTCCATGGTTCGCAATGATCAGGATGTTAGATGGAGAAAAAAAAAATCAATAAAAAGACATTACAGAAATTTGCAAAGACATCAGGACTCAATATGGATTTTAATAAAGAGCAGACAGTCTGAATGGAAGTAGGAAACATTCCAGTGTCAGACTTTTAGAGACATGGACGTTCGCTGGGATCCAGGAATTTTCAGAATGCTCAGAGTCAATTTCTCAACAGATGTTCAACAAATCTGTGAAATAAATTATGGTAAGAATGTTAGAAGGGTGTGGACTACAAGACACCTCATGCCATTGGGTAAGATTGTGGTTTTCAATACACTTGCAATATCAAAGCTTACTCTCCAGAGCAATTCATGCATTAATTGGTGGTTTTGCTATTTCGGTTCTTGTGGGATGGTGAAACAAGTAAAATACAAAAAGCTGTTGTTTTGTAATCCCTGTGAAGATAGGGACTTAAACATGCTTGATGTTGCTACATTTTTAGCCTCAATGAAAATTACCAGCCTGCAAAGGACAGCTGCAGAATCTAATCATAGCAAGCTTGTAAGTGACATTAATTTTACTCTGAGTTCGGTATTGAAATAAATGGTGGGGCATATGTAAATACACTTACGCTGAAGATCAAAAATCCATTCTGGAAAGATGTCCTACAGCACTATAAGAATCTATGTAATATTTATATTATAAGAGAAAGAAGGGTTGTAGGTTTGGAAACAACAGGTAGTAGGTTGCAAATGGCATTCTTTTAAATCAAACAGCTTGTGAATTCAAGGGGAAATTTCTTCTGTTTTGTAGACTTTTGAAAACAATTCCCACAAGCCAAAACAAACCTTTTGGTATATGAA
>OY757548.1:13167750-13170250 GCA_963584105.1 Alviniconcha strummeri | reverse complement strand
GTGTGTGTGTGTGTGTGTGTGTGTGTGTGTGTGTGTGTGCGTGTGTGTGTGTGTGTGTGTGTGTGTGTGTGTGTGTGTGTGTGTGTGTGTGTGTGTGTGTGTGTGTGTGGATGTGTGTGTGTGTGTGTGTGTGTGTGTGTGTGTGTGTGTGTGTGTGCGTGTGTGTGTGTGTGTGTGGGGGGGGGGGGGGGGAGGTGTTAGAAAACAGTTACATGTATTGAAACAGGGTTACTGGTCTTTGTTACAGACCGACCCAGTCAACACAAACACACACACACACACACACACACACACACACACACACACACACACACACACACACACACACACACACACACACACACACATACACACACACACACACACACGACGACGACGACGACAACAACAGCAACATCAACAACAACAGCAATTAAAAACAAGATCAGCAACAACAAAAATACGCTGAATCCAGTCACCGTTTTCAGCTGGTGCTTGTTTTCGTGTGATACCACATGTGCAGACATTCTGAAGTGTGCATACAGTCTCTTTGCAAAACATCTGAACGTGCAGTGCGTTGGTTTTAAACTCGGGCGCTATGCGAACGCACTTTGTTGTTTGTGTGGAGTAAAAGGAGTCTGCACAGGGTGCCACAGAACCATTGGCAAGCGATGCTTTGAGCGATTCTCTGAGGTGACTCTAATAGGCATGACAATCACGTGATGAAACATGGCGGCACAATCTGGAAACTCGGAGCTGGTGAATCGAAAAATGTTTCGTTCCTTATTTTTCTTGAATGAAATTAAACAACAACCAAATAAACAAACAAGAGGGGGGAAACCAGTAGGTGAGATACGTTTTATTGTTGTTGTTTTGTATATTATATCTCTAAAAGATGTGATCCAAGCACAGGAAAGATGAAAAATAACGCTGATTTGAAAGGAACTCTCCTTCGTGGGCTAAACTTCTCTAGTGCTTGGAGCAACTTAAAAGAACATGATCCACAGAACACGTTTTGTGATTGAACGTGCCGTTGATTGTATACCTATTTTATACGATGCCATTTTTGGATACCATAACTAACTCTTGATTCACGAACGGATTACGGCGCTGAGCGCTCTTTTCCCGTGCTTAATTCTGACGTCACCAAATTGTCTTCGGCGTCATAGAACACCATGCAGATGCTCTCAGTTTCCGTACAGGTCACGGAAGAAATGCATGTGGATTGCAGTAATTTTGTCACCGATTGTTTTTATATCTGTGTAGTCATTTTTTTTATTTTTATGAAACACTGCTGCATTCTAGAGAAGGAAAAAACAAAACAAAACAGAAAACAAAACAAATGTAAGTCCACGATCAAAAGTGTGGAGTATTAGACCAATCAATGTTTAACTCATATAATGATTAGTGACGTTTTGGAAAAATAGCCGGCAGATGAAAAATATAATGCAACAGACAAATCTTGACTAAAATAACACAAATTCAGACCAAAATCAATTTAAAAACAAACAGACAAAAAAACAAAAAACAAAACAAACAAAAAACCCATCAAACCTGTGAAGGCTAGTTCCTTTAACATGACGATGTTGCAGTTCAGTTCAGTTCAGTTCAGGAACGGGAAAGCCCGTAATGCACTCCGCCCCGTCTGTGTTGATTTTAACCCCTTCACTGTCCCAGCATGTAAAGTTTCCGGGCTGAATGATGCACAGACGCGCCTGCAAAGAGTATATTTTCCGGTCCTGTATCATCTACATCAATACTATTCGTTTTGATGAAAATCCTTTCACATGCCAGTGCAAAAAAGAAGACAAAAAGACATAAGGGTTTAAAATTTCGCACTTTTATGGGTCGTTTTCAAATGACATCTTGGCAGTGAAGGGGTTAAAACACTTTCAATGTTGGTCCGGTGGCCCTTACTCGCCCTTTCAAGAAGGATCGTCGACCTGCTTCCTTTTCCTGCCACGGATATTTCAATACGACAGCAAGCGCCTTTCTTGTGTTTAGATTAAAACTGGTACTAGGAAAACAAAGCAAAGGAAGAAAAACAAAACGAGAGATAAGAATGTTCACACTTGTTCGTGTTGGCGTTCATTATCCGATCTAAAATATCAAACTTCGTGTGTTTCTGCCATGAGGCTTGAAAACAAAGCGAGCATTCGTTGTGGTGGCTCAGCTTCTCGTTGAGTGGTCGACTTCGGAATTTACATAACCAAATTCAGGGGTCGTGGAACCATAGTGAGGCTGGCGACCTGGGGGAGTGTCTGTCTGCGATCCTGTAGGAGTGTCAAGGAAGTAGTTGGACACCAGGGGAGGTAAACTGGGCCACCAGCACCGCTCACTTCCTCCGTTCTGATGACGAAGACTCGCCTTACCTCTGGTCTTCTGGCTGTCTCTATTATTGATCCAGCCGACTGGGTATATAACGACGGCTAAAGCCAGATTCCCTTAAATCCAACGGCTAGAGTTTCGGGCAGTGATTTTATAGTGACGGCAAGTATATATATGTGTGTGTGTGTGTGTG
>OY757548.1:13160250-13162750 GCA_963584105.1 Alviniconcha strummeri | reverse complement strand
ACTATTAAGTATGTACATCACGCCATTGGCCATGTCATTAGGCATTGCAACACATTGTACCAACTATTTGCAAATGACACGCAGACGCACAAATCTTCCAGCCCCGAGCACTTTGCGAAACTGTTGCTGGACATTGAGTCTTGTGCAGAATCTGTGAGAGACTGGGTGGCTTGCAACAGGATGAGAATGAATGACGACATGATGGAGATCATGCCCGTTGGAATTATGGTAAAGCTGAAATCCGTCCCGCAAACCTCTTCTCTTACAAAGTTAGAAACCTAGGGGTCTATCCTAACAGCAGTCTTTTCATGAATCAACATGTCAACCTTCTTCGCAGATCTGTCTTTCTACAATTACCTAGAATAGGACATCTTAGGCGCCACCTATTATTGCTTTCCGACGGTGACCACAGTTAGTTGGGCGATATTTTCGCACTGTCTGAAGTTTTGATTTTCGTCCACAATCGGGTTTCTCGGTGATGAATTTAGTGCAGTGTGGCATCTTGGTACTGAAGTGGCTGGTGTTTTTTTGTGTGACTTGGATTCGATACATGGCACTTGTGGACTGTTGTACCGTGAATTTGGTTTCGTCCTCTATGATTAAATCACTGTTGCATAACTCTTATGTGTACCCTCCTCCACCTCTTCCGCCATATAGTAACGAGTCTGTAGCCGAACAGTTAAACATTCGTATTCGAATTGTATTCGTAGTCTCTCTCTGTCTCTGTCTGTTTTCCGCTCTCTGTCTGTTTGTATCTCTCACTCACTCTCTTCCTCTCCGCTCTCTCTTTCTCTTACTCATCAGCAGCTTAGCAAGGACGAGTTGTTAGATTTTGACCTGAAACTAAACGGACAGTCTTGTATAGTTTTCAAGTTCGAGTTCTCTTCCTGTCTCTGTCTGTCTGTCTGTCTGTCTGTCTGTCTGTCTGTCTGTCTGTCTGTCTGTCTGTCTGTCTGTCTGTCTGTCTGTCTGTCTGGCCTGCCTGCCTGCCTGCCTGTCTCTGTCTTTCTCTGTCTCTGTCTCTCTCTCTGTCTCTGTCTGTCTGTCTCTGTCTCTGTTAGACAGGTTTTTGACTGAACCTAACTACAATCCTTGTAAAATAAAGTTTTCGAGTTCCTCTCTCTCTCTCTCTCTCCTCTCTCTCTCTCTCTCTCTCTCTCTCCTCTCTCTCTCTCATCTCTCTCTCTCTCTCTCTCTCTCTCTTCTCTCTCTCTCTCTCTCTCTCTCACGGACTGTGTCTGTGAGTGTGCTTGCATTTATTTCAGGTTTTTGCCAGTCTGCTTTCTGTCATTTGAATTTCTTGTACGTTTTATTGTTGTTTTTGTCCGTTTCCACTTTCATTATCATTATTATTGAAATAGTTAGTTGGTGCTTTGAGCCCAGTCAACCACATAGGGTTATATGAGGGATAAATTATAGTTTGAAATAGCGCAGGCATGTTTTCACACTTCAGGAATTAGCCGCATTTGTGTGTGGTGTGTGCCTCTGTGTGTGTGTGTGTGTGTGTGGCTTGATAACAACTGTGCCGGAGCTGTACCCAAAACACAGCTCAAGCAAAAAAACAGCTCAGTGGTTTAGCTTTCTATCTCTTAAAAAAGAAGAAAAAAGAAAAAGAAAAAAAGAGAAGCTTTTCACCATTAACTTTTGTTTAAGTGTCGTTTTTTAGCTTGACAAAGGGATTACCCCGAAAATTTGCAAGTTGTGTCTTGTCCAAATAAATAGCGTTTTTTTTTTTTTTTTTTTTTAACCTTTTGTGTGTTTGGCTCTGCCGGAGCTGAGTTGAAATACGGTAATGGGCAGTGACGTATACAAATGCAAAACAAAAGAAGAAGAGGAAAATCTCGGCCCCGACATCTCTAGCATCGTGTCATTATCACCAAATGTCTACTGGTTACGTGCGTGCTCCTATCCACAGACCTGTAGGAACATTGTATTCAGATCCGTGGCACGTACACACACGTAGGCGACCCACAGACCTGTAGGAACATTGCATTCAGATCCGTGGCTCTTACCCACAAACATATAGGAACATTGTATTCAGATCCTTGGCTCGTACCCAAAATCCTATAGGAACTTTGTGTTTAAATCCATGGCTCGTACCCACAAACCTACAGGAACAATGTATTCAGATCCTTGGCTCGTACCCAAAATCCTATAGGAACTTTGTGTTTAAATCCCGTGGTTCGTACCCACAAACCTACAGGAACATTGTATTCAGATCCTTGGCTCGTACCCAAAATCCTTGGCTCGTACCCAAAATCCTATAGGAACTTTGTGTTTAAATCCGTGGCTCGTACCCCACAAACCTACAGGAACATTGTGTTTAAATCCGTGGCTCGTAACCCACAAACCTATAGGAGCATGGTATATAGATCCGTGGCTCGTAGGCTACCCACAGACCTAGGTAGGAACTTTGTGTTTAGATCTGTGGCTCCTATGTTTAGATCTGTGGCTCCTATGTTTAGATCTGTGGCTCCTATGTTTATATCTGTGGCTCCTA
>OY757548.1:13147919-13150419 GCA_963584105.1 Alviniconcha strummeri | reverse complement strand
TAGTCGCTGGGTGGTGGGCTTAGCCTGTAGTCCTTTTAAATGAGACGACAACCCAGGCCCTGTGCGCTGCAGACGTGCGCACGTTAGAGACCCCACGGCAGCAGAAAGCGTTGCTCTAGCAAACATCTATAGCAAACTCATCCAACGTTATGAATTAATTATTATCAATGATAGTAGCACGACCCTGTCGGCGCTGGCTTTCATCAAGAAGTGTGACACGCTTTTTTTCACCGAAACATTGCCAGTGGGGACAATGAAATATAGCCTACAGACTACCAAATACATAGCTCGAACAGAAAGCGTGGTGTTTTAGTCATTATAGTCAAATGGCCAACAACCAAAAGCTACAGAAAAAAACGTGTGTCGGGTACCATGTGGTCAGCAAAAACAGATAACTCCATTCTGATAAATGATGTTTGATTATTGCTTTGTAAAATCTCTAAATGTAGCACAATAAGCATCACAACCCGGTAAACATGCCGGATCCGATCCGGAAGCGTTTATTTTACGGCCAGTTATGGCCATTACGTCCAGCGTGCAGCCAGAATCGGGCCGGATGGTAAAAGCCGGATTCGACTTCCCGCATCCGTTTCAGCCCCGTTTTTCCAAAGAAGGCATGAATCATATTGTGCAAAACCGACCCGGATCCGATCTGGATGGCCTGGTCAGGGTTTAGCCAAACACATCTGGTCTGGAAGCAAGCCGGTGTGCAGTAATCATCGGGCCCGGTTTCTGGCAGGACGCAACCGGTCCCCTACCAGTTTCCCACTTTCAGACTCGGTTCCGCTCTTCCACAGACGTCCCAGATAATATTGTGCAAAATCAGCCCGGGTCCGATTTAGTTCTGGCTGATTGTGTCAGGCTTTGGCCAAACGGATCCAGTCCAAAAGCAAGCCGGTGTGCAAGAATCATCCGGCCCGATTCTGGCCAATGCTTCCCAGCCGATCCGGACCGGAGGCGAATCGGATCCGGCATGTTTACTGAGAAATTACTTAGAGAAAAAAGGTTTACTGTTTTTAAGCGTTTTTGTATTAAACACGATTTTCTTCTTCTTCTAATTTCAGGACAGTTGTTTTCGATCTTTCATAGTCCTGCTAAGCAAAATATTTTGGGTAAAAAAACAAAAACACACAACCAGCAGACTTGCTTTTAAATAAATTAAAACTGCTTCTTCGCTCGCGTTAAGAAATGTGAACTTACCTCCCTTGACGTGTTTTTTGAAAGAACTGTGCCTTCTGCAGTCATATGGACGTACACTTAAAATGCATTTCTGTTTCACAGTTAGTACATTCTTTGAGTTATTGTACCTGTCAGATGCTTTAAATCTAGCTTACCGAAACTGGGTTAAGGGAGATAATTAAAAGAAAATTGCACAGCAATATGTGAAAACAGTCAACAATAAATTCAAACCCCTCCACTGGCTAGTAGCTGGTATTCGTAATTGTACCTGTTCAACTGTCTGTATGTCTTTTGTTGTTGTTGTTGTTGTCATTTCAGTTTGAGCCGGATCTGCACTAGCAATATCGGGCTCAGGAGTAGACGTTTTGATGATTCAAAATCACAGAACGACTCCGTTATTATACTTTATTGAGAGAGAGAGACAGAGACAGAGACAGACAGACAGGCAGACAGGCAGACAGACAGGCACAGACACACACACACAGAGACACAGACAGACAGACAGAGACAGAGAGAGACAGACAGAGACAGACAGACAGACAGAGACAGACAGAAACAGACAGAGAGACAGAGAGACAGAGCGAGTGAGCGCCAGAGACACAGACAGATAGACGAGGGTTGTTCTTGTGGTATTGGAACACTGGTGGCTGCCGTTGTCATCTGCAGTCTTATCAACATGTGGCAGGAGCCAGTCGGCGATTGCCTTATCAGTTCCAATAGAAGTTATAGATTTAATGGCTGTATCCCACTGTGTTTTGTAAAAATCTGATTTATAAATCATCATCATCATTCTCGTGTATAAGCTGAGGGAGCACACAAAGTGGAACTCTCCCCTGCAGCGCTGACAGTTTTCATCTCTTTGCCGAAATGTAACACGAGAGTATCGCCATGGCAGATAAATCGTGACGTGACTGTCTGGATCAAGGGACGTAACCGTTCCATTTGCGAATGCCAGACATTTCGATATTTTAGTCAAAGTTTTCGAGCGCAAGAACCGCATTTCAAGGTTCATTGTCATACAGCTGGCCTGATGACACTAACATTTAATGACACTAAATGACACTAACATTTAATGACACTAAATGACACTAACATTTAATGACACTAAATGACACTAAACTAACAGAAAGAAAACAACCGGCGATAACTACTATCCTGCCAACTTTTACATTTATGGGTGGTGCTCTTTGGACTATTATGGGATGCATTTACTTGTGCTATGACATATGAGCAACAGCATAAAACAAACACTACAGTTCAGTCATACCACACATGGATGTGACGGCAGCTCTGAAAATGAAGCTGTCAGAACATAATTATT
>OY757548.1:13132919-13142919 GCA_963584105.1 Alviniconcha strummeri | reverse complement strand
GGTGGTAGTGGTGGTGTGGTGGTGCTTGCTATGAAGGGCTTTGGTCTCAGGAACCTACTAAGAGAAGAACACCCCGTCGACACGCAGGATGACAACACCAGATACACCAGTGAGTAGTGGTAGTGTGGTGGCGGTGGTGTTTGCTATGAAGGGTTTTGGTCTCAGGAACCCGCTGAAAGGGGAGCACCACGTCGACAGAGATAGAAATGAGTGTGGTGGTGGTAGAGGCCATAAAAGAGAATTTGCTGCCAGGAACGTGGTATTAGGGAATGTCCCTTATATGCTCAGGATGACAACGCTACATACACAGGTGAGTATGGTGGTGGCTGTAGCGGTGATGGTAGATATGGGGCGAAAGTGTGGCCTCAAGAACATTCTGAGAGTGGAATGTTAAGATTAAATCACCAGTGTGTGTGTGTGGGGGGGGGGGGAATTAAATCACCAGTGTGTGTGTGTGTGGGGGGGGGGGGGGGTAGGGCAATGGGGGGGGAGCATGGATGGAAATTAGGTCTTGGAATTAGGAACCTGATGAGAAGAGAGATTCTGCCTTTGGCATTCAGCATGACAGCGCCAGTACAAGATAAGGTATATCAGTTGTGAAAGCGGTTATGGAGGAGAGACAACGGTTTCACGGAACCGGCTGAGAGAACGAGCCGATCGAAATGACCCGTAGAAAGAAACTTTCGATCACCGGGATCACTAGGGTATTCAATAACAACAAATCACTTTCCCCACCTGTGTTTAGAGATGTTCTGGACGGCCCCAGAGAACTTGCGTCGAGTGCTGCGCGGGGAACGTCGTCAGTACACCCAGCCTGCGGACATCTACTCCGTTGCTGTCGTCCTCAAGGAGATCCTCTGCAAGAATACAGCCTACGAGGAGGAGATGCACATGCTCAACATGACTCCCAGAGGTCAGCTTGTCACCCAGTGGTTACTGTCTATAGCGGAGGCAAAATCCAAACACGTCAAAGGTTCAAAAGAAAGCTATTTATTAGGACAAAACACAACCTGCACATGTTCAGTGTAATCCTCTTTATCAAGATGCAAAACGACACTTAAACAACAGTTAAATGGTGAAAACGACGAAAACTGAAATGGAAAGCTAAACCACACACACACACACACACACACACACACACACACACACACACACACACACACACACACACATGTTTTTGTTAAGCTTGTAGGAGAGGTGTTTTTATTTTTTCTTCTCTTCTTTTCTAGTAAATAAGTAAAAGTCACTGTATGCTGTTATCATCACACGGAGAATTTGTTACTTTGTTTGCGGGTTGCTATTATTCTAAGGGGAGTTTTTATTTTTTTATTTCTTTATTCGATTCCTGCTGGGAAGTCGTAACCAAAGTGTGATGTTATCGTTCCCATAATATGATGGTTTGTTGTTCACAACTGACGGCCGTTGGGTTGTCAAAGAAATAATAGAAATATCCTTCCAGTTGATGGAGGATATAGAGGAAAAGGTTAATTCTTAGTTTTTATTGTCCCGTCGTAGAGAAGAGCTGTTAATGAAGAAAGGAAGTCACAATGTGGTTAATACGTTGCTAGCTCTGTCTTACACAAATGTTAACAGTCTGAAATGAAATGGTGTGTGTGCGACATTCAGAGCGCCATGATGTCGCAGCAGCATGTACATCACACATGTCCATTACGTACAAATGTTGCGCTGTAAGTGGGCCATATTACTTCCGGCCCATGATATGGCAACTTCTGACATCACCCTGTGTGTTACATATATTGTGATCAAGGTAGTTCAGGCAGATGGGAAGTCTTACTCTGGAATAGGGCTCTGGAACTTCAGAACCGAACAGGTCACCGATCATGGACCGGAGGTAAGTTGGCCCATGATCGGAGACCTGTTCGGGAATTCCCAGAGCCCGACGATGCCATGGCAACGACTGACATCACACTGTGTGTTACAGATGCAATGCTCAAGGTGGTTTAGGCAGATGGGGGGAAAAAATCTGGCCCATGATCGGAGACCTGTTCAGGAATTTCCAGAGCCCGATGATGTCATGGCAACGACTGACATCATTCTGTGAATTACAGATGTGGTGATGAGGGTGGCTCAGGCAGACGGCGAGTCTTACTTCCGGCCCATGATCGGAGACCTGCCTGGGGAGTACCAGACCGTGATGATGAGCTTCGTGAGGCTCATCCAAGGCTGCTGGGCGGAGGATGTCAGCTTGAGACCCACCTCAAGACGTCTGCTGAGGCTGATGAAGAGGCTCAATCCTTTCCAGTCAGTATCATGTCTTTATAAGACCATTTTCGTTTCCCTTCCACTGACATCAGTGAGTGCTAAATAATGTTAATAATAATAGTGACCATAATTTTGTGAGCCTTATGTTTAAAGGCGTAAGAGCCTTCATAAACATGACGAAAAACCCTATAAAAGTATACAAGGTATACAGCAGCCCCAAACCAAAACACTACATTACAAGATACCAACAACAAAGTTACGACAAAACGCCCCTAAACATTGTATCGATTATCATGGACAGCATTCTGAAGATGATGGAGAAATACTCAGCACGTCTTTGTTGTACTGACGCTTTTGTGGCTGTGTGTGTAACAGGACAACTGGGATCATAGACAACATGCCGAGATGATGGAGAAATATTCGGCACGTCTTTGTTGTACTGAAGTTGTTGTGGCTGTATGTATAACAGGACAACTGGGATCATGGACAACATGTTGAGATGATGGAGAAATATTCGGCACGTCTTTGTTGTACTGAAGTTGTTGTGGCTGTGTGTATAACAGGACAACTGGGATCATGGACAACATGCTGAAGATGATGGAGAAATACTCGGCACGTCTGGAGGATGTGGTAGCTGAGAGAACATCCCAGCTGGCGGAGGAGAAGAGAAAGACGGACAGTCTGCTCTACAGAATGCTGCCCCAGTGAGTCCAGCCCTCTACTTACACATGAGGAACACTGCTGCTGTTACTGCTGCTGCTAGTGCTGCCACCACTGCTGCTGCTACTGCTGCTGCTTCTTCTATTATTATTACGGTTGTTGTTGCTGCTACTACTTCTACTACTTCTGCTGCAGCTGCTATTCTTATTACTGCTACTGCTGCTGCTACGACTACTTCTGCTAATACTGCTGCTGCTGCTACTACTATTTCTGGTGGTGGTGGTGGTGCTGCTGCTGCTCCTCCTCCTCCTCCTACTGCTACTGTTGCAGCCAGTGCAAAACCAACAGCAGCTACAATTAACATGGTGACCTACGAAGACGACCCTGTTGGCTGATGTTTTCCCTTGCATGGCAGGCTACGTATTTGTTATTGATTCGCAACATCGATTGCTTGAGATTCCAGCTAACGCTTACTGGTTATTCCGTGCATCATTTATGAAGCGTGACGCACTTGTTTCACCGCACATTATCTGCTATCAAGTCACGTAATTGTTCCCGAAAGCAGCGATTCTGAGCCGTCGAAGGTCAGAAGTGTGGTGTGACGTCTCTCTTGCGTGTTGGTTGGCTAGTCGTGTCTGTCACTCAAAGCACGGCGACACATTAAAAAAGGCCGCATTTTCTGCAAGTCATTTGACTGGTTTCTCGGAACCGGTTCGTTTAAGCCCGTTGTTAACTGGGCGAATGTTTGTTCGCCGAACATACTCCGGACAGTTCGACGAATTATGATTCGTTTCTTAATTGAACTTTTAGTTCGCCGAACATGGTTCGGACAGTTCGACGAACTTTACTTCGTTCTCAACTGGCTTGTAATGAGATGCAAGCTTCGTCCCGAACTTGCGGCAGACGCGCAGCAGACAGCATCATCGAAAATGTAGGCTAAAGTCAAGTCAAGTCAGTATACTTTAATCATCCCTCACAGGGTAATTCAGCTAACTTCTATCTCATTCTGGGTCTCCGAGACAAGGCTACGCCTCCCACAAGTCAACAAATAAAGAAATCCCTCTGAAACGAATGAAGAACCTAGCGACACCGTCATCCTTTTTTTTTTATTTCTTCCTCATCCACAGGAGAGTTCTGCTCTCAGCCAATCAGAGCCAATGTTCGTCGAATAGGGCGAATGTTCCGAGAACATGTTGAGCGAAGCTTTTTGGACTCCGAATATAGCTTCGTCGCAGTTCGACGAATACTCCCAACTAGCTTCGCGAAGCAAAAGTTCGCCCAATTAAGAACCAGCTAGGTTTGCCGAATACTTCCAAATAGGTTCGCGAACAAACATTCGCCCAATTAAGAACGGGCTTTTGGCCAGAATGAGACAGGTATTGTCTAGCGTGGAAGCAACTGTCTGAGGAGGACATAGATTATTAACATTGTCCACACAACATATACGATACAAACACATGAAAGGTTCAAAAGAACGCTATTTATTAGGACAAAACCAGCCAATCGTCGGGTGAATCCCCCTTTTCAAGCTACAAAACGACACTTAAACAACAGCTAAACGGTCAAAAATGATGAAAAAGTAAGTGAAAAGCTAAACCAACACACAACATATAAATTTAGTGAACCAATGACAACAGTCACCCTGCTTCGTATCAGTCAACATATTCTTCTTTGTAGATCATGCTGTCAAGCACATCGATGCTTCGGTGTTGTTTGTTTGTTGTCGTCTTTGTGTCCTTGCTTGATGTTTTTTTTGGAGACAAGTTGATGTCTGCATGAGCGTTTGTATGTCAGTGCTGAATTACATTGATTCCGCCTTTTGAGGCAGAATACCGCCACATCACAACAGAACATATATACTATGTTCTATTGTAATGTGGCGGCATTCTGCATCACAGGAAAATTGCTGAACAAGTTGGTATCTGCATGAGCGTTTAAATGTTTATATTGCCTCCGCCTTTTGAATAATTTATGTTCTGTCTGGCGGTACTCTGCTTGACAGAAAAGTAGCTGACGACCTAAAGTCTGGAAAGCACGTGCAGGCGGAGCTGTTCCCTTCCGTCACCGTGTACTTCTCTGACATTGTGGGCTTCACGCTGATCGCCAGTGAAAGCACTCCCATGCAGGTAACCCTCTATACCCTACTGCATGTCCGCCTTTCTGTCTGTCTGTCTACCTGTCTGCGTATCTAGCTGTTGATCTGCCTGTCTTTCTGCTTGATTTGATTTATTACATACTTCGTCAGAATACATTGGGAACAGAACAGCAGACCTGTACAGCAAGCAAAATCGTTTGCCTACCTGTCATGCTTACCTATCTGTCTATCTGTCTGCTTGATTTGAACAGTATGTATTTAATATCTCATGGCCTGTACAGCCAGTAAACACGGCTTTCGTAAGTTGGTTACAGCCCATGGTCTGTCCACTTGCATGACAAAGAGCGAGAGCACTTGCTTTCGAAAGCCAAGTCAAGCACCACTGAACGTAGTTATCACATGGTTGGGTGACCCTTATGTGCTAGGCTTTGCGTCCACCTGGAGATTTTTCCCGAGTCAAAATTCCGTGCAGGCTCTACAAATGTCCTTCGGATGAGGGTATAAACCGAGGTCTCCCAAGTGTATTCACACGCAACAAGACCACATACGCACGTTAAAGATCCTGCAGTCCACGTACGAGTTCGGTGAAATATGGCAGCATTGAATGACTGCATGTCCTAAAACAAACATGGAAAGCTCAATGATCGAGTCAGCTCGAGAGCGGGGAAGAACGTTATATAACAGCGATCAGTAATGATAATGATAATGACCATCTCTGTGTTCAGATCATCGAACTCCTGAACCTGCTGTACACTGTGTTTGACAACGCCATCCAGGACTTCGATGTCTACAAGGTAGGTACTGGTTCTGGCCAAGTCCGCATTTTATGTCCTTTCTTTCACATTTTATTATTATGATTATGAGTAGTAGTAGAAGTAGTAGTAGTAGTAGTAGTAGTAGTAGTAGTAGTAGTAGTAGTGGGGAAGTAAGTAAGTAAGTAACTTGGTGTTTACGCTCAGTCACCAAGTTACTTACCTACTTACTTACTCACCTACTACTACTGCTGCTGCTGCTACTACTACAACTACTATGCGCTGTCAGGCTATAATTGGTTCTGGCCCTTCCTACCTCTCTGAACAACCTCTCTACACTCCGTCCCGTGCGTTTCGCTCCTCCTTTGTAATTCTCGCATACTCAAGATATATGGCCAGCAGATGGTCAGCCGCGGCCACTTCGCCAATACTTCACACGAGACTTGTGAAGCAGCTTGACAGAACGAATACCTAGCTTGACGAAGTGGCCGGAGGTATACTTCGCCTAGTGACTTCGGGCTGTCGTTAAGAACGCCCTTTAGAACATGTTTACAGTAATGATGGAGTTTGGGTCTTTTTTTAGCTCTGACAAAATTAGATACAGGAAACAAGCAGTTAAGGGAATACCTTTCTTAAGCAGAAGAATTAAGCAGAAAAGAATGCATGTGATGAAAGGTGTGGACACTGTTCGTGACAGGTGGAGACAATCGGAGACGCTTACATGGTGGTGTCTGGACTTCCGGTGGGTAATGGCCTGCGTCACGCGACCATCATGGCGGACATGTCGCTGTCGCTGCTGAGGGGCGTGCTCAACTTCACCATCCCGCACCAACCTGGCAGGCAGCTCAGAGTGCGCATCGGTCAGTGCATCGGCCACCCCTTCATGTCGCATACCTAAAGGGGTATTGAGTCCATCGGCTGCCCCTTCATGCTGCAAACGTAAAGGGGAACTGAGACCATCGGCTGCCCCTTCATGTCGCAAACTTAAAGGGGCACTGAGTACATCGGCCACCCCTTCATGTCGCATACTTAAAAGGGGAACTGAGTCCGTCGGCTGCCCCTTCATGTAGCAAACTTAAAGGGGAACCAAATCCAGTGGCCCTGTTATTTTGCATACTTAAAGGGGAACCGAGTCGATCAGACGCCCCTTCATTTCGCCTACTTAAAGGGGAACCAAGTTGATCAGCTGACCCTTCATTTCGCATGCTTAAAGAGGAACTGAATTCATTGGATGCCCTGCTATTTCGTATACTTAAAGAGGAAACGAGTCCATCAGCCCATTCATTCTGCATACTTAAAGTGTTACCGAGTCGATCATGTCCAGTAAAATCATGCCCAGATACTGTCTCTTTGCTGTCTAGAGGTCTGACCACAGGACTACGGTCACTCTTTTGTCTACAACATGCCTCAGTACTGTCTCTTGGTTGTTTACATCATGCCCAGATACAGTCTCATTGTCTACATCATACTGACTCTTTGCTTTCCGCAGGTCTGAACACAGGGCTTGTGGTGGCGGGGGTAATGGGTAACACCATACACAGATACTGTCTCTTTGCTGTCTAGATCACACCCTCTTTGCTGTCTAGATTACACCTAGATACTGTCTCTTTGCTGTCTACATCACACCCGGACACTGTCTCTTTGCTGTATACATCACACACGGACACTGTCTCTTTGCTGTCTACATCACACCCGGACACTGTCTCTTTGCTGTCTACATCATACGCAGACATTGTCTCGATCCTTGCTGTCTACATCATACCCTGACACTGTCTCTTTGCTGTCTACATCATACCCAGACACTGTCTCTTTGCTGTCAACATCATACCCAGATACTGTCTCCTTGCTGTCTACATCATACCCAGACACTGTCTCTTTGCTGTCAACATCATACCCAGATACTGTCTCCTTGCTGTCTACATCATACCCAGACATTGTCTCTTTACTGTCTACATCATACCCAGACACTGTCTCTTTGCTGTCTACATCATACCCAGACACTGTCTCTTTACTGTCTACATCATACCCAGACACCGTCTCTTTGCTGTCAACATCATACCCAGATACTGTCTCCTTGCTGTCTACAGCATACGCAGACTTTGTCTCCTTGCTGTCTACATCATACTAAGACACTGTCTCTTTACTGTCTACATCATACCCAGACACTGTCTCTTTGCTGTCAACATCATACCCAGATACTGTCTCCTTGCTGTCAGCATCATACCCAGATACTGTCTCCTTGCTGTCTACAGCATACCCAGACACTGTCTCTTTACTGTGTAGATTACACCTAGATACTGTCTCTTTGCTGTCTACATCATACCCAGACACTGCCTCTTTGCTGTGTAGATTACACGTAGATACTGTCTTTTTGCTGTCTACATCATACCTGGACACTGCCTCTTTGCTGTCTAGATATTCCCAGACACTGTCTATTTGCTGTCTACATCATACCCAGACACTGTCTCTTTGCTGTCTACATCATACCCAGACACTGTCTCTTTGCTGTCTATATCATACCAAGACACTGTCTCCTTGCTGTCTACAGGTCTGAACACAGGACCTGTTGTGGCGGGTGTGGTGGGTAACATCATGCCCAGATACTGTCTCTTTGGAGACACCGTGAACCTGGCCTCGAGGATGGAGTCACATGGTTTACGTGAGTACTCATCCATGAAAAATAATGTGCTATTCCTCTCAGTTAAAAAGTTTTCGGATTGTCATTATGCTACAAGGAAAGCGATACCGGATTAGTACAACTTTCCTTTTCTTTTTATTTTGTATTTTGTGTGTGCAGTTTACATTCATTTGAACAAAGCTGTTGTTTGCTGGTTTATTTGTTGTGTATTTGTTGTTGCTGTTGCTATGGCTGTGCATGTTTCAACGGTTATACATGGTATCAGGTAATGTGTTCACACAAGTGATCGTCAGCATGCAGTATCAATGCTCTGACAAATCTTAGCTACGTTTTTGAAATTATAAAATGAAATATATTAGACTCCTTACTTCTTAAAGCTGCCAAACTTTTAAGTTTGAATGTATTAAACTTTGTAACATTTGCCAGTACAATATCTCATCGGACTCTTCTTTCAGAAGTTACTTGTCAGTGACCCTCTGCTACAGTATATTCAACCCATCACAGGTATTGGGAAACCCTGTCGTCAGCCCGTGCTAACTCCCCTTCTCTTCTCCTTCTTAATAAAAAATTATATGCATTACGTTTTTAGATCAGAGTGACCTCTGATCAGACCCCTCTCTCCCTCATCCCTTGGTATCTGTGAGACAGAAAATTGGCGTGACCCTTGTCCACAGACCTAAGGGGTTGGAAGAGTCTAACGCACGCATGCCGGCGGCAGTTGTCTAACTACCGATAGATGCTGATGTGGGGCTTAATGTCCTCAGATGTCGGGCTGACATAATTATTAGGGACAAAACTATCGATAGCTGGGGATTGGTGCAGCTGACGTTGTGCAATATTTGCAGCACTGAAAATTGTCCACGGAACTAAAGGGTTGGGAGTGTCCAACACATGCATGGCAGTGGCAATGCTGTAACTATCGATAGTTTGGGTTCGTACAGTTCACATTTTGTGCATGGTTGCAGCACTGAAAATTCAGATGAGCCACAACACCTACGTGGCCCTTGAGGACAAGACTTCTTACGTCATCACAGAGCGGGGTGAAATTGAAGTCAAGGTCAGTAAACATTTTGATGTTGTTGCCTTTTTGTTGTTCATACCTTTCTTTTGAGGGGAAGGGGAGCAATAATACTTGCAGTAATGTACAGTGTAAATTGTTATTGGATGCCATTCAGTGTGACATTGATCATTGACTGTAGGGACGACAGCGCAAATGGGACATCCACATTTGTCACAAACGCAGACTCGGTGAATATGAGGACTTCCGTTTTGTGTGGTATTGTGGAATTAATCTCAGTTAACCTCAGCTTGAACATTGTCTCTCGTCCTTCCCTGTATTTAATCACTTTTCTGTTCTGCTGACCCGTAACACTTTGCTACCTTTTCCCTGTCCCCTTTAGGGAGGTAATGGTGTCAGACCTCCAGCTGATCCTTGGTTATTACCTCCTATCTTAATCCCCAGGGTGGTTAATTTTGATCTCACGGAGGATACACGTGTTTGTAACTTCGGGACAAGAGAAAAGAATGAATCTTCGTGCTGCACGGCAAGGGTTTGAGGAAGACCTATTGTTTGGAGGGCAACGTGGATGTTAAAGCTGTTAGTCTGTTTAAACCTTCGGGAATATACACGTG
>OY757548.1:13117919-13130419 GCA_963584105.1 Alviniconcha strummeri | reverse complement strand
GGTGAACAGTGGGTTCACGACTCCACAATACACAGTGACATCACACGGTACAAAGAAGAAGATAAAAACAACAACAACAACAACAACAAAAACCACTGACAAGCTTCTTCATGTTTCCCGCTGAAAGTGGATTATGTTACTGTTTTCCGAGTCAGTTGGTCTTCATAAAGAGCGGAGTAATCCACTTTTAGCCAAAGGTGACGAACTCATTGTTCATTGCATTGAAGATTTTTTCCCTCTGAAGGTGGACGACGCCAATGCTGTCTAATGAAATCAATCAATCAATGTTTTATTTTATGTCTGTTCACAGCAAAACAACAACAAAACATAAAAAATATGATATTAGTAAGTTATATTAATTTAGCCACAGGACTATGAACAACCAATTTAACAATAGAAGGCATAGCATCAGTATTATACAGAATATCTCTTACATTGTACAGAATATCTCTTACATCTCTTATACAGAATAGTTTTCACATCTCTTACATTAGAGTCATACCTTTTTTTTTTCTGAAATAAATCTGTGGTAATAGGACATTCAAGTAGCATGTGTCTACTTGTCTAATGAAGAATGTCCAATCAGTTGGTATTCATTTAAGAGAGGCAGTCCAATTTTCAGACAATAATGGCGTGGCCACTGTTCACTGAAGACTGCTAGTCCACTCTCTTGTATCTCGGTTGTTCGGTAGGAAAGGCGGACGAACCGAGTGTTCTCCGAAGAGACAGGTGATTTCACTACTGCTCACTGAGGCTGGGTCAATAATTCACTGTTCTCCTCGAATGGCAATTCGGCTGGCCACTTTGGTAAAGTGTTGAGTGGTTACTGTGCAGACTCCAGGACAAAAACACAAGGTGAAGGAAAGGGTTATTTACGACTTCACCAGAAACAACGTTTTGTTCCGAGTTGTGACTTTCCCCGTAATTAACTACCCTTCATTGAGGATTCGGGTGTTTTCTTCTGCAGTCACGCTTTTTTTGCGGGTAACGACACAGCCACGCTGTCTGCGGGTAGTGAACTCATCTAGAATCTATAAACAGGAGTATTTGCAGTGACAAAAGCTTACCGTAGATGGTGAGGTAACTATGTGCAAGCACAATTGAAGAGTTTTTCATCTAGAATCTGTAAACAGGATTATTTGCAGTGACAAAATCTTACCGTAGATCATGAAGTAGTTCTTTGCAAACACGATTGAAGAGTTTTTTCTTTCTGGTATTCTCAGTGCGGAGATCAAAATGGGAGAAGTCTGATGTTCGTTGAGATCGTAAATGGGTGATGCTTCATGTTCCCTGTTCCCGGGATACCATAACTGGATGACGTCCGACTGTGCTTTTGGGGAGGTGTGAAATAGGAGAAGCTTGACGTTGCCTTTGGGAGCTGTTACGTTGACTAGGTCAGTTGTTTATTGAGGGAGGTCAACGTTTGACGTTCCCTGCGGGAGATCTTGAGTGGTTGGCGTCTGAGATTTGTATTGGAGGTCGTAAACTGGTGACATTTGACATTCGCGATGCGAGATCTTGAATGGCTGGCGTGAGATTTGTGTATGGAAGGACGGAAATGGGTATCACTTCATGATCCCTATGGGATGTCTTAAGTGATTGTCGTTTAACACTCTGTGTGGTAGGTCTAAAATGGATAACACTGAATGTTAAATGGGTGACGTCTTGTGTTCTTCGTGGAAGATTGTCAATGTGAAGTCTGAAATGGATAACACTGAATGTTAAATGGGTGACGTCTTGTGCTCTTCATGGAAGATTGTAAATAGGAGGTCTGAAATAGATAACACTGAATGTTAATTGTGTGACGTCTTGCGTTCTTCGAGGGAGATTGTATATGGGAGGTCTAAAATGGATAACACTGGATGTTAAACGTGTGACGTCTTGCGTTCTTCGTGGGAAAATGGGCGACGATTGATACTGCCTGTGGGAGATCATAAATAGATTATGGTTGATTTCGCTAATGTAGATCGTGAATGGATAACGCTGAATGTTCTTCTCGGCAGATTTTGAATAGGTTACCTTTGCTGTTCTTTGTCGGAAATGGTAAATGGGCGATATCTCCAGGGAACCTCTTGGAGATCTTAAATCGGTAACGTCTCATATTCTTTATCGGCGGTCTGAAATGTGTGGTGCTTGATGTTCCTTGTGAAAATTCTTAATACTTACATACTCTTAATGTATGATGGTTAATGTTCACCCACTGGAGGTCTTAAATGGGTGATGTTTAATATTCTTTATTTTGGGTCTGAAATGTGTAGCATTTGATGTTCTCTGTGAAACATCTTACTGCAGTAATGTTTAATTAATTAATGTTTGGTTTAATTAATGATTAATGTTCCCTATGGGAGGCTTAAATGGGTTACCGTCGACGATTTTGTTTTTATTAAGAGAGACCACACATGCAGAGGTCTGAAATGGATGATGCTTAGGGCTCTTTGTGTGTATTGATCTTCCCTAAGTGGAGGTCCGAAATGGTTCATGCTAAGGCTATTTGTGTGTGTTCATTTACCCTAATTGGAGGTCTGAAATAGTTCATGCTAAGGGCTGTTTGTGTGTGTTGATCTTCCCTAACTGGAGGTCTGAAATGGTTCATGCTTAGGTCTGGTTGTGTGCGGTCATTTTCCCTAACTGGAGGTCTGAAATGGTTGATGCTTAGAGCAGTTTGTGTGCTTTGATATTCCCTAACTAGAGGCCTTAAATGGGCGTACCACGTTGAGCGGTGTATAAATGCTCACCCAACAGTGTCCCCAGCCTAGCCTTGATCTATTTGTGTGTGTACTGAATTGCTACCTCACGTCCATCATCTATTTGATGGGAATGTTGTTTACGTGTTATTCGGAACTTCCCACATTTTAATCTATTTTTGAACAGCGTGCAAATAGTGTGATGTGTGCGATCAGTCTGTCTACACGTGCTGGTCATTGCACAGAAACTGTCTTGTTGCGCATCATTAACGATCGTCTCTCTGCTCTTGGTGAAAACTAAATGTTTGTTCTCTTGCTTCTGGACCCTTCAGCAGCTTTCGGGGCTAGTGATCATGACATTCGTCTTTCGCGTCTTGCATTCTCTTTTGGCATTTCCAGTACAACTCCTTGTGGGTTCCGTCCCCTCCTTTCTGAAAGGAAGCAGTTTGTAATGGTTCAGGACCACAAATCTCCTACCGTCCCACCGGCGTTTGGTGTACCCCAGGGCTCTGTTCACGGACATGTCTTCTTTGTTCTCTACACCACACCACCATAGAACGGTTTATTAGGACAAAACTCAACATGCGAATTTTCGGGGTAATCCCCTTTGTCAAGCTAAAAAACGACACTTAACAATTAAACGGTGAAAAATGAGATGTTGAACTAGGACGCCTTTCTGCTTTTGGTTGAGGTTTTATCTCCAGTGCTTGAAAAAATGCTTGGAAAAATGTCAGCATGACTCAGGGGAAGACAACTCTGCACACAGTTCCTTTAGGAACTTCAGTGGCTTCCGTTTGAGTTGCGCATCTGATACAAAGTCTACTGTCTCTGTTTTTAAGTAATTACTGGCCCTGTTCATAAATACCTTTCGGATCTTCACACGATCACGCAGCCTTCAATCCTCTTCTGATAGAAGGTTATTTGAAGTGAATAGGTGCAGCAGTGAATGACATGGTTTCCGCAGTTTCTCTGGACCCCAAGTTTGGAATGAATTGTTTTACTCTGTCAGACACTGTACAACCCTTTCTTCTTTTTATTTCCAAAGCGATCTCAAAACCTACCTTTTGTCACATTTTTCGCAACTCAGCTGTTGAAATTGTGTCCCACACTTGTTCTTTCTGTAATTGCGACTTGTTCTTTTAGCTCACCCCCCCCCCCCCTCCATTCCAGTGGAGGGAATTTGGCGTGTGAGCAATGATTCTCCCGAGCATTTCAACAACTATCACTAGATTTGGTATAAGCGCAAGTCTAACGAAACTAGGTTCTCTCCAAAACGGACGATCAAAATTCGTTGATTAAATCTACCTAGGTGCAACTGATTAATTCCCAGGCTCCAAAGGAACTCCATTCTAGTATTACCACGTAATTTGTGCTTTCACAGCTCGCCTTCGATTAACATTAGAAAGTAGATCGAGATAAGTCCATTCGGTCAAAATGCATCATAGCAGTTCGGTCGGTTGTGAATCTCCTGTTGAACTTAACATGACAAGTATTTTTTGCTTCCATGCCTATATACGCATACACACGAACGCACGCACATCACATTCGTAGAAGCAGGCATGCAGGCACACACACACACACACGCGCGCACACACACACACACACACACACACACACACACACACACACACACACACACACACACTCACACACACGCACACATGCGCGCGCGCGCGGTCGAGCGAGCGTACACACGATGTTTCACGGATTTTATGAAGAGGGATTATTTTTAAATGAAACATTTTTAATTTCATTCTCGTTTAATACATTGCATACACACAAATGAAACAAGAACAGAAGTCGCTGTGAATAATTTATGTGTTCGATCACATGCTAAACCAATCAGTGACCGATAAATGCAAAAATCATTCATTACTGTACAAAGAGTGCGCGTAAAACAATGTGTAATTTACCTCAGTTATACCAACTTACCTAATTTAGCTGAAGAAAAAGGCAAAAAATAAACACAGAGTTCCATCACATCGAGAGAAAAAAAACTATACTACAAGAAACAACATCCCCCCCCCACCCACCCCCCAGAGAGAGAGAGATCAGATCTCAAATACAGACGACAATTACCAAAGAAAACATTTAGCCTGTATATGCACAAGAAATGTTCGAGTTTCGTATGGGTGTTTGTGAATGTTGTTTGAGTTCCTATTATATAATACTGATAGTAGTCCATAGGTTCTCCAAGAGACTCAAATATTACTATTATTAAATAATTTAGGTCATTTTAAAATATAAAGGGGCAATTTTTGACTTGATACATAATTATCTATTAAATAATTATTCATAAAGTAGAAGACAGTTTATCGCGACTTCACGGCGACCAAATAGGATTTAGTTTGATTTTCCCAGAGTCGTTTTGTATTTTGCTTCTGTGTTATACTTATTGTATATTGTACTGAATGTATTGTATATTTGTCTTGTAATGTATTTTTGTATAAACAAGAAAGTAGAAACAACCCTCAAGCGTTAAACGTTATATATACATTAAATGGAATTTTATAATCAGTCGTCATCGGACGAACAAACACGTCACCATGCAATCAAAATGCATTGAATCATGGTGCATTGAACTTTAGAAGCAATTGTTTATGTGAAATGGATCAAGTCCTACAAATTCATGTTGCATCGAATGGCTGCTACAATGTACCAATGGCTCGTATTCTGTACCCTTTTAGATACAATTAATAAATGTATTTGGAAAAAGTATTTCCTGCTCTCTTTGATTCCACTAAGATTATGCTTTTGAATACACTCCGCTTCCTTTCCCCTACAAGCTGTATGTTTGCGCGCGCGCGCGCGCGCGCGCGCGTGTGTGTGTGTGATTTATTGTTGATCGATGTATCCAAGGTAATATGACTGCAAAACTACAAGCAATGTACTAATATGAGGAACATAAGAAGAAAATGTAAAGAGAAGAACGTTGTTTTAGCTACAAACGAAATGACAAGCGAACATACAAGCATAATATGTTTATAAAACTTGGATATTTTAATCATGAGTGTTGCCTTTACTAACACCGGTAGAATATAATTGCCATTACCAAGTAAAAATATACAACCGATCTGTAACAGATCAATTCAAAGATTTTCTTAATTCTCAAAGCAAACGACGGATAATTGTCTTGTTTAAGCAAGGGACCTATCCATGCACCAGATACCATGACAATAATCAACCTAAGTTAGCTAAGCCTAAACAAAAATAAAGAATTAGTTAGCAGGCGTTCTCTTCTCAAAGCAAACGATGGGGATTTTTTTGCATATTAAGAAAGGGACCTATCTGTGGATGGATCAAAGGTCTTTAACCTCAGCTAAGCATAAACAGAAATAAAAAACTGTTTGCAGGAGCTCACTAGAACGTTTTTTCTCGAAACCGTGACTGGGTGGAGCGCATAATAAATTATTATGGGCTTTTCTGAACGCCGAGATACCATCTGGAACTGAACTAAACAGCATGGATATAGCTAACTTGGTGTTTTACGCCCAGTCAACCATTAGGGCGAGAACAGCCTGGAATCGATAGATGAAACTGTAGACACCAAATGGGAATTAGGCGGGCGAGGGGGGGGGGGGGGGGGGAGGTATTCCCGTTTACTAGGGGTGGGGGTGGGGGAGGGCACAGAGTAGAGGTTGGGGGCATAGTGGAGAGTATTGAGGAGGTGCCCCCTCAATGATCAATGTTGACGTCGAAATTTTTGTTCAGAGCATTTCAGAGTTTTTGTTCAACGGCCTAATATGCTGGCATCCACCGCTGACCGTGTCGAAGAAAACAAGCTGGTTTGTTCGCTCATTGCATTGTCCTTTCTCCATTAGCCTCGTTAATTAAAAAAAATATATCAAAAACAAATCGTTTGTTTGTTCGTTCGCTTATCGGGCCATGCAATACCCACATGCCGCCCCCATCACAGCCCTCGGCGTTCGTTTGTTTGTTCGTTAGTTAGACGTACTTAACGCCGAGTTGTCTCCGAAGAGGTACTGGCTGGGAACGAAATCCCAGGGGGTGGCGGGAAGAGAGAGACTATACCTATCGCTACACTGTCACCACCAGAATGATTCCTGCATTAAGGTGAGCAGAGATCAGAGACATTTTAATGCTTCGTTAATTGCAAAGGGCAAAGTCACAAAAAACAGTGTCCGTAAACCACAACTTTATGAAGAGAGATGAGAGTCGAAGCGGAATCGAACCAAGGTCCTTCTGCTTACCAGCCTAACGCCTTACCGCCAGGCCAAACCGACCCTCTAAACCGTCACTGGAGATGCAGCAGTTTTTTTTTTCTTCTTCTTTTTTCTTCATCATTGCTCAATTGGCGTTTTTAATTTGCTCAAGTTTTGTATTGTCCCATTAAAATTAGCGTTCCTTTTAACAGTTTGTGTGTTTGGATCCATACTGTAAGGAGCTTTCTTTCAGACAGAAACTCTGACATCATAGCCACAAATTCTGACACAGACCATGGTGACCGTTAAAGCCATGGAATAATACGCAACACCGGGGTATCTGACGATTCACAGGAACGTCCCATTTCCAAAGCAAGACGGCCACCAGATTTGCTAAAAATGTTTTACCTGTCTCTTCTTACATTCCTTTTCAAATGTTGCTCTTGGCTTCCGTCAATGTTTCTGTCTGAGTAGAGAGAAGAATGACACGTAGAATTTACATTTCTAGTTTTTATAGCTTAAAATTCATACTATTTTGGGTCGCTGAATACAATGCATTGCTACATACTTCTTCCTTTTTGCGTCGACTTGCATTCAAAATGAGAAAATATAAGTTCCATAAACTGTATTTCTAACTTTACAGAATAAAGGTCGTGGTAATTGGAACCGGTTCGCCCAATCGCCTTAAAGGAACAACGCTAGGTCTGTCGGAATAACAGAAATTATTACATTGATTCACAGCATTTATCTCGCGAATCCCCCCGCCCCCCAAAAAACAGCAACAACAGCAACAAAACCATACACACAAAACAACAACAACCACAGCTAAATGTAGCTAAACTGAAGTGATTTTTTTCTTTTTCTTACATAAACAGATTTAAAAGAGACAAAACCCAGCCCATCGCAAAAATGATATGCCAGCATCACCCCAGTTTACTGAGATAACATGATGAGTAGCTTTGTACACGAAAAGGCAGTGAACCGAGTGATGAAGGCAGGAACAGGTTAACCCTTGAAGGAAGGAACAGGTTAACCCTTTCGATACTCAGCAGGACGACCCTTATTTTAGATCCTGGCGATAGCGACAGCGACAGTGAAGCTGACCAGCAGGACCGGAAGTGTGACGCGCAGGGAAGTGGCAGCGACGCTGGTGACCTCAACAAGGGGCAAAAGGTCTGGAAAGTGCATGCATCATCAGTCAAGTCAATCAGTGAAGCAAAGTGGAGTACTTCTTTTTATTCCATTTAAAGGAAAACGTGGGTGCCACGAATAAACAACAACCAACCAACCAACCAACCAACAAACAAGCAAACAAAAACGTACGTTTTCACATCAACTCCTTGTCTAGCTTCTTTTTTTGCTTTCTTTTTCTTTTATTATCTATCTATCTATCTATCTATCTATCTATCTATCTATCTATCTATCTATCTATCTATCTATCTATCTATCTATCTATCTATCTATCTATCTATCTATCTTCGTACACCTGAAGAAGACTTTCTGTTGAAAGCGCTTCTGTTTCATTGTTCCTTGTGTTTCATCGTATAGGTGAGTGGGTACACTTCCCCAAATCTGTTCTAAAAACGTATGTGTATGTACAAGAGAAACACAGTTTAAGAATGGGTAACAAGAGACAGGCAAAACTGACACCAGAGGCATTTTTAAATGGAGTGTATACTAGTTATGGAAATGAACTGTAAAATAAACAGTATCACACACATCAATATGACTGATTTCCAAGTAAACGGACATTACTTTTCTCGAACATGTTAAACCAGCCACCTAAACGAAAAAGACCCCCCCCCCAAAAAAAAAAAAAATTTTTTTTTTTTAATCATATTTAGTTGATCAACTTCAGTAACAACCAGAATAAGTACAATAAGAACTACAATAATTAACTAGAGCAACAAGTACAATAATCACAGCATGGACAAGACTCCCCTGAAATAGGGTTGGCGATTCTTGGACATTCTTACCTACCTATTTCATCCACCACACACACTATATGAAGACCAAAAACTCTGGAGGAGAATTTTACACACACACACACACACACACACACACACACACACACACACACACACACACACACACACACACACACACACACACACACACACACACACACACACACACACACACACACACACACACACACACCCCTAAAAAAAAAAAAAAAAAAAAAAAAAACGAAAAAAGAAGAAGAAACCAAAATACAAAAGACAACAACACTGACTGCAGTTGGGAACGTCGACTGCCTTCAAGGCGTCGTACTTGAACTGGACTAGATCCTCCAGGTGGGGGTTGCACTTGAACTTCCTCAGGCACTTCACCATGTCGTTCTGGGCTCTGAAACACACATCAACGTGTAGGCACACATGTCGTTCTGGGATCTGAAACACACACCAGCGTGTAGACACACATGTCGTTCTGGGCTCTGAAACACACACCAGCGAGTAGACACAGATGTCGTTCTGGGCTCTGAAACACACACCAGCGTGTAAACACAGATGTCGTTCTGAGATCTGAAACACACACCAGCGTGTAGACCCACATGTCGTTCTGGGATCTGAAACACACACCAGCGTGTTGACACACATATCGTTCTGGGCTCTGAAACACACACCAGCGTGTAGACACACATGTCGTTCTGAGCTCTGAAACACACACCAGCGTGTAGACACACATATCGTTCTGGGCTCTAAAACACACACCAGCGTGTAAACACACATGTCGTTGTGAGATCTGAAACACACACCAGCGTGTAGACACACATGTCGTTCTGAGATCTGAAACACACACCAGCGTGTAGACACACATGTCGTTCTGAGATCTGAAACACATACCAGCTTGTAGACACATGTTGTTCTGGGCTCGGAATCACACACCAGCGTGTAAACACACACACACACACACACACACACACACACACACACACACACACACACACACACACACACACACACACACACACACACACACACACACACACACACACACTCGCACACACAATCATACGGCCCATACGCGCGCGCGCGCGCGCGCACAAACAAACAAACAAAATGAAAGTTGAGGTAGCCGTCCTGGGCTCTTACGGTTTCTGTGGACGTAAAGCAACATTAAACATACGGTGCTATATACATTGCAGTGTGTCGGTCAGTGAGCACGTCGTTGAGAGGGTCTGTTTCTGAGTAAGTGTGTGTGTGTGTGTGTGTGTGTGTGTGTGTGTGTGTGTGTGTGTGTGTGTGTGTGTGTGTGTGTGTGTGTGTGTGTGTGTGTGTGTGCGTGCGTGCGTGCGTGTGTGTGTGTATGTGTGTGTGTGTGTGTGTGTGTGTGTGTGTGTGTGTGTGTGTGTGTGTGTGTGTGTGTGTGTGTGTGTGTGTGTGTGAATATATGCGTGTGCACCTGTGCGCATGTCTGTCTATACCTACCTCCCTGCAAAGTGCTGATGCTATGACTTGAGTCTTTAACGCTGTCCATACCTTCTCCATGCAAAGTGCCCGTGTGCAACTTTAACATAGTAGCAACGTCAGTAAGAGACCGATAACTCACGTGCACTTTTGGGAGTTGTCGGTCCCGGCAGCTGAGAACGCCGTCTCGTAGGTATCTTTACACGCAACAAGCTCCGGCATAGTCACATTGCAAGTTGGCTCTGAAGCGGAGAAAGATCACAGTCACTTACAACTCAGCCCTCACGTCTTCCATAACTATGAAGCATATATTCTTCCAAGCACTGGACAAGAAAACGACAGTTCACCCCAAAAAGATCAGTTTGTCATCTCATTTTTCGTCGCTTTTAACCGTTTAACTGTTGATTAAGTGTCGTTTTGTAGCTTGACAAAGGGGATTTCCCGGAAAAATTGCAGATTGCGTGTCTGTGTCCTAATAAATAAGCGTTCTTTTGAACCTTTTATGTGTTTGGGTCTACCTCCTTCTTCGTTTGTTGTTGTATGTATGTCTGTGTGTAGGTGGGGAGATGGGGGATGGGGTGGGGTGGGGTGGGGTGGGCTGTATGGATGTGCTTGTTTGAAGGTTGGTAGGGGGCGCACGGATGTGGGTGTGCTGTAAAGGGATAGGATGAGAATAGTGATCATTATATTTGTGTCTATTCATGTGACAATTATATGTGTGCGATACTGTTTATTCTACGGCGCACTTCCATAGATAATATATTATGTGTTATATTTAGATTTGACTTGTGTACGTTACTGCGTGCTCTTAGGCTTCAATCTCTTATATATGTAGATTTATTCTATCGTTTGTTATTCCCGGTGCGTAGTGTCAGTGGAGTTGTTAGGGTCATGATGGATTGGTGGTCCGCGGGAGTAGGCTGGTCATGTTAACTAATTTGTTGTGTATACATTTTACAACTGCTTGTATTAGGACAATAATTTTAGAGGTAATTTTGATGTGATATGCACAGCTTGATGCCAACAGGATTTCCCATGTATTTATTTATCAATGACCTTTTTTGCTCCTATGTTTGCTGTTGTTGTAATTTAACGTTGTTTTATGATTGGCATGAATGTGTGACGAATGTAACTGGCACCACAAAACATTCCTAGTGCAACTGTATTGACACTTGGCAATAAGGTTGTAGCGTATTGAATGTCTTTGGAAGTTTTAGCTTGTGAGAGCCTACGTGAATGCACTGTATGTATCTAGGACTGCCATGAATACGCACGCTTATATGTGGCAGCTTTTTTATGCGCTTACATAAATTACAATACAAATACAAAAGAACTTGATTATTTATAACAAATGCATAAAATATAAATTTCATTTTGGGTCACTCGAATTCCACAATAGAAAGGACAAGTAAAACAAAAGTAAGAGTATACAATTAAAACGGAGTAAAATATCATAAAACATCGCCTCTCAGATGGATTAACCCAGTTACTCCCACCGTCCCATATTCAGGACACATAACTGGTTTTGTTAGTCTGTTTTAGCTGAGTGCAATTTTTGCATCCTGCTGACACGAACCTCTGAAGAGGGATTCCTTTAATCAAAGAAGAGGTGGTCTAGTATTTCTCCCTGTTGTTTGCAAGCACGAGAAGGCTTTCTGCTTCAGGGTATTTAGTGTAAAAAATAATATCTGGGCATATATGGAATCAATACACAATGGAGTTAATTATCCATCAAAATACGTAACACAAGTACAACCACAAAGACCTGAGTAGCCCACGGTAACTCTCACCTGGCATGCGTGTAAATACATAAACCCCACCGGTTTTACACACTCCCTTGTATGTTATTCTGCACGAGCGCTTGGGGCTTCATTCTGTTTCACATTTGGGCATATATGGAAAGAATCAACACATATGGCAGTTAATTAGCGCTAGAAATACGTAACACAAATACGACAACAAAGACCTGAGTCGCCTACGGTAACTCTCACCTGGCATACGTGTAAATACATCCTTTGAGGATGTACCTCTGGTGGAATTTATGTACCTTGTATTTACACACATGCCAGGTGAGAGTTACCGTAGGTGCCTCAGGTCTTTGTTGTTGTACTTGTGTTACGTAGTTCGAGCGTTGATTACCTCCCTTGTGTGTTGATTCTGCACGAGCGCTCTGTTTCAGATTTGGGCATATAATTATGGGTTAACTTCGCTCATTCATGGTGGAGAGCTAACTACTCGTTGGC
>OY757548.1:13109873-13112373 GCA_963584105.1 Alviniconcha strummeri | reverse complement strand
ATATCTGTGTTGATATGTGTATATATCCGCGTGAATGATTTGTGTGCTGGCGCATTGAGGTTTTTGTTTACATAGCGATTTATACGAGCTACATCCATTATTATTATTGTTCCGATCTTGCTCAAATTACGTTACATGATGCTGTGCACATGAAGCAGGTGTGTTGATCTCATTCTACTCATTATTTCAAGGTGAAAAATGGCTATACACTCATAAAGACTAACGACTAGTGATGTAATGATTTTTATGCCACGAGCGTGTTTTCCTAGCACCATCTGTTCGGCGTCTGCCGTCAGCTATCCACTTAACGCGTATACCATAAACAGCCATGATATTTCTGTCTCTGACTCTCTCTGTCTCTATTTGTCTCTGTCTGTCTGTCTGTCTGTCTCTGTCTCTCTGTCTCTCCCTGTCTCTGTCTGTCTGTCTGTCTCTGTCTCTCTGTCTCTCTCTGTCTCTCCCTGTCTCTGTCTGTCTGTCTGTCTGTCTGTCTGTCTGTCTGTCTGTCTGTCTGTCTGTCTGTCTGTCTGTCTTCTCTCTCTCTCTCTCTCTCTCTCTCTCTCTCTCTCTCTCTCTCTCTCTCTCTCTCTCTCTCTCTCATTTGTATTGACGCATTTCCACCGAAAACAATAGGGATCTTGCCATTTTTGCGTCCTTTCGCATCAAAGTAAAAAAAGAGATAATTTGAGTCAGCGCCCCAACGTTAGCTTCTCAATATACAATGCTCTTGCAGAGAAATGTAATGACGAGTATATGTGTCGGAATCGTGAATAATGTCAAAAACAGCAGAGCAGATTTTCTCTATATTCTATCAAGGCATTGCAATTCTTCTTCTTTCTTTTCTTTTTCTTTTTAAAATATATAATAATAATAAAGATTTCTAGAACGCCCTTCTACCACACTAGGTGGCAGCACAGGGCGCTTTACAATAACACTAACCACACACACACACACACACACACACACACACACACACACACACACACACACACACACACACACACACACACACACATGCACGCACGCACGCACGCGCGCACACACACACACACACGCACGCACGTGCGCGCGCGCACACACACACACACAGTGTCGGACGAGGGGATGGACAGGGCTGTGAAAAACAGTTTAGAAATAATTATTAAACAGGTGCGTCTTGAGGGCGGCTTTGAAAGAGGAGGTAGAATCAGAGTGGCGGAGTGTTTGAGGCAAATTGTTCCAGACAGATGGGCCAGCACAAGAAAAAGATCTTTCACCAAATGTTTTTGTGTTTACACGGGGGGTGACAAAGGTTCGTGTGTCAGATGCAGATCGTAATTGTCTTGCTGGAGTATAGGTTGAAGGAGATCGGACAGATACAGAGGGGCTGTTCCAGAGATGGAGTTGAAGCAGATAGTTGAAATTTTGTATTGAATGCGATGTGTTACTGGTAGCCAATGCAGAGTTTCAAGAATAGGATGGATGTGGTCAGATTTCTTAGCTTTACACACAAGTCTTGCTGCTGCATTCTGAACTTTTTGAAGTTTGTCTAGTAAGTACTGAGGGCAACCTGAAAGCAAGAGTTACAGTAGTCTAAGCGAGAGAGGACAAGAGAGCATACAAGGGTTTGGGTTGCTTGAGTGGTGAGTGTTATGATACGAAACTGATGCTGTAGTTTCATTATGTGCAGTTACGAAACTATGTTTTGATTGCCTTCGTTTTGTCTTCTGCTATGGCGCTGAGGCTGACCAGTAAATGATTGGAACGTTTCTCTTGCTCTTGTATACTTGTGAGACTGCATAATACAACAGTGAGAAGGTGTCGTATGGAACTTATATGCCTGATCTTGTATGTATGCGGCTTTACACGTGTTGCTTATGTGTTGAGACATGCTGAGATTCGAGTCCAGGGTTACCCGAGGTTTTTAACAGACGACACAAATGGGACATCAGCGTCTCCGATGTGAATGACAGACGGCAAAGGACTGTGGACAGACATTCTATTTGAAAGTATGATCATGGCTTCAGTTTTGTTGTCATTTAGTTGAAGTTTGTTTGCAGTCATCCAAGTCATCTATAGTGCAGTTCTGGAGAGTTCTATCGACTGGTGAATTGCGTCTAGAGTACTCATCTTGTAAAGTTGGTTGTCATCAGCGAAAGCATGGTGACTGACTGCCGTGCTTGCTTACTAACGCACTAACAAAAAGCTACTCTCCTAGCAAAAAATCTATGAAAATATAGGCGTCTGATTCGTGAATGACGCCAAAAGTAGAAGAGCTGATTTGTTTTAAATCCGATCGAGACATCAGTTCTCATGTAATGTACAGTAACAGATGGTCTGATTCGTTTGAAGGTACCTAGGATACTGCATCGTGTTTGTCTAAAATGAAGATATAATTATTTGAACAAAGTACCTTTGTCGTAATCTGCCTTCGTTCAGTATAACGTGTTAAATATTTTGTCACTTCGTTACTGTTACTGTTCCGTCCCCCGGCCCATGCTTTCAAATAAGAAAAGTGTCC
>OY757548.1:13104873-13107373 GCA_963584105.1 Alviniconcha strummeri | reverse complement strand
TGTAGGAGCGGGAGAGGCAGGTGAGTGGTGGAGTGTCACAAGTGTAACAACAAACTAGAAAATAGACTTTAAAAGAACTATGCGGGTGGTTTTGTAGGAGGGGGAGAGGCAGGTGAGTGGTGGAGTGGGGAGAACAGTATGTATTAAAACAGCAAACTTACCCGAAAACAACTCTGAATAATAAAAACAAAACGTCCAAATCACGAAACAGCCTACACAGCGTCCGAAACGAAACTAAGAAGACGTAAGGCAAACAGAGGTATGTCGTCAAACGGCACACAGTCTCAGGCTTAGCGTTCGATACAGAGCACCAGGTGTGCGACGTCTGTCTCAGTGCACGTGTGAATTGTGCGTGTGACAAAAAGCTAGGCTGCAGTCTGCTCGTCAACGGGCTAGGAGGCAATATCAATACAGCGGTGATGAAACAGCTTGAATCGCCTGCAATCCAACGAGGCGGAGCGAGGCCAGTGGTGGGATCGAAGCATCTCAGAGAAACGAACAGAGGAGGCGAATGGAGGACAAGCATTTTCGTGGAAAGATATGTGGGATGGTGTTTCGAAAGTAGCATTGATTACATTGGTTTAGGCCTGATTATGTTGGCTGAGCGTCGCCGTGATTGTCAGCCCCCCCCCCCACCCCACCCCCACACACACACCCACACACCCACACTGCACACACCCCATAGCCCCAATCCCATCAACTACGTTCATCAGCTGAACAGCTCAGACACAGACGTCGCTGCTGCAGGCCAAACGATTTTGGAAACATTTGTGATTCACCGACGGCCGCTTCTAGTTGCGCGCGCGCGCGCGCGCGCGTGTGTGTGTGTGGTGTGTGTGTGTGTGTGTGTGTGTGTGTGTGTGTGTGTGTGTGTGTGTGTGTGTGTGTGCTTTTTTTTTCTTCTTTTCTCTCTCTCTCTCTCACTTTGTTGTTGTTGTTGATGTGTTTATTATTTATTTATTTTACTCCTCATCAAATTTCACCTTAAGTATCTGAGAACCGTTGTGTGAACAGTTATTTAGTCCACGTCAGTTGTAAGAAATAAACCGGCAGTTGTGCCGAAATTTACGACATTCTAAGCCAGCTTATTTTTTTGTTTTCATTTTTAATTTCTCTGTGTTACATATGATAAGAATGTTACTGGGCAAAACATGACTGCCTCAAAAGAAAGAAAGAAAAATATTTGATGACTAAAAGGCCGAGAAGCAAGGTCAAAGCTTTGTGCTAAAAAGAAGCCTTACTTTGATAAACTTTTAGAATCGGACCAAAAACGTTGACGGTATGGAGAGACATCAACGAAATAGCAAGTCATAACTGTTTCCCCTAAAACATTGAACTCACATATTTTAGCATTAGCCGAAACTTTATTTCAGTCCAAGTGATTTAATACAGATAACTTTGTCTGTTCCACTTTACTGGGAAATTTGTGTGATAAATAATTAAACCCTAACGACACCTTCCGTATATCCTGGCAAAGTTTCTTGCTTTTTGAACTTTCAAATGCTTCATGTGCTTGTAACCAACACTATGTAATTATATGTCGTACTCTTTGAACTAACAAATGCTTCGCGTACTTTGATACAACAAATGCTTCGTATGCCTAGAACAGGGGAATGTTGCGTGTGCTTTGAACATTAGCAAATGCTGTGTGTGCTTTGAACCAGCTAATATAATATTGAGTGTGATTTGAACATTAGCAAATGCTTTCTGTGCTTTGAACCAACTAATATAGAATGTGATTTCAACATTAGCAAATGCTATGTGTGCTTTGAACCAACTAATACAGAATGTGATTTGAACATGAGCAAATGCTTTGTGTGCTTTGAAACAAATAATATAGAATGTGCTTTGAACATTAGCAAATGCGTCGTGTGCTTTGAACCAACTAATATAGAGTGTGATCTGAACATTAGCAAATGCGTCGTGTGCTTTGAACTAAGGAATGTTGAGTGTACTTTGAACTAAGGAATGCTGAGTGATCTTTGAATTAAGGAATGTTGAGTGTGCTTTGAACTAACTAATGCTCAGTTTGCTTTGAACTAAGAATGTTGAGTGTGCTTTGAACTACGGAATGCTGAGTGTGCTTTGAATTAAGGAATGTTGCGTATGCTTTGATTAAAGAATGCTGAGTGTGCTTTGAATTAAGGAATGCTGAGTGTGCTTTGAATTAAGGAATGCTGAGTGTGCTTTGAATTAAGGAATGCTGAGTGTGCTTTGAACTAAGGAATGCTGAGTGTGCTTTGAATTAAGGAATGCTGAGTGTGCTTTAAACTAAGGAATGTTGAGTGTGCTTTAAACTAAGGAATGTTGAGTGTGCTTTGAACAGTAGCAAGCAACGCTTTGCATTCTTTGAACCACCCAGTGATTCGAGTACTTCCGACACCAAGGACCACGCACATTAAACTAACAACTGTTCTGTGTGCTTTTAAGCAACAAAGGTTAGGTGTTTTTGGAGAGAATGAATCCCAGTGTATTTCTTCTGTTCTTGTTGTTCTTATTC
>OY757548.1:13092373-13102373 GCA_963584105.1 Alviniconcha strummeri | reverse complement strand
CGTCAAGCAAAGCAGACATGGAACAATAGACCCCATGGAACAATAGATCCCAAATCTTCTTCACGTGTCACACATATCAGAACCATTGCAAATGGAACACTATAAACAAAATCCTCTAAATGTCACACATTCAGACTTCCGCATGGGGAAGCAGTAAGTAGCAGTAAGTCCTCTTCAAATGCCACCTATTCCAAACAACATAGTGACTATTAAAATATATTCAAATGCCACGCTCTTCAAACCTCCGTTTGGGGAACAGTAGCAGCAAGTCCTCTTCAAATGCCACCAATCCCAAACCTCCATGACACCAGTAAAATGAAATATAGAACAAACTCTCTTCATTTATTTATTTGTTTACAGTAAATGATTTTTAAAAAGCATCCTATTCAGGCATATTTACTGTTTCACGAGCTACAGCGTGTTATTTTCTTCTTCTTGTTTTTCACTGTAACGAAGGGTGTAGTTCCAAAGGTTGCGAAGCCGGGGAGTGGCAGCTGGAACAAGCTCCTATTGCTTATACAGTGTTCCTAAAGACGAGGGTCTCCAACATCTTCTGACAACCAAGTCCAACTCCTAGCCTTCTCTTGTGTCCCCAACATCCTCTAACAACCAAGTCTAACTAATAGTCTTCTCGATTGTCTCCAACGTCCTTTGACAACCCTGCCCAACTCCGAGCCTTCTCGTGTATCTCCAACATCCTCTGACAACCAAATCCAACTCCTATCGTGTGTCTCCAACATCCTCTGACAACCAAGTCCAACTCATAGCCTTCTTGTGTATCTCTAACATCCTCTGACAACCAACCTATAGCTTTCTCGTGTGTCTCCAACATCCTCTGACAACCAACCTATAGCTTTCACGTGTCTCCAACATCCTCTGACAACCAGGTTCAACACCTAGCTTTCTCGTGTGTCTCAAACAGCCTCTAACAACGCTGTCCAACTCCTAGCCTTCTCGTGTATCCAACAGCCCCATGCAGCCAACTCCTAGCCTTCTCGTGTGTCTCCAACAGCCTCTGACAACCAGGTCCAATTCCTCTCGTGTGTCTGCAACATCTTCTGACAACCCTGCCCAACTCTAGCCTTCTCGTGTCTCCCATAGCCCCTGACAACCAACCCATAGCTTTCTCGTGTGTCCCCTACATCCTCTAACAACCAAGTCTAACTAACAGTCTTCTCGATTGTCTCCAACATCCTCTGACAACCCTATCCAACTCCTAGCCTTCTCGTGTGTCCCTAACATCTTCTGACAACCAGGTCAAACTCCTAGCCTTCTCGTGTGTCTCCAACAGCCCCTGATAACCAACTCCTAGCCTTCTCGATTGTCCAGCTTTCTCGTGTATCTCCAACTCCTAGCCTTCCCGTGTGTCTTCAACATCCTCTGACAACCAGGTCCAACTCCTAGCCTTCTCGTGTGTCTCCAACATCCTCTAACAACCAGGCCCAACTCCTAGCCTTCCCGTGTGTCTCCAACATCCTCTGACAACCAGGTCCAACTCCTAGCCTTCCCGTGTGTCTCCAGTATCCTCTGACAATCAGGTCCAACTCCTAGCCTTCCCGTGTGTCTCCAACAGCCTCTGACAACCAGGTCCAACTCCTAGCCTTCCCGTGTGTCTCCAGTATCCTCTGACAATCAGGTCCAACTCCTAGCCTTCCCGTGTGTCTCCAACATCCTCTGACAACCAGGTCCAACTCCAAGCCCCTTCTCGTGTGTCTCCAACAGCCCCTGACAACCAACTCATGGCCTTCTCGTGGGGCTTAGTTTCTGAGCCTGGTGGAACCGTTTGGACTTATAGGAGAAGGGGTGAAAGGCGTGAAACTGGCGCCTTAAAACCTATGCTTCGGGTGGTTTGTGCTCGTCAGCCTGGGAAGGTCGCTCATTTAGGAGAAGGAAAACTCTGATTTCGAACTTCCTCTGCCTTGCGGCCACACCCACACATGGCAAAGGCCTCGGGAAAAAATCCGGAGTCGGAGTCTCTAAAGCTGTCCGTTGCTATCTACAACCTCGCTCTGGTAACTCTTGCGACAACACTGATGCCAAGCTGTATCGACACTTGCCCTTTCCTTGGTCTACATCAGTGAGGGGGAACCTGCTACATAGGCAACAGCTGGTCTTCGGCACAACCTTGCCTAAGGACCAGCTACATGGGCAACAGCTGGTCTTCTACATCACCTTGGTCAGTGTCCTGCTACATGAGTAACATCTGGTCATCTGCATCATCTTGCCCAAGGTCCTGCTACATAGGCAACAGCTGGTATTCCACATCAACTTGCCCAAGGACCTGCTACATAGGCAACAGCTGGTCTTCCGCATCAACTTGCCCAAGGACCTGCTACATAGGCAACAGCTGGTCTTCCGCATCAACTTGACCAAGGACCTGCTACATAGGCAACAGCTGGTCTTCGGCATCAACTTGCCTAAGGACCTGCTACATAGGCGTCATGACTACAAAACATTCTCCACCAACGTTGTCGTTACGCTTCCTCTGAGTCTTTATTGCGGAAAAGCAGCGCGCGCTCCTCCACAGTGGCGAGGTGACCTTTCACTGGAGCAGAACAGACGGTCTGCCCAACACAAAGATACAACTTTATTGCCAAGTGTTAATGCTATTGCACAGGAATGTTTCGTGATGCCAAGTACACATTCGCATTCACGCCTGTCATAAAACGACATGCTACAACAACAAGAACAACAAGAGCAACAACAACAGCAAACATTCTGGTAAAAGGTCATTGTGAAGAAAACATCCGTCTGTCACCATCATAAAACGACGGATTTGCCCACACATAGTAGCAAACAGTTGATTCGTCCACCGTCACCAGTGGACACTGGATTCATCCACCTTCAGTTTAATTTGTAAAACAACCACCAACAACAACAAAAACAACAGTAGACTGGTACATCTTAATATTAAGTACATCATTTCTTCAGTAACCAACAGCGGATCCGTGCACATTACTTTTGTTAATACAAATCAGAGGGGTTTTCCATATTTGGCGGAGAACGGTAAACTTTCGCGCCATGCACGCCCTGGGGCCCCTGGGCTGTTTCGATGTGGTGATGCAGGTGGCTTCTTTCCGTCTCCTCCTTCACTGTGGCGCTGGTCTTCTGCTTGGCAGGCTTTTCCGCCGCCGTCTTCTCCTCCGCTGTCGTTTTCTCTGGCGTCGCGGGGAGCATGGGGGAGTGGGCGCTGGGCTTGACCCACTCCTGCTTGCGTGACGTCGTCGCCACGTGCCCGGCCTTCCCTCCTGGTTTTTCCAACGGCTCGGCCGAGCCCACGGGGGTGTGCCCTTTGTCCTGGTAGTCCTCCATGCTGAAGTTGCGCAGGTTGATGGTGGAGGGGTTGCGCTTCCTCACGCGTACGTCGATGGGCCCGTCGTCTATATCCACCTTTCCCTCCAGCCAATAGGTCTTCATTAGACCCTTGCCCTGCAGCACGAAAGGGGTGGGGTGGGGGGGGGGGGGGGTGCTATTATTATTATTGTAGAATCGGGAATTCCCTGACCGTACAGGCACGTGTATTCCCTCTGAGGTTTAAACAGGCTAACAGCTTCAACAGCCACCTAGCCCTTCACCAAATAGCTCTTCATTATACCCCTGCCCTGTTGCACGGGGAGGGAAGTGGGGGCGGGGGGGGTATGATTATTATTATTATTTTAGAATCGGGAATTCCCTGAAGGTATAGGCACGTGTATTCTCTCTGTGATTTAAACAGGCTAACAGTTTCAAGATCCACCTTGCCCTCCAGCCAATACGTCTTCATTAGACCCTTGCCCTGCATCACGTTGGTGTGTGTGTGTGTGTGTGGGGGGGGGGGGGGGGTATTATTATTTTAGAATCGGGAATTCCCTCAAGGTACTGGTACGTGTATTCCATCTGAGGCTGAAACACGCTAACAGCTTCAATATCCACTTTGGCCTCCAGCCAACCTCTAGCAAACACCATGTTCCCTTTCCCGTCTAGAACACACACACACACACACACACACACACACACACACACACACACACACACACACACACACACACACACACACACACACACACATATGTATATCCTAATCTTAACCGGTAAAATACTGGAAAATGCTGGTTAGCGCGAACCTTGCCTTCCTATAGTATCACTGACCTTGACTTCAATTTCACCCCTCTCAGTGATAGCGTACAGGCTGGTGTCCTCGATGCATGTGTAGGTGTAATGACTCATCTGAATCTTCAACGCTGAAAACAATACAGAATACAGAATACGGAATCTTTGTTGTCTATGAGTAACATAGAAATTTGCCTTGCGACTGCATAAAAGATACCAGTAAAACAACACACAGTATAATACATGAACATACGCACACATAAAACACAGAGTACTTTATCTTAGAGTCTGGAGGGCACACACGCTCCGAAACAGTCAACCCTACCAGATACACGCATCAACACATTCACTCACAGTTCAAGCATTTTCAACAAATAATAGAAGTACAACTCATCAAATTCAACCCAAACAGACAAAATACCTACACAGTGGACAGTTGAAGATTGGACACGGAAATTGCATTATGCAGTCACCAGCTATAATTATCCGTTTATACAACGATATTGTTATTTCTTTATGATTTCGGCCGGGGGGGGGGGGGGGGGGGGCTGGGGGCGGAGGGGGGGGGGGGAGAGGGGCACATGCCCAAATCTGTTACTGACAAAGTCGTGAAAGCTTATTAAGATTGTATACAGAATGGAACAGACTGTGTGCATTTAACTGAAAGTACCGGTGGCTTTGCACCACGACGTACGGGGAAGGTTTTGATTAACATTCAAAATAGGCACGCACAAATTTAGAAGATCAAAGAGAGAGAGAGAGTGGATGTAGGTGTGGGGGGTTGGGGGGTCGGTTGGGGGGTGGGGTGGGGGGCTAAAGACGAGTTTGTCAGCAAACCAAGACTTTAACGTCTTTTCACCGGCTTATTACCTAAGGACGAATAGGCAAAAAGACGTGCGTGCGTGCGTGCGTGCGTGCGTGCGTGTGTGTGTGTCCGTGTGTGTGTGTGTGACGTAGGTCTTGCCTGTTTAGCTCCTTGTGATTTGAACCGCTTTGTTATCGTCGTTTTTCGCTTAAGCTTTCTCACCGTGATGAAGTTTGCACTTGAATTTTTAGCTCTGCTGTTATTGTAAGGTTCGCGCTTGATAAATATTTCATTATTATCATTAGGCTACGATTATTAGTAGTGCGAAGAAAGACCAGAAAGAGGTTTGCTTGCTGATCTGGTTTAAAGCAGCACAATCGCACAACTGCACTTGTGTGTCATAAACCAACAATTTTGGAGCAATCCCCGAGTCACAGTTCGGTACTCACGTAAACCATGCGACTCCATCCTCGAAGCCAGGTTCACTGTGTCTCCAAAGAGACAGTATCTGGGCATGGTGTTACCCACCACACCCGCCACAACAGGTCCTGTGTTCAGACCTGTAAACAGCAAAGAGACAGTGTCTGGGTATGAGGTAGACAGCAAAGAGACAATGTCTGGGTATGTCTCACTGTAGGCAGCAAAGAGACAGTGTCTGTGCATGACGTAGACAGCAAAGAGGCAGTATTAAGGTATGATCTAGACAGCAAAGAGACAATGTCTGGGTATGAGGTAGACAGCAAAGAGACAGCGTCTGGGTATGACATAGCAAAGAGACAGCGTCTGGGTATGACATAGCAAAGAGACAATGTCTGGGCATGACGTAGACAGCAAAGAGGCAATATATAGGTACGATCTAGACAGCAAAGAGACAGTGTCTGGGTATGACGTAGACAGCAAAGAGACAGCGTCTGGGTATGACATAGACAGCAAAGAGACAATGTCTGGGCATGACGTAGACAGCAAAGAGGCAGTATCTAGGTATGATCTAGACAGCAAAGAGGCAATCTCTGGGTATAAAGTTACCCACCACACCCGCCACCACAGGCGGTGTGTTTAGACCTTCAGACAGCAAAGAGTCAGTATGGTGTACAATGATATGTTACCCTTGCTCAGCCCTGTAGAAACAAAGAGACTACGTCTCGGCATGATGTAGACAGTAAAATTCGCACGGCATCACGTAAATGCACACATGTTTATAACAGCACTAAACACATGCACACGCACGCGCACGCACACACACACATACACACACACACACACACACACACACACACACACACACACACACACACACACACACACACACACACACACGCTAACTTTGACTCAACACACACAATCAGTAATGACAACGTACAGAGGAATCGTAACAAATTATCAGGGAAGAGAGGATAGAATCTGCTACACAGCAGGCGGAAGCAGAAGGTTCCCGAGAGCAGGAGCAGAACCAGAGTGACATATTTCATAGGTCAGCGAGTTCCACTGTACAACTGATGATGATGACCGCACGGAAACACGAACCATCGGTACACGTATTTAAGTATACGAAGTGAAAAAGCAGCTGATCGACTCAGTTCCCCTTTAAGTATCCGAAATGAAAAGGCAGGTAATGGACTCGGTTCCGCTTTAAGTTGGCCAAAAGAAAGGGCAGCTCATGGACTCTCCTTTAAGCCCGTTCTTAATTGGGGGAATGTTTGTTCGCGAACCTAGTTGGAAATATTCGGCGAACCTAGTTGGGACTGCGACGAAGCTGTATTCGGGGTCCAAAAAGCTTCGCTCAGCATGTTCTGGGAATGGTCGCCCTATTCGACGAACATTGCCTCTGAGTGGCTGACAGCAGAGCTCTCCTGTGGATGAGGAAGAAATAAAAATATAAACGGATGACGGTGTCGCTAGGTTCTTCACTCGCTTGGGAGGGAATTTGTTTATTTGTTGACTTGTGGGAGGCGCAGCCTTGTCTCGGTGACCCAGAATGAGATAGTAGCTAGGTGAATTACCCTGTGAGGGATGATTAAAGTATATTTCGCCTACATTTTCGATCATGCTGTCTGCCGCAAGTTCGGGTCGAAGCTTGCATCTCATTACAAGCCAGTTGAGAACGAAGTAAAGTTCGTCGAACTGTCCGAACCATGTTCGGCGAACTAAAAGTACAATTAGGAAACGAATCACAGTTCTTCGAACTGTCCGAAGTATGTTCGGCGAACAAACATTCGCCCAGTTAAGAACGGCCTTTAAGCATGCGAAATCAACGGGAAGCTCATTGACTCGGTTCCCATTTAAGTATGCCAAATGAAGGGGCGTGTGATCGACTCACTTCCCCTTTAAGTGTGCGAAATGAAGAAGCGTCTGATCGACTCAGTTCCCCTTTAAGTATGCGAAAAGAAGGAGCAGCCGATAGACTCGGTTCCCCTTTAAGTACGCGAAATAACAGGGCAGCTGATGGATTCGGTTCCCCTTTGTTTGCAACATGAAGGGACAGCCGATGGACTCAGTTCCCCATTAAGTATGCGACATGAAGGGGTGGCCGATGGACTCAGTTCCCCATTAAGTATACGACATGAAGGGGCAGCCGATGGACTCGGTTCCACTTTAAGTTTGCAACATGAAGGGGCAGCCGATGGACTCAGTTCCCCTTTAGGTATGTGACATGAAGGGGCAGCCGATGGACTCAGCTCCACTTTAAGTTTGCAACATGAAGGGGAAGCCGATGAATTCAGTCCCCTTTAAGTATGCAACATGAAGGGGCAGCCGAGTGACTCAGTTCCCCTTTAAGCATGCGACATGAAGGGGAAGCCAATGGAGTCAGTTCCCCTTTAAGTTTGCAACATGAAGGGGCAGCCGATGGACTCAGTTCCCCTTTAAGTATGCGACATGAAGGGGCAGCCGATGGACTCAGTTTCCCTTTAAGTTTGCAGCATGAAGGAGTGGCCGATGTACTTTCCCTCATGATCGACTCGGTAACACTTTAAGTATGCAGAATGAATGGGCTGATGCATTCGGTTCCTCTTTAATAAGCGAAATAGCAGGGCAGCCAATGGACTCGGTTCCCCTTTAAGCATGCGAAATGAAGCGTCAGCTGATCAACTCGGTTCCCCTTTAGGTATGCGAAATGAAGGGGCGCCTGATCGACTCAGTTCCCCTTTAAGTGTGCGAAATGAAGAGGCAGTTGATCGACTCACTTCCCCTTTAAGTATGCGAAAAGAAGGGGCAGCCGATGGAGTCGGTTCCCCTTTAAGTATGCGGAATAACAGGGCAGCCACTGGATTTGGTTCCCCTTTAAGTCTGCTACATGAAGGGGCAGCCGACGGACTCAGTTCCCCTTTTAAGTTTGCAGCATGAAGGGGTGGCCGATGGACTCGGTACCCCTTTAAGTATGCGACATGAAGGGGTGGCCGATGCACTGACCGATGCGCACTCTGAGCTGCCTGCCAGGTTGGTGCGGGATGGTGAAGTTGAGCACGCCCCTCAGCAGTGACAGCGACATGTCCGCCATAATGGTAGCGTGACGCAGGCCATTACCCACCGGAAGTCCAGACACCACCATGTAAGCGTCTCCGATTGTCTCCACCTGCCACGAACAGTGTTCACAATCATCATTGTCACAAAATATGATATTCTCTTGCTTAACCCCCATGGTTTTATGAATGAAAGTTAAATGCTTAACTCCTGGGCTTGTGAAAGTTAAGTCCCTAATTTTAATGCGAAACTCCTGTGCTTAGGAAAGCTACATCTCCTAATGGCCGCGTGATGTGTATATAAATGATCGACTGCGTACCGCCAATATTCGGCCCCTCTGTTTGCCTTGCCCTGTCCGAACGTTTTCCCACTACTGCTACATGCAGATGTGGTGTGGGCGTGTTTGTCTCCCTTAGACAATATTAACAGAGGTTAAATCTTAAAGGTGCACCAGAGTGGAGAAGCAAGTTAGGCGGGAAACGAGGAAAAAAAACTGCTAACATTTTCACCTGCAAGCTTTGTGTGTTTATTCTATCAGCACTGACAAAAAGAAACATTTTTCTCTTGGTATTATTTTCGGCTCCTAAAGGCACGGCTGTATAGAATACGTCCCAAGCTAGCTTTTGTCTGCTCTTCACTGGTTCGCTTGTTACCAATGAAGAGCAGACAAAGGCTAGCTTGGGACGTATTCTATACCGTTGCCACACATTCCGGCTTTGTTCATGACGTCACTTTGAACACAAACTGCCAGAGGAACAAAATGGCAGCACTGTGTGCGTGTGTGTGTGTGTGTGTGTGTGTGTGTGTGTGTGTGTGTGTGTGTGTGTGTGTGTGTGTGTTTGTGCGTGCGTGCGTGTGCACACGTGCGTGCGTGTGCGAGTCTGTGTGTGTGCGTGCGTGTGTGTGTGCATTCATGCTGTATGCGTTGAATTTTAACAATATGTACATGTAAAGAACGTGTAAACGCTTAGGGCCCGTGCGGGTTAGGCGCTCTAAGTATTCATTATTATTATTGCTACTCACAGTGGTGTTTTTACCACATTTGAACGTCGAGTTTTAAGAAATAGAAACAGAAATGGTGGTGGCAAAAACAGATGTGTAACTCTTTTTTTTAAAGGGGGGGGGGGAATTCCATTGCTATTGATAGAACCCGTGGTGCTGCTTAGATTCCATTCTCCTTTAAGATGTGATTCTCCTTTCATACAGCTTCATATCGAACACAGCAGGCCTGAGGTAAATTGCCCCTTCCCCTTTTTGCCTCCCATTCCCTCCCTCGAATACCACGTACGAGTGGAAATATGTGATCCTGATATTAACTCTCTCTCTCTCTCTCTCTCTCTCTCTCTCTCTCTCTCTCTCTCTCTCTCTCTCTCTCTCTCTCTCTCTCTCTCTCTCTCTCTCTCTCTCTCTCTCTCTCTCTCTCTCTCTGTGCGTGTGTGTGTGTGTGTGTGTGTGTGTGTGTGTGTGTGTGTGTGTGTGTGTGTTGTGTGTGTGTGTGTGTTGTGTGTATGTGTGTGTGTGCGTGCGTGCGTACGTGAGTGCGTGCGTGCGTGTGTGTGTGTGTGTGTGTGTGTGTGTGTGTGTGTGTGTGTGTTTGTAGTATAGTGTGTGTGTATAGTGTGTGTGGTGTGTGTGTGTGTGTGTAAT
>OY757548.1:13075721-13088221 GCA_963584105.1 Alviniconcha strummeri | reverse complement strand
TTTGCATATGTAATTAATTGCGTTTGCATATATAATTAACTTATATGTACGGTTTCATTGTTCTCTTAACTCTGTTCTCTCTTTTTCTGGACCCTATTGTTCTGTATTATGCGCTTCGGGCTCCTATAAGGTGCAGACGCCTCATTAATGTTCTTTAATGTTACATTATTCTTATATAGAAATTATTATACTGCTAATAGTAGTAGTAGTAGTAGCAGCAGCAGCAGTACATTCTAAAAAATATATACATAAAAAATATGAAACAAGAATGTCAGCGCGGGACAGGAAAACAGCATAGCTCAACCCAAAACAGGTCAGTTGTTTAGCTATCCATCTCATTTTTCATCGTTTTTCACCGTTTAACCGTTGTTTAAGTGTCGTTTTGCAGCTTAACAAAGGGGATTACCCCCTAAAATTTGCAGATTGTGTCTTGTCCTAATAAACAGCGTTTTTGTTTGAACCTTTTATGTATCGAGCGGGGGGGGGGGGGGGAGGAACTTCTCGATTTCTTCTGAGACCAGTTCTTCTCTCACAGACGCCAGCACTACGACACTCGTGTATCTGGCGTTGTCGTCCTGACTGTCGAAGAGCTGTTTCCCTCTCAGTAGGTTACTGAAATCAAAGCCCTTCAAAGCAAACACCACCACTGCCACCACTACTACCGCCACTACCACCCGACACTCACTATTGTATCTGACATTGTCATCCAGAGTGATTTCTTCAGAGACTACACGCAGTTCCTGTGTTATAGCCACCATCTACACCGTTCCCACTGCTGCATCTGGCGGTGTGGGCAAAAGAGGCCAGGGTCTGTTCCATTGTCAGCAGGTTCCTAAGCTCAGATATCTTTCCAGATCCACCGCACGCATACATCCATGACATACTCTCTGGTGTCCTCGTGCAGTTCTTCCAGGTATCGCGGGCAGTTTCACCGTCTAAAGAATTCTGAGACTAATTATCCTTGATAACCACCATCAGCATGCCCATTGGTGCATCTGGCGTTCACGTCTACAGTGCTGATTGGCAGGTTCCTGTGATAAAGCCCCTGATAGCAAACCTCTTCACCACCACCATCGTCACCACCACTACCATACTCACAGGTGTATCTGGTGTTGCCATCCCGACTGTCGACGGGCCGGGGTGTTATCCTCTTAGTAGGTTCCTGAGACCAAAAGCCCTTCATAGCATGCATGACGACCACCACCACTACCACCCTACTCACTGGTGTATCTTGTGTAGTCATCCTGAGTGTCGAGTGGCTGTTCTCCTCTCAGCAGGTTCCTAAGACCAAAGCCGGACAGCTTGCAGGTCCAGCGGTTGTCCACCAGGCAGTTGCAGCTACGGAGGTTTCCGTGCAGCTTTATCTCGGAGCTGTGGATGAAGTGCAGACCCTGAAGGCAGAAATCAACATACAAACAAAAGGTGTTAAGAACGCCGCCCCACTGACGCCACTCTCGGAACAACGCAAGCAGCTGGAGACTGAATCACAGTCCACCACAACTACCATAGCTGGCAAGCAGCCTGATGATAGTGTGGGGCTTTATGTCCTCGGATGTCGGGCTAACATCATTATTAGGGACAAACTGTAAATATGCAGCCTCTGCTGCTTTTTCCTTTTACGTAGTATCTCAAGAGCTGTTCAACCAGTCAAACGGAAATTGTGTACGCGTATCCATAATACACATGACAGTTATGTGAAGGAAGCAATCTACACTCCTCTTTGTATCAACCAATTAACAATAGTTTGAACTTGACTTATTCTCAGATGCATCACACAGCTCTCTTTTTTTATTTAATTCTTCTTCTTCTTCTTCTTCTTCTTCTTCTTCTTCTTCTTCTTCTTCTTCTTCTTCTTCTTCTTCTTCTAAATTCATTTTTAACTGCTCTTCTCGCTTTTCTCAGTTTTTGTGCCCAGTCAATTATAATGCTAAAACATCAGAAGAACTAATGCGATTTGAATAACAATGTCCCAGTCATTTCTTTACATTCCTATTCACATACCCTATCAAAATCTTATTTTATCAGTTTGACGTTTTTCACCAGCCACGTAACAACCAGACAGCGCTGTAACCACTTCGGTGAATATTCAAAACGTGTTGTGTAAAACTACAGTCGTTCATTCCGAGTAGCATACAATACAATGCAATACAATAAGAGGGCGACTAGAGGGGCAGACGGGAAAAAACAACGATAAAGTTGCCATTGTGAAGTGTTCAGGGCTCAGTGCAGCTTGAGATGAGGCACTCAACAAGTGTTCATATGAATAGAAAAGAGTATATTTACTTTTCTAATTAATCCCTCAGGTCCAACAGTAAACAAAGAAAACTACAAGACGTAAGTGTGTTTATGTCTCTAAGTAAATGACACTGGCTAAGTAATAACCAAACAGCGCTGTGAGTACATCACTACGGTGGATACTCAAAAACCCGCTATAAAAGGCTACAGCCACTGATTCAACACAGTGTGAGCCGATGTGGCCTAGCGGTAAGGCGTTAGGCTGGTAAGCGGAAGGACCTCGGTTCGATACCGCTTCGGCTCTCCTTTCTCATCAAAAAAGGTTGTGGTTTGTCGACGCTGTCTTGTGACTTTTTCCATCACTTCCTACTGAAACATTAAAATGGCTCTCATCGCTGCCCATCTTAATGCAGGAATCATTCTGGTGGTGACAGTGTAGCGATAGGTATATAGTCTCCCTCTCCCCCCACCTCCATGCCCCCTTCCCCCCCCCCCCCTTCTCCCCGTCCCTAATACGCCTTATGGTTTCTGTGGTCGTTAAGCACCATGTTTACTTAATTCAACACAGCATATGGCAAGAACGCACTGAGTCTGCCTGAGAGCTATACAAAAGCGATCAACTAACTCAACTAAACGGTATAAAACGAATTCTAGCTTGCTACAGTTAATAATTATTGTTTATGTAACAAACATTTTGAACAAGATGGCAACTTCAAAAGGGGATGTACCCTTTCAAATGCCGATTTGTCAATGACTCTAATGGTTAGTGCTAATGGTTAGTGCTAATGGTTAGTGCTAATGGTTAGTGCTGCCGAGTATACTGAAATTATAGGTTGTAGACCTATATTTATATTAAAACCGTGGCGTTCTATTAAAATTCGCCTGCACACACACACACACACACACACACACACACACACACACACACACACACAACACACACACACACACACACACACACACACACACACACACAAGCGCGCACGCACACATACACACACAGGCACACTCGCCACACGCACGCACGCACGCACACACGGACGCACGCACGCACACACACGCACGTACACATACACACACGCACGCACGCACGCATGCACGGACGCATGCACACACGCACGCACACACACACTAACACTCTCTCTCTCTCTCTCTCTCTCTCTCTCTCTCTCTCTCTCTCTCTCTCTCTCTCTCTCTCTCTCTCTCTCTCTCTCTCACACACACACACACACACACACACACACACACACACACTCTAACAGGATATCTAAGCAACTAACCTAACGCCTGGTTTGGGAATCAAAACAGTGAATTGCTTATTCCATGCCTTAAATACAAACAAAATTTAAAACCATATCTCACTAAGTCTTATAAAGCGTGTTTCAACACAAGCGCTTCCTTCTAGAGCTTATATTTGACGCCGTATGAAAAAAACAAAAAGGACAATGTCGCGGAATGCCTTTCTGAGCAATGTTGACATGACCTGATTTTCATCATATTTTCCTATCTTCAGATTTTCACATTTTTAAGGTTATTAGAACATAATGTTCATAATTATATAATGAAATTTGCCGATTTGTATTTTTTTCTCTCACATTTTTAAGGTCATTAGAACATAATGTACATTATTATAAAATCAAATTTGCCTATTTCGAGTTTTTCATATTTTTAAGGTGATTAGAATAAAATGTACATAATTATGTAACCAAATTTGCGTATTTGGAGTTTTTACATATTTTAAAGGTAATTAGAACATAATGTACATAATTATATATACTCACTGCCGTGATGTCCATGGCCATTGAGAACTGAAACATGCTGTCCAGGCGCATGTCATTGTTCTGTATGATGTCCTGAAATCAAACCAGTACACGCGCACCTCAAAGTTAGGTAGGTTATAGCTAGTTAGTGGATATTGACATCTCGTCAACCACAAAAGGCTGGACAGGACGGATGGCACAACACAATTATTTAACACTGGTTCAAAAACCAGGGTTTCACACAATCAAAAGTCCAAAACTGGATCACAGTTCTGAACACAACACAGTCAACAGCAAACGTAAACAAGTTTAAGAAAATATTTTAAGTCAAATAACAAGCACATATCAGAATTTTATTTAAGTGTAGGGGAGTGGGGATGGGGAATTGAGGGAAGCAGGTTGGAAGCATGGATGAAGAGCCACAAGTCAGAGGTTGCTATAACATAGCTTTTATTTGTACACCAACCAACCAGGAAACAGTGTAGGCTCAGAAAGGAAAAGGACCGGAAAGAAAAGGTTATAGGGTCATGGCCCGGAACATGTATACAAAACACTCGGTTACATCCCCCCCCTACTCAATCATAACCAGCGTCCTCGCTGGTTAATCACATAGCAATAAATAAAATTAAATGGTGTAGGGCAACTAAGAGTTGACCTAACAAACCATCAAAGTGGTACCCAATACATCCACGCACAAAACTGTACCCCTTTTTACCAGCATACTAATAAAGGCCTGGCTAACAACAAACCCAGACTGATTTGCATTGCAGTTAAAGGGCAATATGATTACTGCATTTAAGCCAAGTAAACCAGAGAGACCCAAAACGCATTGCTTGAAACGGGACAAAAGGATGAAAAAGAGGATTCCTTGCGTTAATGATGAAAACTCCAAAAGAAACATCTGTTCTTATTGCCTTTCAAAAACCTACTGCCATCTGGGATTTAAAAATGGAGGACATTCCACAATTGGCTGTACAAGACCTCAAAACAACATATTCGAAAAAATATTTAGTAAGTTTATTGTTTTGATAAGTGTATGGTTTATTTGGAAAATTTGGATCAAAGGAATTTGCTCAAAAGAAAGGGGATGTCATATATTGTGAATCAACACATGTATGTTATATAGAGGATGCAAGGGAAGTAACCCATGTAATACTAATGTTACTTGTGGAACAAGGGTGATCGTTGCTGAATAAAACACGTCTCCCCACGTGGCTGTTTCGGTTTGATACGTTCGCCCACATAAAGATATAACAGTCAGGTCCCCTCGAACTGCCTCAGTGCCGGACAGCTCCGCTTGTATACACTGTCCCCAGTGCCTCCCTGACAGCTCCTCCGGCTACACTGTCTGCCGGTGCCTCCAGACAGCTCCGCTACACTGTCTCCTGGTCGGTCATGACTCTTCTACTTCCGATCCTGCTCGCAAGCGCCAGCTTTTGTAGGGGAGTGGGGATGGGGAATTGAGGGAAGCAGGTTGGAAGCATGGATGAAGAGCCACAAGTCAGAGGTTGCTATAACATAACTTTTATTTGTACACCAACCAACCAGGAAACAGTGTAGGCTCTCCACTGAGATGAACACATGAACACCGGCCGCAACAGTTAACAAACAACCTGCCTCTGCAGGGACACTGGGGGAAAAGGGACGCTGCCGGCCCAGCACACAACTTTTAACACCTTAGACAATTGGGCCATAAACCCCCACCCAATCAAAAAGGAAAAGGACCGGAAAGAAAAGGTTATAGGGTCATGGCCCGGAACATGTATACAATACACTCGGTTACATCAATACAACAGAAAGACGTATCATATTCTCCACAAAGGAACTCACAAACAAATTTACAATAAATGTATTTAATAATAATTATGGTGAAGTTTTACAACGCCTATCCTACGGCCATAGGCGTTTTCCAATGAACAAAAACACCCGTATGGGATAACACATTAAAAACATCCACACATAAAATGAAACACAACATCCATATGTGATAACACACTAAAAACACTCACACAAACAATGAAAAACAACATCCATATGCGATAGCACATTAAAACCACTCACACATACAATGAAACACAACATCCATATGGAATTACACATTAAAAGCACACAAACAATGAAAAACAACATCCATATGTGATATTTGTTTTTCAACCCCCGCCCCCTCCGCCCGTTTTGTTGTTGTTGTTGTTGTTGTTTTGTTGTTGTTGTTGTTGTTGTTTTGTCATTTTGGTCTTTTGTTTGTTTTGTTGCCTCTGACGTTTTGACAACAATTTGCCATCTTGCCATCGCAAATGTCTGTATGATTATCATTGTATATATAGGTAACACTCAAATAGGCATACTGCTTTTGTGTTTCCTGTACTTATTTGTTGAGCTTATGATTATGTTGAATGAATAAAATTTTGTTTAAACCATATGTGACAACATATTAAATCCACTCACACATACAATGAAACACAACATCCATATGGGATTACACATTAAGAACATTCATTTTATTATTATTATTATTATTGACATATTACAAACACACATACAAAGAAACACAACAGCCACAAGGGATAACACATTAAAAACACACCTACACTCAACATCCATATGGTATAACACATTAAAAACACACCTACACTCAATATCCATATGGTATAACACATTAAAAACACACCTACACTCAATATCCATATGGTATAACACATTAAAAACACACCTACACTCAATATCCATATGGTATAACACATTAAAACCACTCACACATACAATCAAACTCAACATCCATATGGGATAACACATTAAAACCACTCACACATACAATCAAACTCAACATCCATATGGGATAACACATTAAAAACACACCTACACTCAACATCCATATGGTATAACACATTAAAAACACACCTACACTCAATATCCATATGGTATAACACATTAAAAACACACCTACACTCAATATCCATATGGTATAACACATTAAAACCACTCACACATACAATCAAACTCAACATCCATATGGGATAACACATTAAAACCACTCACACATACAATCAAACTCAACATCCATATGGGATAACACATTAAAACCACTCACACATACAATCAAACTCAACATCCATATGGGATAACACATTAAAACCACTCACACATACAATCAAACTCAACATCCATATGGGATAACACATTAAAACCACTCACACATACAATCAAACTCAACATCCATATGGGATAACACATTAAAACCACTCACACATACAATCAAACTCAACATCAATATGGGATAACACATTAAAACCACTCACACATACAATCAAACTCAACACCCATATGGTATAACACATTAAAAAACACTCACACGCAAAATGAAAAACAGCATCCATATGGAATTACACATTATAACCACTCACAAATACAATCAAACTCAACATCCATTTGGGATAACACATTAAAAACGCTCACATATACAATGAAAAACAACACCCGTATGTGATCACACATTCAAAATACTCACGTATACAACAACAAAATTATTTAAAAACACATCCATATGGGATTACACATTAAATAAACTCACATAGACTATGGAGAACATCCATACATATGATATAACACATCAATAACACACATACACGCGGGCGTGCGCGCACATACACACACGGTAGTAGGGAGGTTTCTGAGACAGACAGAGACACAGACAGACAGAGACAGAGACAGAGAGAGACAGACAGAGACAGACACAGACACAGACAGACAGAGACAGATAGAGAGACAGAGGCAGGGGGATGAGCTAAAAGAATAAGTCATGATTACAGAAGAAGAAGAAAAAGGACAAGTGCGGGATACAATTTCAACAGCTGAAATGTGAGAAGTTGTTGTGAGAAAATGTAGTTTTGAGGTTGCATTAGAAAGAAGAAAGGGTTGCACAGTGTCCGGGCAAGGTACCCATAGGGTACGAGCAGATTAAATACATTCACAGGGACACCCAGGCAACCTACCCAAACACTGCCTTTAGCACAGCAGCCTACCCTCCCAGAGACTACGAGCAGACTATATACATTCACAGGTACACCCGGTTAACCTACCCGAACACTGCCTGTAGCACAGCAGCCTACATTCCCAGAGACTACGAGCAGACTAAATACATTCACAGGGACACCCAGGTAACCTACCCGAACACTGCCTTTAGCACAGCAGCCTACACTCCCAGAGACTACGAGCAGACTATATACATTCACAGGTACACCCGGTTAACCTACCCGAACACTGCCTTTAGCACAGCAGCCTACACTCCCAGAGACTACGAGTAGACTATATACATTCACAGGAACACCAAGTGAACCTACCCGAACACTGCCTTTAGCACAGCAGCCTACACTCCCAGAGACTACGAGCAGACTATATACGTTCACAGGAACACCAAGTGAACCTACCCGAACACTGCCTGTAGCACAGCAGCCTACATTCCCAGAGACTATGAGCAGAGCAGACTACATACATTCACAGGAACACCAAGTGAACCTACCCGAACACTGCCTTTAGCACAGTACTCCCACAGAATGCAGGCGTTAGGGGGGTCCACACACGCACCGTAGAACAAGGCCAAGTTGCCGTGGCGTAGCGTGTTCAGCTGCAAGAGAGAGACTCAACATAGTGCTATGTAAAATGGATGAAATAGTCCAACTGCAAGAGAAAGACTCAACATAGTGCTGAATATGTAAAATGGGTGAAATAGTCCAACTGCAAATAGTCCAACTGCAAGAGAAAGACTCAGTTACTGCTGGATATGTAAAGTGGGTAAAATAGTCCAACTGCAAGAAGAGACTAAAAAACAACAACTGCGGAATATGTAAAATGAGTGAAATAGTCCAACTGCAGGAAGAGACTAAAAAACAACAGCTGCTGAATATGTCAAATGAGTGAAATAGTCCAACTGCAGGAAGAAACTAAAAAAATGCTGAATATGTAAAATGAGTGAAATGGTCCAACTGCAAGAAAGAGACTCAGTACAGTGCTGAACATGTAGAATGAGTGAAATAGTCCAGCTGCAAGAAAGAGACTAAATGCAATTCTGATGTAAAATGAAGGAAATAATCCCATCCTTTAAACACATTCAGGAACACTGTCTGATGCTTATAAATGAAATACATTTTGTTTGTTTGTGTGTTTATTTGCTTGCTTATTTGTTTGTTTGTTTGTTTTATTGTATACACTCTAGACAGCTGAGGACAAACATGGAACGCCGAAGAAGAAGAAGATAGAAATATTCTAAAAGTCACGGCTATGCCTCCGAAATTTTGGTGAAGTTTAAGAAGAGTTTGTTCAAGACAATGTTTGTTATAAGTAGCATGCTACTTTCTTTAGCGTCTACTGTGTTTTGTGATACTCACTGAGGTATTAAAATGTTCCAGCTAAAAAAAAGTAAGAAAATTACAGAAAACGATTAGCCTACAAGGTGGCAGTATCAGAGATAAATAAATATATATATATATATTTCCTTAGATTCAATCAATCAACAGAAAACTAAAACAAGCCATGCTCATGGTCACTGTCGTCTTGTAAAATTCTTTAATTAAAATAATCAAAACAGCCAAAATGCCTAAGGATAGGATTCCATAAGTATGGATGCGGTGTGCGCGTGCATTGAGAGTATTTAAATGGCGTAATCCAAAATACTGTATCCGCAACTGTGTATAAATCGTATCGTACTTATGTCATCGGGCTTGGTTTTCCATTAACACGTAATTTGCTCTGGCTGCATACACAACCGCACTTATGAATCCTTAACTTAATCGTGCAAAACGTTTGATTTAAAAGTCTGTGGCCGATTTTATTTTTATATTTCTGTTGTTATTTTTATAACTGAGAGAAATAATTCCCCAAAGGTCTACATAATGCATGTTAAAAGACGCAGATAAACACAGTTGGCCTACAGCCTCTTCTTCTTCGTGGGCGTTCCAGACCTTACGTACAGCAAGTGCCATGTTTGCATGCTTAAGGCCCGTTCTTAATTGTTAGTTCTTAAGTGAACATAAAAATAATTTTTTTAAATCTGAAACAGAAATCTTCGCGAACCTAGTTTGGGGTAATCGTCGAACTTGAAAAAAGTTGTGCGAACATAGTTCTTAACTGGGTGAACTTTTGCTTCGCGAACCTAAAATTATTATTTTTTTAATCGCGAACCTAGTTCGGGGTAATCGTCGAACCTGAAAAAAGTTCGGCGAACGTAGTTCTTAACAGGGCGAACGTTTGCTTCGCGAACCTTGTTCGGGGTACTCGTCGAACTGCAACAAAGCTATATTTGGGGTCCAAAAAGCTTCGCTCAACATGTTCTGGGAATATTCGCCCAGTTCGACGAACCTTGTCTCTGATTGCTTGAGAGCAAAGAGAGCTCTTTGATATTTCACTCGCTGCGAGGGGAACTGACCTATATGTTGACTTGCGAAAGGCGCAGCCTTGTCTCTGGGACCCAGAATGATAAAAAGGGATGATGAGGGATGATTAAAAGTATATTGACTTGACTTTAGCCTACATTTTAGATCATGCCTTCTGACGCAGGTTTGGGCCGAAGCTTGCATCTCATTATAAAGCACATAAGAAAGTCTGTTTCAAGTCTTAAGGCAAAGCCAGCCTGGGATTCTTACCGGTCACGAGGCTATTGTGAATTTGATCAATTCTCAGTCGTACATAGACAGGCACCGAAATAAGCACTTGCGAGGCACTTAATGCATGCCATATGTCCCTAATAAGCCTTATAGTTTTTGTGAACGTAAAGCACCACGCTTATTTAATGCATACGCAGTATATATATAAACTTTTAAAAAAAATACAGAAGAAGAAGAAAGAAAGAAAGAAAGAAAGAAAGAAACAAAGAAAGAAGAAGAAGAAGAAGAAGAAGAAGAAGAAGAAGAAGAAGAAGAAGAAGAAGAAGAAGAAGAAGAAGAAGAAGAAGAAGAAGAAGAAGAAGAAGAAGAAAGAAAGAAGGAAAGAAAGAAGGAAAGAAAGAAGAAGAAGAAGAAGAAGAAGAAGAAGAAGAAGAAGAAGAAGAAGAAGAAGAAGAAGAAGAAGAAGAAGAAGAAGAAGAAGAAAGCATCACGCAGTTGAAAGAGAGCATCCAACCTGTTGCATATCCTCGAGGACTCTTCTGTCCAGCTTGATGGTCTTCTTGCGAATCATACGGAGGGACACCATGTTTCCTCTGATGTACGCCGTCCGACAGAACTGGTGCTGGGACTCTGTGTACGACAGGACGCTGGATGGGTTCATGGACGACGACTGGTTGGCGGAGAGATTAGCTGAGCCGGAAGCAACGTCTTTGTCCACGCCCTTGTCTGCGGTCTTGTCCTTTGTGTCCTTGGCCGCGTCCTTGGCCTTGTTCGTCTTCTTCGTCTTGGGCTTGGCCTTGAGCTTTCGTAGCTTCTCCTGTTTCTTGTTGTCAAAGGAGTTGAGGCTGGAGTGGAAGCTGGAGTCCTGACTGCCTGCGATGCTCTGTTGAATGGGGAGAAAAGGAAAAGCGGCTAAAAGGCAAGCAAGCAAACAAATAAACAAGCAAACAAATAAACAAACAAACAAAACCTGAAATGGCTATACTCATTACCAAGAAAACTACTACTGCTGCTGCTGCTGCTACCACTACTACTACTACTACTACTAAATTTTGTCTCCTTCCCCCCTCCCCCTGTTTTCCCGCCCTTTTCCCCCGTTACATTCCCTATGTGCGCACATGTGCGCAACTGTCTCTGCTTTGCTGTGTGTGTGTGTGTGTGTGTGTGTGTGTGTGTGTGTGTGTGTGTGTGTGTGTGTGTGTGTGTGTGTGTGTGTGTGTGCATGCGTATGTGTGTGTGCACATTGTTACTCTGTGTGTGTGTGTGTGTGTGTGTGTGTGTGTGTGTGTGTGTGTGTGTGTGTGTGTGCGTGCTTGCGTGTGTGTGTGTGCGTATGTGTGTGTCTGTGTGCACATTGTTATTGTTATGCATTTTGTACCTGACCGGCATTTAGCTCCGTGTTATACTGAACTGTCTCTGCTTTGCTGTAAAACGTATTCAACGTTTTATGTAAATGACGAGCCAGAAGGGAAATGTCTCTACACAGAGACAGTAAAGTTGTATTGTATTGCAAACTTGTACTGTATTCTAACTCCGATTCATGGAAACACAGCCACTGACCTGAGATCTTGGGGCCCCTGGCACAATGAAGGAAATCTCAGACCACTCCACTCGCCAATGCTTGCGGTTCAGATTCTGTTCCTTCTTCCACCACTTACTTACATAGTGGACATGAAGAAAAAGCATATCTCCCTCAATACCAATATATGATGATGATGAGTTGATGCTTAATGTCCTCAGATGTCATTTGACATATTAGGGACAAGTTGTGACCAATGCCGAAGCACGGTTCAATAAAATCCACATACGTAAGGTGTATGCGTGTTTAGCTGTAACCTGCCACCTGCACTTTTGGCAGAATGACCGGGATCTTTTACGTGCTACTGTCGTAACACGGGGGTGGAACGGA
>OY757548.1:13069059-13075521 GCA_963584105.1 Alviniconcha strummeri | reverse complement strand
AGAATCGTCCAGAAGAATGACGAATTATCGTCCAGAAGAATGACGAAAAATCGCCAAGAATAATGACGAAGAATCGTCCAGAAGAATGACGTCAGAGCGCCAACAGGGCAACGTCACAAGGTTCATGAACCATTTCTAATGAGAGCAGGGCGGGCCGAGGCGGGTTTAAACCTGGTTTGTATAGCCCTACGACTGGTTACCACGCCTGACTATTATATTTCAAAACGGCTCACGTAGAGTTTTTCAGTCTCGACCTGTTGGGCCGTACAACAGAAAGGTTTATGGCTCTAGGCTTCCTTGTTTTAGGTTTATAGTTTGCTCCACACTGTCACACGTACTCTTCTTTTTTCCCACAGTCATCTTCCTCGTTGTACCGGAAAGGGAAGTGCGTCGTTACCTCCTGCACGCGCATGAGCTGGGGATGACGTCAGGAGAGTACCAGTTTTTGTACCTACGAGCCTTGATCTCCGACAACGACCAGATGGATAAGATGCACTCCAAAGACTACTGGAGACGAGATGACGGCAGAGACGAAGAGGCCAAACTGGCGTACCAGTCTTTGTTAATTGTTAGTTGAGAGTGTGAAAGGCGAATGTTTTGTCAGTGCGAGAACCTAGCACACGCACACACACACACACGCACACACACGCACACACACGCACACACACGCACGCACACGCACGCACACGCACGCACACGCACGCACACACATACACACACACACACACGCATACGCACACACGCACACATACTCACACACGCACACATACACACACTACGCTACAGAGAGAGAAAGGAGGGTGAGCAGTAGTTTAGGTTCATGAAACACACTCACGTCGTTTTAAATCATCATTGAAATCCCACGTCTTGAAGCTGTCCTACTCTGTGTGTGTGTGTGTGTGTGTGTGTGTGTGCGTGCGTGCGTGCGTGCGTGCGTGCGTGCGTGCGTGTGTGTGTGTGTGTGTGCGTGGGTGGGTGCGTGCGTGCGTGCGTGTGTGTGTGTGTGTGTGTGTGTGTCTGTGTGCTCTGTGTTGTGTTCTTTGCTTTGGAATGGGCTGTGTGCTATAATTTGGAGAAATAGCACATGAAAGAGTGCTACATTATTATTATAATAAAAAACAAACAAACTGTCTAACAGTTAGTCCTTGCTAAGCTACTGACGAGTAAAAATATAACTACAGGGCATCCTTTATATACATACATATAAACATGAAAAAGTGAGTGAAATTCTATACACGAGTATTTACACATGGAGTGTAAGAACGTCCATACAAAAAGATAGCGTGTTCACGCGCGAGATGCACACATGCATACATCACTCAGTTACATATGCATGAACGTACAACCAGCAGATAAGGCATTAGAACATCTGTTAAATTCATATGACTAATATTGGAGAAGAAAGCAGAACCAGTCAATGCTTATCTTATAAACACCAACAAAGGAAAGGGGGTAGGGGGGGAGGAGAAAAGGAACAAAAATGTCACTCTCATAGGCAGTCTGGAGGACTGGGCGGAATTCAGTGGGTGTAGAATGTAGATCTCAAAGGACCAGTCACTAAAATGGAGAGAGAGAGAGAGAGAGAGAGAGAGAGAGAGAGAGAGAGAGGAGAGAGAGAGAGAGAGAGAGAGAGAGAGAGAGAGAGAGAGAGAGAGAGAGGAGAGAGAGAGAGAGATTGTATGAATTTTTTTTTCCCCCCGCAGTTGACCTATTCGTTCATCCTTCGCTGGAACATTGATTACAAGGAAGCCAAAATAATCACCCGGAACACGTTTGCCAACTACTCCAACGCAATGCCGGAATTCGCTGAGGTATGGCAAATGGAGGCAGTGGCTGGTTTGTTGATGGGCAGAGGATGCTGTGGCTGGTTTGTTGATGGGTAGGGGATGCTGTGGCTGGTTTGTTGATGGGCAGAGGATGCTGTGGCTGGTTTGTTGATTGGCAGAGGATGCTGTGCCTGGTTTGTTGATGGGCAGAGGGTGCTGTGGCTGGTTTGTTGATGGGCAGGGGATGCTGTGGCTGGTTTGTTGATGGGCAGAGGATGCTGTGGCTGGTTTGTTGATGGGTAGAGGATGCTGTGGCTGGTTTGTTGATGGTCAGAGGGTGCTGTGGCTGGTTTGTTGATGGGCAGGGATGCTGTGGCTGGGTTTGTTGATGGGCAGGGGGATGCTGTGGCTGGTTTGTTGATGGGCAGGGGATGCTGTGGCTGGTTTGTTGATGGGCAGGGGATGCTGTGGCTGGTTTGTTGATGGGCAGGGGATGCTGTGGCTGGTTTGTTGATGGGCAGGGGATGCTGTGGCTGGTTTGTTGATGGGCAGGGGATGCTGTGGCTGGTTTGTTGATGGGCAGGGGATGCACGGACCGATGATTGAATAAACAGACGAGAATGTGGTTGACAGTAGTTATTAGTCACCGCCTTATTCTCTGTAACACGTCCTTCCTTTATTATTTGTTGTTGTTGTTGTTGTTGTTTTGTTTTGTTTTGTGGTGTAACTTGTTTGAAATGGCCTATTTTGATATCTTGGTAACGGTAAGATCAATCTAATATCACTTAAGTGAAAAGACTTTAAATAAAAAGAAAGAAGAAGTGCTTCTTTTATTTCCGTTTCCACCTTCTTCTCTTTCTGGTCTGCCTGCCTGACTGTACGGAGTCACTGTAACTGTGACGACATTTTTGACAGTTTGACCTTTCTTTCCGTTTCCGCCTTCTTCTCTTTCTGCCTGACTACAACTTAACTGAGGTATAGTCGTTGTAACGTCACCGACAGTTTGATCTTTATTTCCATTTCCGTCTTCTTCTCTTTCTGCCTGACTACGACTGAACTGAGGTAAGGTAACTGTGACGTCACTGACAGTTTGACCTTTAGTTCCGTTTCAGTCTTCTTCTCTTTCTTCCTGACTACGACTGAACTGAGGTAAGGTAGCTGTGTCGACATGTTGACAGTTTGACATTTATTTCCGTTTCCGCTTTTTTTCTCGTTCTGCCTGACTACGACTTAACTGAGGTAAGGTAATTGTGACGTAACTGACTGATTGATCTTCATTTCCGTTCGCCTTCTTCTCTTTGTGCCTGACTACGACTGAACTGAGGTAAGATCATTGTTACGTCACTTGGACAGTTTGACCGTTATTCCTGCTTCGTTCATTGTAGCTCGTAATTCTCCTTTCCAATAGCATTTACTGTTCGTGTGTGTGTGTGTGTGTGTGTGTGTGTGTGTGTGTGTGTGTGTGTGTGTGTGTGTGTGTGTGTGTGTGTGTGTGTGTGTGTGTGTGTGTGTGTGTGTGTGTGTGTGTGTGTGTGTGTGTACGTAAGTATTTGTGACTCAGAATTCTACTGTCTTGCACATTTTTATTCTCGTGTGTCTTTTATGGGTGACATACAAATTACGCATGTGTTTACGTGTGTATATGTGACTCCCAGCATTCTGCAGTGAAAGCTCATTCAAAAAGGTTTCAAGAAAACCGAAAATGTTGAACACAAGGCGGTGTTACTATTATTTTTGTTTACTCTAGCTTGTTTGATTGTTTTAGTGACGTCAGCTGTTACTCTGAATGATGCCTTCAGCCTAAATGTTCCAAATGAATATCCTGCAACTTTGTTACGTCATAATAATGATGACGTCATTTTTACAGCCTGATCGTTATTCCCGCTTCTTGCACGACGCCTTCTACCTGTTCTGCCTGGCCTACAACCACACCGTCAGCAGAAACGTCACCACGACAGGCGAAAACATCTTCAAGGCCGTGTCCCGGTTCAGATTTAACGGTGAGTTTTTAACAGGGAGAAAACAAAACAAAAAAACGACTCCCTGATTTAACTGCTTTACTGCAAACATAGCCTACGCAGCTGGTCGAATGTCTGAAGAAAACGTTCTGGGCTGGGTTATGTTTGGTTTGGTTTGGCTTTGTGTGTGTGTGTGTGTGTGTGTGTGTGTGTGTGTGTGTGTGTGTGTGTGTGTGTGTGTGTGTGTGTGTGTGTGTGTGTGTGTGTGTGTGTGTGTGTGTGTTTGTGTGTGTGTGTGATGAGACTGTTATATCTGCTTGACTCAATGCGTCTGTGGCACTGGTGTATTTTTTAATTGTTGATATTGTTAATAGTTGTAAAGCGCTATGGGCCCCCGCTAGAAAGGGCGCATAATAAACAAACGTAGGTTATTATTATTACCTTTGTCATAAATCAAAGCCTTTCTTAATTTCACGACATAGATATGAACCAATTGATACGTTACATTTTTAAAAGCCTGCATCATGTCTGTTCACACACACTAGGCAATCTGTGAAATCTCTCGGTCTGTTTGTAAAATGGACAAAATGAGAGAGAGAGAGAGAGAGAGAGAGAGAGAGAGAGAGAGAGAGAGAGAGAGAGAGAGAGAGAGAGAGAGAGAGAGAGAGAGAGAGAGAGAGAGAGAGAGAGAGTCCATCATCGTATTCCTACTCAATGAAAGCATCAGACAGGTTAATTACATTTATTCCTCCTCCTTTTCCACGCCCTTGGATGCACGTCTTACAATTTCACGTGCCGCATAGTCAGTGAATGATATGAAAAATGATAGCTTTGCATTTTATTGCTGCTGCCGCTGCTGTTGTTGCTGCTGTTGTTGCATGCACATCGGACTTTGTTTCCCCCCCACCCCCACCACCACCCCAACCTCAATACCTGAGGATGACAGCGACGTCTGGTACCACAGGGATGACAGGCGATGTGCAGATGAACGCCAACGCGGACCGTCTTCCCTATTTCCTCCTTTGGGACATGGGGCCGGACCTCACTTTCCGCGTGGTGACGCAGATCAAGTATGACGTCAGCGTCAACGGTAGTATCTACGTCGTAAGTTGAACACAGGAGTATGTTGTGTGTAGTGGCCATGTCCCCGTGGCTGTAATTGTAATGTTTTCGTCTTTCTTTCTTTTTTGTCTTTTTTTTTTTTTTTTTTTTTTTTTTTTAATGCACTGTATTAATGGAATGTCGTCAAGACAAAATCCTGTGTACATTTTAACGTCACTGGCGAATAAATATCCTTGTATCCTTGTAAGCTGAACCTGGGTGTATGTTCTGTCTACTGGCTGTATCTCCACGTAAGTTGAATACGGGTATGTTCAAGTGGCTGTGTCTTCACCGTAAGTTTAATACGTGTGTATGTTCTGCCTAGTGGCTGTATCTTCACCGTGAGTTGAATGCGGGTGTATTTTCTGCGTAGAGGCTGTATCTCCACGTAAGTTGAATACGGGTATGTTCAAGTGGCTGTGTCTTCACCGTAAGTTTAATACGTGTGTATGTTCTGCCTAGTGGCTGTATCTTCACCGTGAGTTGAATGCGGGTGTATTTTCTGCGTAGAGGCTGTATCTTCACCGTAAGTTGAATACGGGTATATCTTCTGCAGAGGGGCTGTATCTTCACCGTAAGTTGAATACGGGTATATGTTCTGCACGGTGGCTGTATCTTCACAGGAAGTTGAGCACAGTTACAATGTTCAGTGGCAGTGTCTTCGTCGAATGTTGAACTCTGTGGGGTCTTTCACCACTCGTTTAGCAGTTATAGTGTGGAAGGGCAGCGTTTTCACCGTAATCTGAACACAGTTATACTGTTCAGTGGCAGTGTCTTCACCGTAAATTAAACACAGTTATACTGTTCAGTGGCGATGTTTTGACCTTAAGCTGAACAGTTAACCTGCAATGTCTTCACCGTAAATTGAACACAGTTATACTTTTCAGTGGCAGTGTCTTCACCGTAAATTGAACACAGTTATACTTTTCAGTGGCAGTGTCTTCACCGTAATTTGAACACAGTAATACGTCTAACTGACAGTATCTTCCTTCTAAGTTGAACACAGTTATAAAATCCTGTGGCAGTGTAATCATCTTAAGCTGAACACAGCTATACTGTTTAATGGCAGTGTCTACATCGCAGGTTGAACACAGTTATATTGTCAATGGCAGTGTCTTTGTTCTAAGTTGAACGAAGTTATGCTGTTCAATGGCATGTGTCTTCTCTTAAAGTCGAACACAGTTATAGTGTTCAATGGCAGTGTCTTTCACAAACTTTTATATTGTATGATGGTATATACTAAAAAAGAATATTAATCTTCGTTTACTGTTCGTGATTGATTTTGAGAAGGCATTCGATAGCGTTTCGTGGTCATTTATCCCAAGGGCACTTTAAAAAGGATAAGACTTTGGCCCGAATATCTAACGGTGGATTAAATCTTAGCATAAGAATGCGAACACTTGTGTTTCTCTTATCGGACAGTATTCCGGCTGGTTCTTTATACAATGTGGAATGAGACAGGGCGCTCCGTGTTCACCTTATTTGTATGTAATTTGTGAAGAAATACTGTCATCAGTGATTCGCTAACACACACACACACACACACACACACGCACACACACACACACACACACACACACACACACACACACACACACACGCACGCACGCACGCACGCACGCACGCACGCACGCACG
>OY757548.1:13051559-13064059 GCA_963584105.1 Alviniconcha strummeri | reverse complement strand
AATGAGATGCAAGCTTCGGCCCAAACCTGCGTCAGAAGGCATGATCTAAAATGTAGGCTAAAGTCAAGTCAATATACATTTAATCATCCCTCATCATCCCTTTTTATCATTCTGGGTCCCAGAGACAAGGCTGCGCCTTTCGCAAGTCAACATATAGGTCAGTTCCCCTCGCAGCGAGTGAAATATCAAAGAGCTCTCTTTGCTCTCAAGCAATCAGAGACAAGGTTCGTCGAACTGGGCGAATATTCCCAGAACATGTTGAGCGAAGCTTTTTGGACCCCAAATATAGCTTTGTTGCAGTTCGACGAGTACCCCGAACAAGGTTCGCGAAGCAAACGTTCGCCCTGTTAAGAACTACGTTCGCCGAACTTTTTTCAGGTTCGACGATTACCCCGAACTAGGTTCGCGATTAAAAAAATAATAATTTTAGGTTCGCGAAGCAAAAGTTAACCCAGTTAAGAACTATGTTCGTACAACTTTTTTCAAGTTCGACGATTACCCCAAACTAGGTTCGCGAAGATTTCTGTTTCAGATTTAAAAAAAATATTTTTCTGTTCACTTAAGAACTAACAATTAAGAACGGGCCTTAAGCATGCAAACATGGCACTTGCTGTACGTAAGGTCTGGAACGCCCACGAAGAAGAAGAGACTGTAGGCCAACTGTGTTTATCTGCGTCTTTTAACATGCATTATGTAGACCTTTCGGGAATTATTTCTCTCAGTTATAAAAATAACAACAGAAATATAAAAATAAAATCGGTCACAGACTTTTAAATCAAACGTTTTGCACGATTAAGTTAAGGATTCATAAGTGCGGTTGTGTATGCAGCCAGAGCAAATTACGTGTTAATGGAAAACCAAGCCCGATGACATAAGTACGATACGATTTATACACAGTTGCGGATACAGTATTTTGGATTACGCCATTTAAATACTCTCAATGCACGCGCACACCGCATCCATACTTATGGAATCCTATCCTTAGGCATTTTGGCTGTTTTGATTATTTTAATTAAAGAATTTTACAAGACGACAGTGACCATGAGCATGGCTTGTTTTAGTTTTCTGTTGATTGATTGAATCTAAGGAAATATATATATATATATTTATTTATCTCTGATACTGCCACCTTGTAGGCTAATCGTTTTCTGTAATTTTCTTACTTTTTTTTAGCTGGAACATTTTAATACCTCAGTGAGTATCACAAAACACAGTAGACGCTAAAGAAAGTAGCATGCTACTTATAACAAACATTGTCTTGAACAAACTCTTCTTAAACTTCACCAAAATTTCGGAGGCATAGCCGTGACTTTTAGAATATTTCTATCTTCTTCTTCTTCGGCGTTCCATGTTTGTCCTCAGCTGTCTAGAGTGTATACAATAAAACAAACAAACAAACAAATAAGCAAGCAAATAAACACACAAACAAACAAAATGTATTTCATTTATAAGCATCAGACAGTGTTCCTGAATGTGTTTAAAGGATGGGATTATTTCCTTCATTTTACATCAGAATTGCATTTAGTCTCTTTCTTGCAGCTGGACTATTTCACTCATTCTACATGTTCAGCACTGTACTGAGTCTCTTTCTTGCAGTTGGACCATTTCACTCATTTTACATATTCAGCATTTTTTTAGTTTCTTCCTGCAGTTGGACTATTTCACTCATTTGACATATTCAGCAGCTGTTGTTTTTTAGTCTCTTCCTGCAGTTGGACTATTTCACTCATTTTACATATTCCGCAGTTGTTGTTTTTTAGTCTCTTCTTGCAGTTGGACTATTTTACCCACTTTACATATCCAGCAGTAACTGAGTCTTTCTCTTGCAGTTGGACTATTTGCAGTTGGACTATTTCACCCATTTTACATATTCAGCACTATGTTGAGTCTTTCTCTTGCAGTTGGACTATTTCATCCATTTTACATAGCACTATGTTGAGTCTCTCTCTTGCAGCTGAACACGCTACGCCACGGCAACTTGGCCTTGTTCTACGGTGCGTGTGTGGACCCCCCTAACGCCTGCATTCTGTGGGAGTACTGTGCTAAAGGCAGTGTTCGGGTAGGTTCACTTGGTGTTCCTGTGAATGTATGTAGTCTGCTCTGCTCATAGTCTCTGGGAATGTAGGCTGCTGTGCTACAGGCAGTGTTCGGGTAGGTTCACTTGGTGTTCCTGTGAACGTATATAGTCTGCTCGTAGTCTCTGGGAGTGTAGGCTGCTGTGCTAAAGGCAGTGTTCGGGTAGGTTAACCGGGTGTACCTGTGAATGTATATAGTCTGCTCGTAGTCTCTGGGAGTGTAGGCTGCTGTGCTAAAGGCAGTGTTCGGGTAGGTTACCTGGGTGTCCCTGTGAATGTATTTAGTCTGCTCGTAGTCTCTGGGAATGTAGGCTGCTGTGCTACAGGCAGTGTTCGGGTAGGTTAACCGGGTGTACCTGTGAATGTATATAGTCTGCTCGTAGTCTCTGGGAGGGTAGGCTGCTGTGCTAAAGGCAGTGTTTGGGTAGGTTGCCTGGGTGTCCCTGTGAATGTATTTAATCTGCTCGTACCCTATGGGTACCTTGCCCGGACACTGTGCAACCCTTTCTTCTTTCTAATGCAACCTCAAAACTACATTTTCTCACAACAACTTCTCACATTTCAGCTGTTGAAATTGTATCCCGCACTTGTCCTTTTTCTTCTTCTTCTGTAATCATGACTTATTCTTTTAGCTCATCCCCCTGCCTCTGTCTCTCTATCTGTCTCTGTCTGTCTGTGTCTGTGTCTGTCTCTGTCTGTCTCTCTCTGTCTCTGTCTCTGTCTGTCTGTGTCTCTGTCTGTCTCAGAAACCTCCCTACTACCGTGTGTGTATGTGCGCGCACGCCCGCGTGTATGTGTGTTATTGATGTGTTATATCATATGTATGGATGTTCTCCATAGTCTATGTGAGTTTATTTAATGTGTAATCCCATATGGATGTGTTTTTAAATAATTTTGTTGTTGTATACGTGAGTATTTTGAATGTGTGATCACATACGGGTGTTGTTTTTCATTGTATATGTGAGCGTTTTTAATGTGTTATCCCAAATGGATGTTGAGTTTGATTGTATTTGTGAGTGGTTATAATGTGTAATTCCATATGGATGCTGTTTTTCATTTTGCGTGTGAGTGTTTTTTAATGTGTTATACCATATGGGTGTTGAGTTTGATTGTATGTGTGAGTGGTTTTAATGTGTTATCCCATATTGGTGTTGAGTTTGATTGTATGTGTGAGTGGTTTTAATGTGTTATCCCATATGGATGTTGAGTTTGATTGTATGTGTGAGTGGTTTTAATGTGTTATCCCATATGGATGTTGAGTTTGATTGTATGTGTGAGTGGTTTTAATGTGTTATCCCATATGGATGTTGAGTTTGATTGTATGTGTGAGTGGTTTTAATGTGTTATCCCATATGGATGTTGAGTTTGATTGTATGTGTGAGTGGTTTTAATGTGTTATCCCATATGGATGTTGAGTTTGATTGTATGTGTGAGTGGTTTTAATGTGTTATACCATATGGATATTGAGTGTAGGTGTGTTTTTAATGTGTTATACCATATGGATATTGAGTGTAGGTGTGTTTTTAATGTGTTATACCATATGGATGTTGAGTGTAGGTGTGTTTTTAATGTGTTATCCCATATGGATGTTGAGTTTGATTGTATGTGTGAGTGGTTTTAATGTGTTATCCCATATGGATGTTGAGTTTGATTGTATGTGTGAGTGGTTTTAATGTGTTATACCATATGGATATTGAGTGTAGGTGTGTTTTTAATGTGTTATACCATATGGATATTGAGTGTAGGTGTGTTTTTAATGTGTTATACCATATGGATATTGAGTGTAGGTGTGTTTTTAATGTGTTATACCATATGGATGTTGAGTGTAGGTGTGTTTTTAATGTGTTATCCCTTGTGGCTGTTGTGTTTCTTTGTATGTGTGTTTGTAATATGTCAATAATAATAATAATAATAAAATGAATGTTCTTAATGTGTAATCCCATATGGATGTTGTGTTTCATTGTATGTGTGAGTGGATTTAATATGTTGTCACATATGGTTTAAACAAAATTTTATTCATTCAACATAATCATAAGCTCAACAAATAAGTACAGGAAACACAAAAGCAGTATGCCTATTTGAGTGTTACCTATATATACAATGATAATCATACAGACATTTGCGATGGCAAGATGGCAAATTGTTGTCAAAACGTCAGAGGCAACAAAACAAACAAAAGACCAAAATGACAAAACAACAACAACAACAACAACAAAACAACAACAACAACAACAACAAAACGGGCGGAGGGGGCGGGGGTTGAAAAACAAATATCACATATGGATGTTGTTTTTCATTGTTTGTGTGCTTTTAATGTGTAATTCCATATGGATGTTGTGTTTCATTGTATGTGTGAGTGGTTTTAATGTGCTATCGCATATGGATGTTGTTTTTCATTGTTTGTGTGAGTGTTTTTAGTGTGTTATCACATATGGATGTTGTGTTTCATTTTATGTGTGGATGTTTTTAATGTGTTATCCCATACGGGTGTTTTTGTTCATTGGAAAACGCCTATGGCCGTAGGATAGGCGTTGTAAAACTTCACCATAATTATTATTAAATACATTTATTGTAAATTTGTTTGTGAGTTCCTTTGTGGAGAATATGATACGTCTTTCTGTTGTATTGATGTAACCGAGTGTATTGTATACATGTTCCGGGCCATGACCCTATAACCTTTTCTTTCCGGTCCTTTTCCTTTTTGATTGGGTGGGGGTTTATGGCCCAATTGTCTAAGGTGTTAAAAGTTGTGTGCTGGGCCGGCAGCGTCCCTTTTCCCCCAGTGTCCCTGCAGAGGCAGGTTGTTTGTTAACTGTTGCGGCCGGTGTTCATGTGTTCATCTCAGTGGAGAGCCTACACTGTTTCCTGGTTGGTTGGTGTACAAATAAAAGTTATGTTATAGCAACCTCTGACTTGTGGCTCTTCATCCATGCTTCCAACCTGCTTCCCTCAATTCCCCATCCCCACTCCCCTACAAAAGCTGGCGCTTGCGAGCAGGATCGGAAGTAGAAGAGTCATGACCGACCAGGAGACAGTGTAGCGGAGCTGTCTGGAGGCACCGGCAGACAGTGTAGAGGAGCTGTCAGGGAGGCACTGGGGACAGTGTATACAAGCGGAGCTGTCCGGCACTGAGGCAGTTCGAGGGGACCTGACTGTTATATCTTTATGTGGGCGAACGTATCAAACCGAAACAGCCATGTGGGGAGACGTGTTTTATTCAGCAACGATCACCCTTGTTCCACAAGTAACATTAGTATTACATGGGTTACTTCCCTTGCATCCTCTATATAACATACATGTGTTGATTCACAATATATGACATCCCCTTTCTTTTGAGCAAATTCCTTTGATCCAAATTTTCCAAATAAACCATACACTTATCAAAACAATAAACTTACAACTGTTTCTTTCACCATGAAAAACTTTAAGGCTTTTCACTATGATCCATTCACACAACAATAATTATTCTTTGTTCTTTCACACACAATTTTTTGTTTTTTTGTTTCTTACATCTGTTAAAAATTCTGTAGGCTTAAAATTATTGCTGCGCATTTTAATAAACTGAATAATTTGAAACTTGTTGATTTCAATATTCATAACTTTAAATGTTCATATACTATGTGAAAACACTTCTAAACAATTAAAATATAATTATAAAATCACGTAACTATCCTTATAGGAGTTCTTGTTTCAGTGTTTGTAAAAATAAAATCATATCACTTTCAAACACAACTAATTTAAATCAGAACTAAACTTCTTAGGCATCTGCAATGTCTTTGCACCATAAATCGTTTTCAGTGTTCACTTTTCTTTAGTGACACACATTACTATTCATAAACATTCTATCATGTAATGTTTCGCAAATGTATGAAAATTCAGTTCTTTCAAACTTATCTGTCTCTGTAGTGTAAAACACAATCACTTTGATGAAATACGCAATTGTTAATTTACAGGAAAATAATACTGATCAAACAGCACTTCACTGTCCTACTTCAGTTCTTCATCACAATCACTAGACAACTGGTCACACGTGCATGATTATGGTAGACCTTATGCGTCATCATCACGAAACCTAGCTGGAATTTTGACAACTCTGCCTGATCTGGTTTTCACCACATTTTCTTTTCTGACCATTTGGCTGTTGTCATCTGATTGTGATGGAGTCTGACCACTTGTTTGATTAGCCACACATTCTGTTTCACTCTGTGATGGAACAGTCACTGGCAAATCACTGTCTCTTGAGGCAACCACTGCGGGCCTCAGCATCCTCCTGTTTCTTCTGTACTGTTTACGCTCATCTCTGACTACACAGGATCTGGGAGTCGAGTGAGGAGTCACTACTTCAGCTCTCTTCCAGGTGTCCCCAAACTTCATCATGACTGGATCACCGGCTCGAAATGTCGACAGGTTTTCGCTCGCCTTCTTGTCGAAGTAGAATTTCTGCTTTTGCTGACGAGAGACCATTTCAGCGTGACGCTCCTTGGAATTGCCATGTCCTGGTTGTAGGAGTTTGGATGTTGTCGGTAACGTTGTCTTCAGCCGTCTGCCCAAGAACAGTTGAGCAGGAGAGAATCCAGTGTCTAGAGGACTGTTTCTGTAGTCAAGTAGTGCTTTGTAGGGATCTTTCGCCTTCACCAGTAAGCGTTTGACAGTTTGTACAGTTCTTTCTGCTTGCCCGTTTGATTGCGGGTGGTAAGGACTGGATGTTGTGTGTTTGATGTCGTAGTCCTTCATGAACTGAGCAAATTCCTCACAAGCAAACTGAGGTCCGTTGTCAGATATCAGCTCATCGGGAATTCCATACCTGGAGATCTGACTCTTCATGTATGAAATAACGTTCTTGGCTGACAGATTGTCCAGTTTGGAGATTTCTGGCCACTTTGAGTAGTAGTCCACTATGAGCAGATAATGTTGGTTGTTGAACTCAAAAAGATCCGCTCCGACCTTCGCCCAAGGTCGTTCTGGAATCTCCACTGGAATCAGTGGCTCCTTTGCGTTTGCTCTCGAGTGTTCTGCACACAATGCGCAGGCTGCCACAGTCTCTTCTATGCGTGCAGACATTCCTGGCCAGAACAAGACTTGCCTTGCTCTATTCTTGCACTTGACAATGCCCAGGTGTGTCTCATGGATCTTCTCCAACATCTCCGACTGAAGTGTTTTGGGTACTATGATCTTATCTCCCTTGAACAGCAAACCGTCCAGACAGGTGAGTTCATCTCTGTAAGACCAGTACTGTCTTACAGCTGGAGATGCATCTTCTCTGTTGTCAGGCCATCCTTTGAGAATCACACTGCTCAGGGCTTTCAGTTCCAAGTCTTTTGCCGTTTCTCGTTGGAACTGTGCGTACTTTTCTGGTGAGATGGGTAAATACGACTTGGGGTTGATTGCATTTATCTCTGTCTCTGAGACCAGTTGCTCTTTTGTCTCTTGGAGGTACGATCGACTCAGAGTGTCAGCGACATACAAGTACTTTCCTGGCTTGTAGGTCACTTGCAGGTCATATTTCTGTAGTTGCAGCAGAAAGCGTTGGAGTCTCGCTGGCGCTTGATGTAGCGGCTTGTTGAAGATTGACTGCAGGGGTCTGTGGTCTGTTTCTACCTCTACAGTTCGCCCATACACAAACTGATGGAACATTTCACACCCGAACACGACTGCCAGTGTCTCTTTTTCAATTTGTGCGTAGTTCTGCTGCGTTTTGGTCAGTGCTCGTGAGGCGTATGCTATTGGTTGGCCTTCCTGCATGATGACACAACCAAGACCTGTAGATGACGAGTCTACTGAGAGTGTGAGAGGTAATGTAGGGTCGTAGAACCTGAGTACTGGAGCTTCTGTTGCCAGTTTCTTCAGCTTGTTGAAACTGTTCTCTTCAGTCTCAGTCCACTTCCACTCAACATCCTTCTCTGTCAGTTTTCCGAGAGGAGCACTGATGTCTGCCATGTTGGGCATGAATTTCTTCAGATATTGGATGAATCCGAGAAATGTCATCAGTTCTCTCTGGCTCTGTGGTCGCTTCATGTCTTGAACTGCTCTGATCTTCTCTGGATCTGCTTTCAGACCTTCCCCAGACAATACATGTCCGACATAGGAAATCTGGTTCTGTCGAAACTTGCACTTGCCTTTGTTGAACTTCAGACCACATGCCTTTGCCTTGTCCATGACCTGCTTCAGGCGCATGTCGTATTCTGCTTGGTCTTTTCCCCACACCACTATGTCATCCATGATAGCTTCACTTCCCTCAATGTCTTCGACCATCTGATACATCACTCGCTGAAATATTTCGCTTGCCGAGACAATGCCAAATGGAACACGAAGGAAGCGATAACGTCCAAATGGAGTGTTGAACGTGCACAGCTTGGAGCTTTCTTCGTCAAGTTTCAACTGCCAGTAACCTGAAGTTGCATCAAGTTTTGAAAACACCTTTGCTCCCGGCATGTTCTGTACGACTTCTTCAATCGTCTTCATGGGGAAATGTTCTCGTTTGATCGCTTTGTTCATGTCTCTTGGGTCTAAGCAGATTCTCAGTTTCTTGGGTGTTTCTACAATGACCATGCTGTTCACCCAGTCTGTTGGCTCTTCTTGCTTCTTGATCACACCATCATTCTCCATCCTCTGGAGTTCTTCCTTGACACGATCATGGAGTGCTACTGGTACCGTTCTTGGAGCATGTACCACAGGTGGAACACTTGGGTCGAGCTTGATTTTGTATTCTCCAGGAAGACAACCTAATCCCTTGAATGAGTCTGCATACTCTTCTGTGATATCAACACCAACTGAACAAAGTCTCTCAATGGGTCCTAGTCTCTGGCACGCCTCAACACCTAGGATTGCTGTGCTGTCCATTTCTGTCACGAAAAATTGGACATTGTGTTGTACATTCTTGCAAACACATGTGAGGTTTGTTGTCCCTAGTGTCTTGATGTGATGTCCAGAATATGATGTTAGTCTTGCTCTTGACTTTGTCATCTTCTTGTCACTGACTCGACTCAGTGTTTTGAATACTCTGTGCGAAATGATATTGCACTTAGCACCTGTGTCTAGCTGAAAGTTCACTTTGACCCCTTCAACCTCTATGGTTTTGTACCAGCCTGTGTTCACAGCACTAATGTCTTTCTGATTTATTGTCCCAACAAAGTATTCTGTGTCTGAGCTATCAGAGTCATCAACTGTGTTCACTCTTTGTTTGTGTGAGTGATTGGTCACTTTCTTCTTTGTCCTACACATCTTCTCGAAGTGATTTTTTGCGTTACACTTCCGGCAGACTTTACCCATTGCTGGACAGGGAGCATCACCATGTTGCCTACCACATCTACCACATGTATGTGTAGCTGCACTGGACTTTGAGTCTTTGTGTCTCCAGTTCTTCTTCTTCACTGCATGTACACCTTGTTCAGTTTCATCTGTCATTTCTTTGAGTTGCTGAACTGAAACTTCGTCCACTCTAGCTACCTCTATGGCTCTTTCTAGAGTTAATTCTGAACCAATGTCAATGAGCTTCTCACGCACTTTGGCGGATTTTGTGCCAAACACGATTCTGTCTCGCACAATGTCATCTTCTGCTTGTCCATACTCACAGTCTTTCACCAGCAGTTTTAATGCGGTCACGAACTGTTGGACAGTCTCACCTGGTTCTTGAATCTTGCTGTGCAGTTTGTATCTTGCAAAAATTGGGTTTGACTTGCAGGTTGCGTAGGTCTGGAACCTATCACAGTATTCTTGCAGGACTTTCTGTTGTGCATCAGTCATGTCCCATGTGGAAAATATTCTTCTCCCTTTCTCGCCTACCCACAGCATCAAATAACAGCATCGCTGTTCTTCGTTCTTCGCCCTCAATGGACCTTTGAACATGAACTCTACATGCTGTCTAAAAGCTTTCCATTCTCCCACCAGATCAGCACTATCCCAATTAAATTTAGGATTACTTGACGCAGTATCCATTTTACTGTTCATCTGTGTACTTATCTGGCTTCATATGGGTTCTGTTCATCAGGATGCTTCTGGATTGAAACATATCCCACTTCTGACACCATGTTATATCTTTATGTGGGCGAACATATCAAACCGAAATAGCCATGTGGGGAGACACGCTTTATTCAGCAACGATCACCCTTGTTCCACCAGTAACATTAATATTACATGAGTTACTTCCCTTGCATCCTCTATATAACATACATGTGTTGCTTCACAATATATGACAGAAAAAAAGAAACTGAAACCAGAATGACTGCTAGCGTTCTAAAACAAGATCCAAACACATAAAAGGTTCAACATATAAAAATAGTTTTAGTAAAGTTTATATATTTTGAACCTTTTATGTGTCTGGATGTTGCGTTTGTTTGTTTTTGTTTTGACTCTCTCTCTCTCTCTCTCTCTCTCTCTCTCTCTCTCTCTCTCTCTCTCTCTCTCTCTCTCTCTCTCTCTCTCTCTCTCTCTCTCTCTCTCTCTCTCTCTCTCTCTATATATATATATAAAACTTTATGCCAAAAATAAGGTTTGTTTTTGCGGGAAACCTCATTCATCATGATTATTAATTATACACTCACACACTTGTTCGTTCCGTGAGCAAAACTTGTGACACCGACAGCCTCTAATAATTATTACATCTATTCCAGTACAAGATACGCCAAGCTTACTCAGCAGCCACGAGTTTCATGGACTCTCTGGTGGGGAGAGTGATGAAGGCTTTGAGCCAGTACGGCTTTGCTGACAACACCATTGTGTCCTTCTTGGGAGATCACGGTGAGAGTTTATGTAAGTCAGGGAGAGTGTTGACCCAGTACGGCTTTGCTGACAACACCATTGTGTCCTTCCTGGGAGATCACGGTGAGAGTTTATGTAAGTCAGGGAGAGTGTTGACTCCCACGGCTTGCTGACAGCATCATTGTGTCCTTTCTGGGAAATCACGGTGAGAGTGTTGACCTAGTACGGCTTTGCTGACGACACCATTGTGTCTTTCCTGGGAGATCACGGTGAGAGTTTATATAAGTCAGGGAGAGTGTTGACCCAGTACGGCTTTGCTGACAACATCATTGTGTCCTTCCTGGGAGACCACAGTGAGAATTTATATAAGTCAAGGAGAGTGTTGATCCAGTACAGTTTCACTGGCAACATCATTGTGTCCTTTCTGGGAAATCACGGTGAGAGTGTTGACACAGTACGGCTTTGCTGACAATATCATTGTGTCCTTTGTGGGAGATCACGGTAAGAGTTTATATAAGCCTGGTTTAGTGTTGACCTAGTACGGTTTGCTGACAACATCATTGTGTCCTTCCTGGGAGATCACGGTGAGAGTTTATATAAGTCAGGGAGAGTGTTGACCCAGTGCGGCTTTGCTGACGACACCATTGTGTCTTTCCTGGGAGATCACGGTGAGAGTTTATATAAGTCAGGGAGAGTGTTGACCCAGTACGGCTTTGCTGACATCATTGTGTCCTTTGTGGGAGATCACGGTAAGAGTTTATATAAGCCTGGTTTAGTGTTGACCCAGTATGGTTTGCTGACAACATCATGGTGTCCTTTCTGGGAAACCACAGTGAGAGTTTATATAAGTCAGGGAGAGTGTTGGCCCAGTACAGCTTTGCTGCAGGCAACACCATTAATTTTGTCCTTTCTGGAGACCACGGTGAGAACGTAGGTAAGTGAGGGTTAGTGTTGACCCAGTATGGTTTTGCTGGCAACACCATTGTGTCCTTCCTGGGAGATCACGGTGGGAACTTATACAAGTCAGGGGAAGTGTTGACCCAGTATAGTTTTGCTGACAACACCATTGTGTCCTTCCTGGGAGATTACGGTGAGAATTTATATAAGTCAGGGAGAGTGTTGATCCAGTATAGTTTTTCTGACAACACCATTGCGTCCTTCCTGGGAGATTACGGTGAGAATTTATATAAGTCAGGGAGAGTGTTGACCCAGTATAGTTTTGCTGGCAACATCATTGTGTCCTTTCTGGGAGACCACAGTGAGAATTTATACAAGTCAGGGTTAGTGCTGAAGCCGACCACGGTGAGAGTTTATGAAAGTGAGGGTTAGTGTTGACACAGTACGGCCTTGCTGCCACACCATTGTGTCCTTCTTGGGAGATCACACGAGAAAACGTGTCCCTCTTTGCATATTGCAAAATGACAAATGAAGTGCACAAGAAATAAGCGTTGCTGCTAAGTTTATTGTATTTATTCATGCGACCGTTTCCGTACTTCTGTTTTTGGTTGGAGGGGTGGGTGTTGGGCTCAGTTTTATGGCATAGAATGTCCTTCTGAGAAAATTGTATGTTGACACAAATCCGGAAAGAGGAACACCAAATCAGCTTCCGTCCGTGGCATTTATAACTGACCCAAAACAAACTTTAGGTTGTTATAGTTGGCTAGAGTCTCATTTGCATGCATTAAATGCAAACACAATCTTTTTATGCCCAGGCTTGACTGATTTACA
>OY757548.1:13041559-13046559 GCA_963584105.1 Alviniconcha strummeri | reverse complement strand
ACCTGTTACAGGTTGACAAAAAGCTAAAGGCCACAACGTCCAGAAACGTGACAGTGTTACACAAAGCTGAAAGCCACAATGTCCAGAAACCTGGCCACTGTGACACAAAGCTAAAGGCCACAACGTCCAGAAACCTAGCCACTGTCACAGTTTGACACAAAGCTAAAATCCACAACGTCCAGAACCTGTTACAGGTTGACACAAAGCTAAAGGCCACAACGTTCAGAAAGGTTACAGTGTAACTCAAAACCAAAAGCTACAACGTCCATCACTGTTACAGTGTGACACAGAGCTAAATGCCACAAACCTCAGAACTGTTACAGTGTGACACAGAGCTAAAGGCCGCTATGTCCAGAAACCTGGCCAAAGTGACAGTTCATCCAGACGGCCATTGCAACAAGGAGAACGCCTTCCCCGCTCATGACGTAGTAGACCAGGTATGGACAGGAAGGCTGGCTGACCACGTACACAACGGTGTGGAGCAAAGGGCCCAGTGCCTTGGCAAAGTTCTCCATGATGAAGAAGGCAGCCATGGCTTGGGCCCGTCCCTCTGCCCCAGCGCACCTGCTGATGATTGCCTGTAGGGCGGAGTTGGCCGTCATCCCCATCGCGGCCAGCATCACTCCGGCGAACACCTGCAAGACACAGACATACATACAGATACAGACACACACACATGGACACAGACACATACAACACACACACACACACACACACACACACACACACACACACACACACACACACACACACACACACACACACACACACACACACACACACACATTATTTACACATATATACACATACATACACATACACGCCCACATACACACATACATGCACACACACACACGCACGCACGCACGCACGCACGCACGCACGCACGCACACACACACATAGAGGCAAGCAGGCAGGCAGGCAGGCAGACACAGAGAGAGACACACACAGAGACAGAGAGACAGAGAGAGACAGAGAGACAGAGAGAGAAATACGGACACTACTTTAGGAAACACTTCAGTCACTTTTGATATGAACATCTTTTGACAGTTCCAGATGAGCTTGTGAGCAAAATATGATACAAATAAATAGTGTTAAAGAGAAAGAGAGAGTCAGACAGACAGACAGACAGACAGACAGACAGACAGACAGACAGACAGACAGACAGACAGACAGACAGACAGACAGACACAGACAGACAGACAGACAGACAGACAGACAGACAGACAGACAGACAGACAAAGAGGACGTTGAAATGCAAGTTGTGTAAACTTCGCAGTAGTCAGGCAGTGTCTCTCCACCTGCCAATCGCTGTTACTGCTGGCAGCCACACCCATCCACACGCTGGCCACAGGGCTAGTCACAACACCGAACGTGAACAAGATGACGTCAGGGTTCCTGCTCCGCGGCGACAGTCTTGTAATGAGAGGGGCCAGAAGCAGCAGCCCAACGCCGGCAGACCCATAGTACCCGGCAAACATGTAGCCGTACCTGTGGACATTACAGTTACCGTACTGATGACAACAAAACGTTTACACCGGGAGCCGAACCGAATCGGCCATAATATTTAAAAGGAGAATCTAACTGAAGAATTAAAGCCATAATTATGTCAGAGCTCAGGAGCTGTGTGAAAGTCGAAGTGGCCGTCTTGGGCTCCCGTCCGAGCACTTCAACCATCAACAAGAAGCCATAATATTTAAATGGGAATTGAACCGAAGCAGCTATAATATTTAAAGGGGAATCTAACCGGAGAAGCCATACTATTTAAAGGGGATCTAACCGAAACAGCCATAATATTTAAAGGGGAACCGAACCGAAAAAGTCATAATATTTAAAAGGGAGCCAAGCCGAAAAGTCCATAATATCACCGACGGAGCCATACTATTTAAAGGGGAACCGAACCGAAAAGTCCATAATATTACCGAAGAAGCCATAATATTTCAAAGGGAGCACAACCGAAGAAACTATGATATTTTAAGGGGAATCTCTAACCGAAGAAGCCTCACGGCCTGTCGATAGGAATAGGACAAAACTATTAACAACAACACCTAACTGATTTTTCACTAGAATTCTAGTTCTTGCCATTGCAAGACCGTGAGTGTTGCCATTTTGTGTCCAGCGGTCTGTATCAGTGACGTTATGAACAAGGCTGGCATGTGTGGCCCAAGTATCAAAAGGTCCATTGACTTGGCAAACAGCTAACACATAAAAGGTTAAAAAGAACGCTATTTATTAGGACAAAACACAACATGAGAATTTTCGGGGTAATCCCATTTTTCAAGCTACACAACAACACTTAAACGGTGAAAAAAGAGACGTAGGATACGTATCTGCACGCACGCACGCACACACACACAGACACACACACACACACACACACACACACACACACACACACACACACACACACACACACACACACACACACTAATCTCTCTCTCTCTCTCCCTCACACACACACACACACACACACACACACACACACACACACACACACACACACACACACACACACACACACACACACACACACACACACACACACACACACACACACACGCACACACACAACTCACTCACTTCTGTGCACCACGAACGGTTAAACAACTTTCAAGTACTCACCAAGAACCAGGCCAGTTCATGGGCGGCACGCTTATTGTCTGCACGATTATTTCCAGTTGACTCGCCCACAGACATTGCATGAAGCAACACGTGGCCATGAGAACCACAAGAACCACCTTCCTCTTGCCTGGCTCTGGTCTCGTTCCCAGTGCCTTCCCCTTGTCACCACCATGGTCTTCGTGGCCGTCGTCTGTCAGAAGACGTCTTGTTTCTGGACAGTCCTGCTGATCCTCTGCTTCCACGGACACGTCCTGTTCACTCTCGATCAGCTCAAACACGTTGTCTGCGTTCGCGAAACGTTCGTTCTGCGTCAATGTTGGCGTGTTTTCTTGGCTTTCGTTCGTGAGAGGCCGTAACTTCTCCATTTCAGAGAGGCTTACACGAAAGCCTTGGTCTTGAAAGTCTTCTTCGTCGTCTGTGGTCGTTTCCTTCTCGTCGGATGACACACCTTTAGCTTTGAGGCAAAGTCTTTGACTTTCTTTATTAGCGTTTCCTCCGCGGAAACAACGGGGCACTATTTTCTTGAGGCGTGCTAAAGCATGAAAAGAACTTGTAGCGCTGAACTTTGTAGACGAAGACGAAAATGAGACAGCTGACCTTGAGGCCGCTTCGTCAGTCTCTTTGATGGCAAAGACGACGATGAGGATGCAGGCGAAGTGATTGGCAGACGACACCATCAGCGTGTTGGCCACGCCGATGTGTTCGGTAAGCGCGCCACCCGCTATGGTAAACAGACAGGTTCCCATATAGTTGAAGGCCAAAACAGAAGCAAATCTGAGGGCAAACAAAACGACACGCATATAATGATGATGATGATGATGATGATGATAACAACAACAATAATAACTTACATTTATAGAGCGTCTTTTCTCACGAGAGGTCTTGGCGCTTTACAATTATTAACAACATTTGACACACACAGACGGAGGGACAGACCTAGTACCTTTCACACACACACAGACGGACAGACCTAGTACCTTACACACACACACACACACACACACACACACACACACACACACACACACACACACACACACACACACACACACACACACACACACACACACACACACACAGACCTAGTACCTTTCACACACACAGACAGACGGACAGACAGACATACAGGCAGGCAGACAGATGGACAGACCTAATATTTTGCACACAAACAGACGGATGAACGGACAGACCTAGTACCTTTCACACACACAGACAGACCTAGTACCTTTCACACACACAGACAGACGGACTGACCTAGTACCTTTCACTCACACAGACAGACGGACAGTCCTAGTACCTTTCACACACACAGACAGACGGACAGACCTAGTACCTTTCACACACACAGACAGACGGACAGACAGACAGGCAGGCAGACAGGCAGACAGACAAATGGACAGACCTAGTATTTTGCACACAAACAGACGGATGAACGGACAGACCTAGTACCTTTCACACAGGCAGACAGACAGACAGACCTAGTATTCTGCACACACACACACACACACACACACACACACACACACACACACACACACACACACACACACACACACACACACACACACACACACACACACACACCTAATACCTTGCGCGCGCGCACACACACACACACACACACACACACACACACACACACACACACACACACACACACACACACACACATAGACCTAGTACCTTGCAGAGCGCTCCTCGGGCGGAATGCGATCGGCCAGAGTATTGCACAGAACTGTGGTAAACATGGCATGCTTTCCACAGGCCCCCACCAGCAGCGTACTGACCAGCACGACGACCAGCAACGAGGCCCCAACGTAGGGCTGCAGGACGTAGGTCAGCGCCGACAGCACGTAGAGAACGCAGGGGAACACCAGCTGGGGCTTGCAGCGGAGTCTGCGTGCAAATGGTGGGATGAAGAACGACATCATTGTCACTGATGGAATTAGGAACACGCTGATGGAATTAAGAACACGCTGATGGAATTAAGAACAAGCTCCAACCTGCGTGCAAATGGTGGGATGAAGAACGCATCATTGTCACTGATGGAATTAAGAACACGCTGATGGAATTAAGAACAAGCTCCAACCTGCGTGCAAATGGTGGGATGAAGAACGACATCATTGTCACTGATGGAATTAGGAACACGCTGATGGAATTAAGAACAAGCTCCAACCTGCGTGCAAATAGTGGGATGAAGAACGACATCATTGTCACTGATGGAATTAAGAACAAGCTGATGGAATTAAGAACACGCTGACGGAATTAAGAGCAAGCTCCGACCTGGGAAGAACAACATCATCGTCACTGATGGAATTAAGAACAAGCTCCGACCTGCTATGCGTGCAAATGGTGGGAGAAGAACAACATCATTGCC
>OY757548.1:13034059-13036559 GCA_963584105.1 Alviniconcha strummeri | reverse complement strand
TTCGACCATCTGAGACATCACTCGCTGAAATATTTCGCTTGCCGAGACAATGTCAAATGGAACACGAAGGAAGCGATAACGTCCGAATGGAGTGTTGAACGTGCACAGCTTGGAGCTTTCTTCGTCAAGTTTCAACTGCCAGTAACCTGAAGTTGCATCAAGTTTTGAAAACACCTTTGCTCCCGGCATGTACTGTACGACTTCCTCAATCGTCTTCATGGGGAAATGTTCTCGTTTGATCGCTTTGTTCAAGTCTCTTGGATCTAAGCAGATTCTCAGTTTCTTGGGTGTTTCTACAATGACCATGCTGTTCACCCAGTCTGTTGGCTCTTCTTGCTTCTTGATCACGCCGTCATTCTCCATCCTCTGGAGTTCTTCCTTGACACGAGCATGGAGTGCTACTGGTACCTTTCTTGGAGCATGTACCACAGGTGGAACACTTGGGTCGAGCTTGATTTTGTATTCTCCCGGAAGACAACCTAATCCCTTGAATGAGTCTGCATACTCTTCTGTGATATCAACACCAACTGAACAAAGTCTCTCAATGAGTCCTAGTCTCTGGCACGCCTCAACACCTACGATTGCTGTGCTGTCCATTTCTGTCACGAAAAATTGGACATTGTGTTGTACATTCTTGCAAACACATGTGAGGTTTGTTGTCCCTAGTGTCTTGATGTGATGTCCAGAATATGATGTTAGTCTCGCTCTTGACTTTGTCATCTTCTTGTCACTGACTCGACTCAGTGTTTTGAATACTCTGTGCGAAATGATCTTGCACTTAGCACCTGTGTCTAGCTGAAAGTTCACTTTGACCCCTTCAACCTCTATGGTTTTGTACCAGCCTGTGTTCACAGCACTGATGTCTTTCTGATTTATTGTCCCAACAAAGTATTCTGTGTCTGAGCTATCAGAAGTCATCAACTGTGTTCACTCTTTGTTTGTGTGAGCGATTGGTCACTTTCTTCTTTGTCCTACACATCTTCCAGAAGTGATTCTTTGCGTTACACTTCCGGCAGACTTTACCCATTGCTGGACAGGGAGCATCACCATGTTGCCTACCACATCTACCACATGTATGTGTAGCTGCGCTGGACTTTGAGTCTTTGTGTCTCCAGTTCTTCTTCTCTACTACATGTACACCTTGTTCAGTTTCATCTGTCATTTCTCTGAGTTGCTGAACTGAAACTTCGTCCACTCTAGCTACCTCTATGGCTCTTTCTAGAGTTAAATCTGAACCAATGTCAATGAGCTTCTCACGCACTTTGGCGGATTTTGTGCCAAACACGATTCTGTCTCGCACAATGTCATCTTCTGCTTGTCCATACTCACAGTCTTTCACCAGCAGTTTTAATGCGGTTACAAACTGTTGGACAGTCTCACCTGGTTCTTGAATCTTGCTGTACAGTTTGTATCTCGCAAAAATTGGGTTTGACTTGGGTTGTACGTAGGTCTGGAACCTATCACAGTATTCTTGCAGGACTTTCTGTTGTGCATCAGTCATGTCCCATGTGGAAAATATTCTTCTTCCTTTCTCGCCCACCCACAGTATCAAATAACAGCATCGCTGTTCTTCGTTCTTCGCCCTCAATGGACCTTTGAACATGAACTCTACATGCTGTCTAAAGGCTTTCCATTCTCCCACCAGATCAGCACTATCCCAATTAAATTTAGGATTACTTGACGCAGTATCCATTTTACTGTTCATCTGTGTACTTATCTGGCTTCATATGGGTTCTGTTCATCAGGATGCTTCTGGATTGAAACATATCCCACTTCTGACACCATGTTATATCTTTATGTGGGCGAACATATCAAACCGAAATAGCCATGTGGGGAGACATGTTTTATTCAGCAACGATCACCCTTGTTCCACCAGTAACATTAATATTACATGGGTTACTTCCCTTGCATCCTCTATATAACATACATGTGTTGGTTCACAATATATGACAGAAAAAAAGAAACTGAAACCAGAATGACTGCTAGCGTTCTAAAACAAGACCCAAACACATAAAAGGTTCAACATATAAAAATAGGTTTTAGTAAAGTTTATATAGTTTGAACCTTTTATGTGTCTGGATGTTGCGTTTGTTTGCTTTTGTTTTGAGTATCTCTCTCTCTCTCTCTCTCTCTCTCTCTCTCTCTCTCTCTCTCTCTCTCTCTCTCTCTCTCTCTCTCTCTCTCTCTCTCTCTCTCTATATATATATATATAAAGCTTTATGCCAAAAATAAGGTTTGTTTTTGCGGGAAACCTCATTCGTCATGATTATTAATTATACACTCACACACTTGTTCGTTCCGTGAGCAAAACTTGTGACACCGACAGCCTCTAATAATTATTACATCTATTCCAGTACAAGATACGCCAAGCTTACTCAGCAGCCACGAGTTTCATGGACTCTCTGGTGGGGAGAGTGATGAAGGCTTTGAGCAAGTACGGCTTTGCTGACAACACCATCGTGTCCTTCATGGGAGATCACGGTGAGAGTTTATATAAGTC
>OY757548.1:13010291-13023859 GCA_963584105.1 Alviniconcha strummeri | reverse complement strand
ACACACACACACACACACACACACACACACACACACACACACACACACACACACTCACACCAGGAAAAAAACTGAGAAGAGGAAAAAAGTAGGGGAAAAAAGAGAAGGAAAAAAAAGAGAAGGAAAAGAAAAGGGCGGTAGGGGGGGAGGGGGAAGAGAGAAGAACTATGATAACCAATGGTAATGGGCCTATAGAATATCCTATGCTTATATGACTGTTTTCGGGATGCTCTGAATGCATAACGTTGTCATAACGGGTCTGTTGCTTCACCCGTAGTTATAATTCAACGGCGGCGAGGTAATGTTGAATAATTATGGCCCATGCCTCTTCGGGTCTTTTCTTTTCCTTTCTGTTCTTTTCTCAGTCTCTTCTTCTTCACTTTCTTTCCGGCTGTGTTCGTAAAACACCAAGTCACTTACTTACCCCTTCTTTCTATGTTCAGTCGTAAAACACCAAGTTACTTACTTACCCCCTTCTTTCTTGTTCGTAAAACACCAAGTTACTTACTTACCCACTTCTTTCTCTGTTCGTAAAACACCAGGTTACTTACTTACCCCCTTCTTTCTCTGTTCGTAAGACACCATGAAGTTACTTACTTACCGCCCCTTCTTTACTACCCCCTTCTTTCCCTGTTCGTAAAACACCAAGTTACTTATTTACCCCCTTCTTTCTCTGTTCGTAATACACCAAGTTACTTACTTACTCCCCCCCGCCCCTTCGTAAAACACCAAGTTACTTATTTACTCCGTTCTTCCTCTATTCGTAAAACACCAAGTTACTTACTTACCCCTACCCCCACCCCCTTCGTAAAACACCAAGTTACTTATTTACCCCCTTCTTTCTCTGTTCATAAAACACTAAGTTACTTACTTACCCCCCCCCCCCCCTTCGTAAAACACCAAGTTACTTACTTACCCCCCCCCCCCCCCTTTATTAAAACACCAAGTTACTTACTGATTTACCCCCTTCTTTCTCTGTTCGTAAAACACCAAGTTACTTATTTACCCCCTTCTTTCTCTCTTCGTAACTGAAGCACCAAGTTACTTACTTACTCCCTCCTTTCTCTCGTCGCGGCTGATCGTCTTAATGCATGAGTCACTTATTCTGCTGGTGATATATATATATATATACAGAAAACTGACAAGGCCGCCTCTCTATGGCTCCTGGCCGGAACTGCACCGTACCGTGCAGGAAGTACGTACGTATATGGTGTCATCAGTAAATGACGATGTAGAGAAAGTATAACAGTCTAAGCATGTCCTGGTCAGTTTTAAAAACTTTTATTCCAATTAATGTGTCCACTATCGGAGGGTTTTGTCAAGGCCGCCTGCCCTGTCGGCTACATTCCTATCACAAGACTGATGGAGATTAGGGGGTATATATATATATAGTCCGAATGTCCCTCTTGTCCCAACACCTTGGCTGGATCTCGGTAGGGCCCCGCCGCGGCCCGGGTACGGCCTCTGGCGATATGTAACGGTAGCCACTGAGCAGCACCAGCAGCAATTATATCATAGTAGCAGTCCACTTGCTACACTGACACACATTATGCTCGTTTTGGGAAAGGTTAAAACGGGCTCTCATTGCTGCCCATCTTAATGCAAGAGTCGTTCTGCCCGGTCAGTGGTGACAGCCGGTGTTGCGGTAATATCTCATGTCTCTTCTTATAGTTCAGGAGCTGTGTGAGAGTCGAGGTGGCCGTTCGCCTGGCCTGTCCGTCCTAACGAGCCTCAGTTCTGGTTTCCGTGGACGTAAAACAGTTGGAACCATGCCTCGGCATCAGCTTGTCCCTAATATGTCAACCGACATCCCAGGACATTAAGCAACACTACCTACCTACCTACCGTGCCTCTTCACTCCCCCCCGGCCTCCCCCCCGGCCGCCGCGCGGCTCGCACACACATACATACACACGCGCGCCCGTGCGCACTTAAGCCTACGAGCCGTGAAACTTTAGTATGACTATTATCTTCGCCAAACCGGCGAATTACTGTGACAAAAACTGAACCAAAACAACCCCTCCCGGCGGCCTCTCCTCTCCGCTCTCACATAGCGTCTCTCTAACTCCCCCCCCCCCCCCCCCCCACACACACACACACACACCTTCTCTCTAAATTCAGTCCTGGATTAATACTGTGAAACTGCCCTAAACTGCGATCAATATGTTGTCGATTCAGGCCAGCCGTACACCGTCAGTCACTGTGATTTGTGACTGAAGTAGCCGACGCTGATGGGGTTGGCATGGTTGAGATCGGAACTTCAGTCTAATTCACCAAAAATTATCACGAATTACCACCGCCACCTCAGTAGGCCTGTTTCCTAAAGAAATTGTTTCCTTTGGCCAGGCAGTGCTATATAATTTCTTGCGGCAACGATCGATATAATTATACGTGCTCGCGGCAGCTCACCCCCACTGAACCTCATTCAGCACGCATCCCATTCAGAGCCTCAGATGCGTAGATGTCGCTTGAAAGGCTCACTTCCGGGTGGTTAACGCTGTCTTCCCTTGACATCTCTCGTCTGCCAGCTACAGCGTCGCAACTTTGGGACTCATTTCAAACAACATGATTCTTATAATCACGCAAAGCAAAAGGTGCGTATTGTCCTGCTCGTCTTTCCCGGCAATCAAAATGGCTATTGATCTATGTTCGAAAATCGCCATACCTCATCGGGTGATGCAGGCAAAAGTTGCATCGTGAGCGGGATGCTCTCGTTGAGAATAGTGATGATGCAGAGTACCAATTAGTCTAGTGCTTTCACTGCTCGAATTCGCTTGTGAATGTGATATTGATCGAAATGAGAATGATGTGCTATAATGTTAAAGTGTTTAGAGGGCTAGCACAGTAGCAGGCTGTATGTGTGCCATTGCCATTGGTGTACTTGCACAGTTGCAGTGCTATATTATATAACGTGTGCTGGTGTTGAAACATTTGCTCCCCAAAGTTTATTCTCAAGTGATGATTGTGTGGAGGCCCAACCGAAATTTGTTAATTGCACATGAACAAGAGGAAGAGCACCGGTTTATACTTCTTATATATCACAGTTATAAAATCAAAAGAATAGGAATGTTAGTTTCTGCTGAATTACTCTGTTGAAGTGTTATGTAATTACTTACTATATTGTGATTGGAAGTTTCATGGCTTTCAACTTTCATCTTGTGTTTACAAACTTGCGTTTTGATTTGAGAACACCACACCACACCACACACACACACAGTACACGCACACACATTGCATCATGCCTCATGGACATGGTGCATGCTCTCATTCTCATTCTCAGACATACACACCTCTGACTGCACATGTATGCACTTAGGACTTGAATGAAGGACATAACTTTGAACATGAGCAGAAAGTCTGTGGTGCAGAGCGAGAGTTCTTACTCTCAAGACTCAAAAGCAAAATTGAGCACAAAAGTGAGTGTGGCCTCCACATAGATGGGTGCTCATTATGTGCAAGGCATTGTCATTTTGTGCCCATCCTGGAATTTCTCAGGAGTCAAGTTCTATGCAGACTCTACAATAATAATGATAATAATAGATTATTTATGGCACCACATCATGTAGGAGCCCAGAGCACTTAGAAAGGCATAAGGATACACTTGTTTGATTACACACACACTGCAAGTACATGTTACCATGTATTAGACTATTACTGGTGATGGGTTGGTACTAATGGTGGAATGAGAAAAAAGAAAACGCCAGATTAATATATATATATTATATGCAAAATAGAAGAGGTGGGTACGAAAAAATAAAAAGGTCCTTCCAAGGAGACTATAAGTATAAACTATAACATGATGTCCTCCATGTTTATTAAATTATTATGCATACAAAAAGGTCACATAGTCTCATTAACATAGACGGCATGTTAAAGATCCTGTGGTCCATGGGTGTCAGTTGTTACACTTACAGTTTGATAGATTATGGAAACACCCAAATAACCCAGCATGTACTAAAAAATGTCAGTGTTCAAAATGTTGAACTTGAAGTTGTATGAAGAAGTTCAAGAAACTTTTACAAAGATGAGTTCTTCCTTACTACATTTTTAAACAATCTCAGTCTGAATAGTTGATAACTCATTGTTATTATGTTAACTGTAGACTCAGTTTTATTGTTAATTGTATTTTTTGCTAAATTTGTACTGCTACAGTGCTAGTAGTAGTACTACTCATTATTTACAATGTTAGTGATTCAAGATTCAAACATCTCCAGACAAAAAGTGCACTATGTCACGTATGTCAGTCAGTAATTGAGTAAGTCACTAAGTGTACTGTGACTGTGATTGGTTGATTTACTGAAATATTAATAGTAGTTTAGTACTAACACTTTTTACACCTGTGCATGTATGACTATGAGTATTACTAGTCTATTACTCTATTACTTATAAGCAATATTTAGCATTATGTGCATCATGTCAGGCTGGAATTTTGAGAGATGGATGAGTGGAGGATTCCCTGTCATTCAGTGTTAGAGTGGAACTCATTACTATGTGAATGATGAAGGCAGAGTGATGAAGGCACCCATTTGCTGCCCATTTCAGTGATTGAATGACTATAGAATAGGGTCAGTGGGTCAATCGGGGAATTACTCAATATACACAAATGTGGAAAGAAGAGTTACACATGGTAAAAATCCTGGCTGCAGCAAGATAGTTGTGTGAGTTCCCTTTCTTGTCTTTCAAAATAATGCAGCCTATGATGCAAAATATATAAAGAGTGAGACATGGTAAACATTTACACAGCTTTAGATCCTGGCTGCAGCAAGATAGTTGTGGGAGTTCCCTCTCTTGTCTTTGAAAATGGTGCAACCTATGGCTATGACATATAAATTAATAATGCAGTATATATATATATATATTGAAGTGCAGCTGTGTGTGGCTGAATGACAAACTCTGAATGAAAAGAAGAGTGAGACATGGTAAAACATTTACATAGCTTTAGATCCTGGCTGCAGCAAGACAGTCGTGGAAGTTCCCTCTCTTGACTTTTGAAATGAGACAAACTATGACGTCTTGAACTTGAAGTGCAGCTGAATGATGAACTCTGAATGGAAAGAATGCCGCCGCACTTTTTCATGGTTCAAACCAGAGACTCACAAAAAATTTAAGTTTTAACTTTTATTTATAAATGCGAGTACTTTTAGTTTTACCCTCATATATCTATTTTATTACAGTGTTGAGTATGTGTATGATTTATTTAATCATATTAACTGTGAGTTTCACACTGCTTGCTGCCACCTTTACTGATGTACCTCTTGGTATGTTTTGTTTCTCCTTCTTGTTACAATTTGCTGTCATCATCATGACCAGTCAACAGGGCGGCAGTTCATACAGCAACAGCAATGCACACACACACACACACACACACACACACACACACACACACACACACACACACACACACACACACACACACACACATACTCTGCATGCCACAGGGCATTAGATAAGCAGTCAGTACATGAGTGCGACAGACATATATTCAGTGCTAAGTTTTGCAGTTATATAATATATATATTTATAATTATCAAACTTCTGTGGAGCACCATGGCTCAGCCAGCGTGCATCCATGTGACAATGTGTTGGGCCTTTTAGTTTTATGGTGTTTCCTATCTCCAACAGACAATAATCTATACCTGTCAGCCCAAACAGTTTACTGGTATAAAAAAAAAATTAAAGCATTATTTTGGGGATATATATATATATAATCCATATTGGAAAATGGATACAGGAAAGAAAAAAAAGAAAATTCATGAGATGCTGACTGCTTTTTTTAAACTGAGCAAAAAGATTGAAAAACTGTCAAACAAGCAGCTGACACACGCCATCACCAAATGCACACTGACTGGCCTAGTGCAGTAGGCTAAGAAATCTTGTTGGAACTGGAAGTGAGATTTGAAGTCGTGCATGTGAATTTCGCACAACATTGCTTCTTCCTTCCACTGCCACACGTGCTGGTTGGAATTCAAAAAGCCACTGCCACCAGCAAAAAACAAAGGACCCCTGCCTGCATAATACTTAATACTATATAATAGTAATTCATAATCACAGTTTTGCTTGTGTGTAAGCTGTTGCAACACTTAGCTGCAGTTGTGTGTAACTGTAAGTAAACTGTTGCAACATTTAGCTACTGTTGCTCAAGCATGGAGTCAAACAAAAAATTAAAACTGCATGTTTGTATTTAAAGAAGTTTGTGCAGTGCTTTTATACATTACGACACACTTTTATGATACAGATACTTTTATGTGCAGTAAGCGCTTCAGAGTGCAAATAATGAGCTTACTGTTGTGTTGGACATGGAGGTCTCTTTTTGAATTTGTTCTGTTACTGTTATTTTAAACACTATTGAACTATGAGTATGAGTCTCTGTGGATTTTTTCAAACCCATTTAGTGATTTACCCAGGTTATTAACACAGTTGAAAGTCTGTGAGTCTCTGTCTATCATACATAATCTATGGATTTGTTTTACATCCCATTTACTCAGGTGACTTGGGAGGCGTGGCAGTGGAATGCCCTGACATGCCAAAAGTTGAAGGGATGGAGGGAGGTCTTGGTAGTCTGCGACATCGCCACAGCCCCCTTGACACTGGTAAGTCACACATTTATGAATTGTAGCTTCACATGCCGCCTGTTTGATAATGATACTGGGTATGAAAGTTACATGCTCACCAGGACTAAGGATCAAGGTCAGTGAGGCTGCAGGTAACTGTTAAGTGTTAAATCAGCTGAGATGCTTGATGTTTTCTACTGTCCAGTCCCACTAACTGTGACTGTTGTACCTGTAACAGATCATCATGGTTGTGCAACAAGGAAGTTTTCTGATGCATTGTGGTATAAATCTCTTGGTAACTGGTTTCTTCTACACCGCACAAACAACACTCATTCTTGATTTCAGACTTTTGCTGGCAAAATTTCACTTTCTTCAAAAACCACAGGAAAACACAACCTCTTGGTGCATTATGGTTGTTGCCAGTTTGTTACTGAATATCTCATTAATAAAATGATGAAATATTGCTGGACAGAAAGTGACAATCAAATATTTACACAATGCACAAACACTCCATCATGTCCTCTTGTAAATTTATCAGTTTTATGCTTGGTCACATCACAAACACTCCAAAAGATTGCATTTTCCTATGGTCCATATTGAAAGTGTCAGTTCTTTTCAGAAATATTTGTCGTTTATAATTCAGATCTTACCCCAAAGGACACAACGAAATGTCTGTTTCACTTTCAGTGAGGTGTGGTATCTTCATTCGATGAAAACTGAAAAATTAGTTCAATTTGAATGACATTATGTGCCTCCATCTGTTACATGAAATCCTCAAACCTCAATAAATTGTTCAACATGCAGCAGTATATACTATAGTATAAGCCATCAATGGATGGATGGTTATTTTCACATTGACCTCAGGATTGACACACATAATTTTATGACTATCATAAAACTCCCCTAAGTCACTGCAGACACATCTGTCCAGCTATAAAACTAAATCCTCAGACTTCAGATGTTAGAGTCTTCAGAGGGTACAAGACACCATAGGGATGAAAAAAGAGGAAGAAGAAGAAGAGGCTGTCTGGTGTGGCTTATGTTAATTTCATGATGAAGAATCTCCCCAAAGATGCTTGGGATCAGAACACAGCATAGCTTGCAATCAGAAGAGATGCGCATTCCAGATGGGAACAGAAAAAGGTTGTGGGAGTGTTTTCTGATTCTTCTCACATGTATCCCTTCTAGCTGCTCCTAAACGGTAGTTTTTCATCATGTCACTAATGAGATATTCAGTAATCAACTGACGATAACCATAATGCACCAAGAGGTTGCATTTTGCAGTGATTTTTTTTTTTGTGTGAAGATATAATGAAATTTTGCCTGCGAAAGTTTGAAATCAAGAACGAAAGTGTTGATTGTGAGGTATACAAGAAACCATTTGCCAAGACATATTTATGTCACAGTGCACAGGAAAGTATCTTTGTTCCAACCATGACAATCTGTTACAGGTGTAACACCTACATTTGACATAAATTAGGGTAGTTTGCCTGGACTGATGTTTCATTTCAACCTGCTCTGGATGGGCCTTGCTGGAACAGGAGGCTCAGGAAGGAAATCTTGGAACAAGGATACATGGTGTGATGTTAAAAATCTTGGGGTCTGCATTGATGCTACCCTGTCTGTGGTGAAGCATAGTGACCACACCAGTCATTCGGTATTATATATATCTTGAAATCGGAAGAATTAGCTTTAGCTGGCATCTGCTGTCTCCGACAACAAAAGCCCCTGCTTTAGTGCTTAGCTGATGTATCTTTTTGTTCTCAGTTGATTGGACTACTGCAGTTCCTGGCTCACTGAGATTAGCTGAGATCACGTGTACAGGCTGCAAAAAGTTCAAAACCACGCAGCAAAAGTTGTTTTTTGCAAGAGCAGACATGAACACACCAAAGCACTTTGCTGGCTGTCAGTCAAAAAAAAAGCATTATCAGTTTAGTGAAAATAAACACAGAAAACAGACTTCATGTATATTATAGTGTTTACAGATCTACAGAAAACTGTATGAGAGACAAAATTATTGCTTGATTGCTTCAGTTGTTACTTTGACTGTTGCTATACTTTGTAAGTTTGTTTAAAAAAAAGTTTAAAAAAATAAGAAGTTTTAAAGCATGCCAAGACATATTTACCTCACAGTGCACAGGAAGGTATCCTTGTTCCAACCATGACAATCTGTTACAGGTGTAACACCTACATTTGACATAAATTAGTGTAGTTTGCCTGGACTGATGTTTCATTCCAACCTGATCTGTCTTTCTAATAGTTTTAAGGCATTTAAAATTAAGTGGATCATCTGTCTTTTTAATGTTGCTGTGGCCCTAATTTTCACCATTCAGTGAAAGTGATATCAAAATGTAAAGCTCAGGACAGACTACCATGGTTTCACAATGGAAAATGAAAACGAAAAGAAAAAAGGTCTTGTTTAAATGAAAAAAGGTCTTGTTTAAACGAAAAGAAAAAAGGTCTTGTTTAAAAGAAAAAAGGTCTTCTTAAAAAAAAAGACGAAAAAAGCCTGTGACACTGTATGTTAAATATTTTCACCAGCTGAATAAATTATTTCGCTTTGAAATAAGCCCAACTCGTGAAAACAGAAAAGACGTTTGGTGCATGATCTTGTTTATGATTATTTATGTACATTTAATTATAATAAAGAAAGTTCAGAACTCTGCAGCAAAACTTTTTTGCAAAGCACGCAAACATGATTATGTGCAATCTTTTCTACAAACTCTTCATTGGTTATCGGTCCAAGCCAGAAAACACTACAGTCAACTGCCTGTCACAGCTTCTTCTCTGACTCATCCCCTGCCTATCTCTGCCTATCTTCTCACTGTGTATGACCCCGTCCAGGCTGCTTCAGGCAGCTTCGTTCTTCTGCAGACACGGATCCATCGTATCCCCCATGTTAGAGCAAAAACCTTTGGCCAACGCTGTTTCCCCTACTGTGCTCCAAGGCAGTGGAAATTCGTCCTTTCTGACATCTGTCACATTCAGTTCCCCCCCCCCCCCCCCCCATGCCTTAAGAACTGCGTTTAATTTTTTTTTTTTTTAAATCGCCGATTAAATTTACAGCTATAAATTATGATCAAAACAATACCACGACAAACCAAAAGCTTCAGATAAAGGGTTTTGTTTTAGGATAATCCGTTGATTTTATTTTAAATGTACAGTTGTCTAGCGTCAGCGACAGCTAGCCGGACTCGACTGTTAACTGTACAAAACACCGCCAAGAGTAACAGCTGGTCTGACAGCTTCCCTCGGCCTTTATCTTGTTTTTGCGGGCACCTCGAGCACGGACCTCTTGTGGCCGGTGTCAGAGTGGTAGTGCGTGCAACACGGGGTGAGCTTTAGGACACTTGTTCTTTCGTGCAGCGATTCACTCACGTTATCCGTCGCAACCAAAACGAAGTTTTGAAAATCGGTTATCAAGGGATCATCTGAGAACAAAATCCTTGCTTTTATATTTTTAGTTTGATCGCTTTGAACAGCCTCATGGACGAGCTTGTTTAGAGGCGACCAGCTCCTTTAAACTAGCGGCATTTATTTGTTTCTCGTTTCATTTTCTGTCAGCGAAAACAGATGAGCGCTGATGCATTGTTTTCAGTGTGATAATTATGTTTTCGTACAATATGGCTTGTGTTGTCGCAACGGTGATACGTTGATTCGGGTATTATGTATAAAATTTCCCAGCAGTTTGACACAATATATATTTCTGGGTCCATTCCAGATCAACAAGAATGACTTGTCATGGCCGTTTTATACACTCTCTCTCTCTCTCTCTCTCTCTCGCTTTCGCTTGCTCTCGCGCTCTCTGGCACACTGTGCTGCTGCTGGCTTATCACGTGCTTTGGAGTCCGACCCCTTAATTGCAAGTTGCTCCGGAAAAGGAAGGAGAGTGTCATGTTTGGCGGACGAGGTCTAGCGCGTTTAACTAGCCCTGGGTTTGCTTTTGGAACTGCACGCTGACACTGTAAATTGTGTCCTTCACAGTCAGACTCCCCAGCGGGTCTGTAATGTGATGATTAGCGAATGTGATTATTAGTGAATGAGTTGTAATCAGGGCTGTTTTAGTACTAATTCTGGTCGGTGTGACTAAGCAGAAGGTGAGTGTAAATCTAGCACTTGTGAGAATTAGTGAAGTGGTAAGAATGCACGTGGATTTGTTTGCTCGTTTACTGGGGGGGGGGGGGGGGGGGGGTTGCCGGAGTTATAGTTTTAGAGCGTGCACCAAGCTAAAATGGGGTTTTGTTTGTTTGAAACATGTTGTCGTTTGACGAGAAGAGCTCCGTAGAACTGACGTGGGAATACGACTCTGTGTGTGTGTGTGTGTGTGTGTGTGTGTGTGTGTGTGTGTGTGTGTGTGTGTGTGTGTCTCTCTCTCTCTCTCTCTCTCTCCCTCTCTCTCTCTCTTTCACACACATGCACGCACGCTGGCTTGCGTGCAGTTGTGGCTTACAGGTTTGTGTCTTTTCAAGAACTGAATGTTTTTGACGATCACGATGTGATTACACAGGGACACGCCGTATCGCACGATCCTGTGGATATGTTGGGCTGTATGCTTGCTGTGTGTCTTGGGCCCATGCTGGTTTCCGTCATAGCTTCAGTTCTGCGCTGTTTGTTGCATTGAAAAGATGTGAAAGGTTGAACGTGCTGGAAGCAGCACAGGAGTGGTTCACAGGATGTCACCTCTTATACCACGCTGACAAGAACAAGTCTAAAAAGACCGCTCTGCCTGAAAGTCAACTAGCAATTTGATGTAATACGCATTGCTGACAGCGACTAGCTGTCGAAAATGAAGGGAACATTATCTCTAAATTATACAACATGTGTTATATTTGCCCCTTAAACCTGATATCAGAAGGGAGTTCCCTGATTTGCAGTTGCTTACGCAAACTCTCCCCAGGCTCAGGGCAACAGCAACAGCAACAGCGTATTATTATTGCCTTTTTTCTTTCTTTTTTGGGGGGTGGGGGGGGGGGGGATACCGATCTGAGTTACCGATAGAGGGATCCTCTGTCCGCTTCACTTTCCCAAGACAAGACAAGACAAGAGGGGATTATTGACGTCCGAAAACAAGAGCCCCCCGCTCTCCAGTAAATAGTCAGGGTGGTGCAGGAATGGGCTTCGTTTGCGTCCACTGGCACAGACAGCAGTGCCGGGAATGAGCCTCGTTTGTCTCTGGTGGCGCAGCTGACAAATGTCCACTGCTGCTCGTTCCGCCGCTATAGCTACACCCACCCAGTCACTGCATGCTCAGCAGGCAGATGCTGCTCTGTGGCCAGAACCTCCGTCGGACGACAGTGGCCGGTCGTTGACCGCCTGTGTGATCAGCAGCTTGATTAGCTTCTAATGAGCGACGTTGGAGAATGCTCGCGATCGCAGATGTTGAAATTGGAGGCAGCGGCTCTTGCGGGGGTCCATCCACAGTCGACGGAACTGGCCCTGAATCGGCTCAGTTGCTCTGAATAGTTACATGGCGCTGTTATCACTGCTGTTAGTGTCGCCCCTCGGGTTTAGAGAGTTCGGTCAGTGACGAGAAAAGATGTATGCCAGCAACTGGACATGTTGAGCTAATGGTAAGCAAGTAACTTGACGCTTTACGTCCGGTACGGTTATACTTATAGCAAGGCGAAAGAGTATTCCCCAGACTTTATAATAGTGGTGGACATTTGCGCGCCTAACCTGTGCCAGCCCTAAGCGCTTGCAAATTCTTTTACACATGGATGCATGTATAACAGGTACTGAGACGGCCACATATTTAAATGCACACATGCACGGACGATTCTATTTGCAGCTTAATTGAGGCACCGTCCTGTGCCTGCCCATTTGAATTTAAATCGTTGCTGCATATTTGCCAATCTGAAAATCGCTCTGGATGAACAGCAGCATTAGCTACCTCGATGAGGTAGCGATCCACTAACTGCGGCAGGCGAGCAAAGCACACACTGATGCTGTTCTACAGTACACATGCCATGTCATTACGAGCTCGAGCCGTGATCGATCAGCGGGGATCTGCTTTCAAAGAGGCGAAGCGGTCATCTGGACAGAGACGGCCCACGATCTCTAATTTAATATCTGCCGTACAAGGGTTAGGTTAGATAAGGTAAAAAGAGACTGCGTGTTACTTTCGGGGTCAGGTAGCTGCCGTTGCCGGTTCGTGTCAGTGGCAGCGTTGCAAAATGATGCCATGGGCCAAATGCGTGGGCTGAGGGAGGATGAATTGATTTTGAGACCATCACACTTGCGAGTGGAATTTTGAAACGAGTATAGTATTACTATTAGAGCTGTACAGCCACTGTAAAAGAACTATCAAATCCTAGATTGTACTGAATTTTTATTTGTTGTTTTTGTCCACACTAGTGAAGCGTCAAACAGATTGCCCTGATTAATCATTTCTGACAGTTATGCTGTTTTAAATTAAATATTTAGTGGATTGGATTGTGTGTTCCCGCACGTGCTAGCCGTATTTTGGGAAGGCGCCTGTGGTTGGGGCCTCGAATGCATCATAAGTGAACGAAGCGTTAGTACTTGAACTGGATCAGGGTCAACGAGACACGAATTTTCGAGAAATCGTCTGACTGTCCGTTTTATTCCGAACTGCTGAAATGCTGGATTAACCCTATAACCCCGCCCTTATGACGAGTTTACAGTCTGCCCTTGAAACATCATGGGAGGTCTTGCTCCAATTCAGACTTTTCAGGCATGCTCTGGAGAAGTAAGGCTTCTTTTTTTCTTTCTTTCTTTCTTTCTTCTTTTTTTTTTTTTTTTTTGAAGACGACCGATTCATTTTTTGCGAACCTGCTCACTGAATAAGTTGCACCAGCAGCACAGATTCCTCGGCAAGGAAAGGGTTAACGGTACGAACAGTATTTGAAGAATTTGGATTGACATTGATCTGAGGATCAAAGTCCTAAAAAGGGCTCAAATCCTCAAAAGAATGTACATCAGCTGCTCATATTATCGCCGGTTGTCCTGAAACATTAAAAAAAAAAAAAGGGGGGGGGGGGGGTGGGGTGGATGGGTG
>OY757548.1:12953011-13010091 GCA_963584105.1 Alviniconcha strummeri | reverse complement strand
CTGTCATGATTCAGATCAGTATTACTGGGCGTTGTCTGACTTTAAGCAGCTTTGTGCATGTACTAATGCTGATTCCTTCTAACATGCATTTTATGTTGGCTGGAAGTGGAAGTAGCACACATCGATTTTGTCCTCAGCTTGAACATGACACCACTATGCCTTGTGCAGGAAACTTTCCACATTTAGCGTACTTCATGCCAGTATGACTCTATGAGCAACCAGATTTGCTTTCATGAATGCATTTAAATTTAAATCAGTACCAAAAGCTTCAATCACTGCTAGGGAACTAACATTGTCCAAAGAATTTGCATTATTAAGACAGTTGGATGCGCAGCTTTGAGACATGGTGACTATTTTCACATGGCCCAAATTAGGTCTGACTTTTGACTTGCATGCAGAAATCACTCATATACATGCAATTAACCAGTCACCAAAGTATGACTGATATTTATGATTAGCCAGTTAGCACACGCAGACCTGACACGTACACCTTCAGCTAATCCCTCAACAAACAGAGGGAGTTACGGGCCTTTCCAGATCTTTGGACAGTGAATGGAGACCAGCAATGGTGAAAACATGTGCATGGGGGCTGTAAACTCAAACATACTGTACCCAAATCCACTTGAAAGGGGGCAAGATTCATACCATTCCATAACCACTGTGAAATATGGAATGTGTATGTGAGTGTGCATGCGTGTGCTCACAGGAGTTTGTTTTGATTGTGTTTTGTTCTTTGCTTTGTAATAGGTGATGTGCTCCAATTTTGAGAAAAAAGCACATAAAACTTAAAAGAGTATATTGTTATTACTGTTATTATTTGGCTGAATGTTTATTGACCAATGGACTGGTTCCAGTAGGAAGACATTGATAAACTACTGATTGATTGATTGCATGATTGATTGGTTTCAGACCACCCCAGACAAGAACATGTCTCACATCGGAACACCAGATCCCTCTGTCTCCAACTCCTACAACAAACACTCCAAGAGAGAGTCCTACAAGGTCAGTAATAGCTCTCAGTCAGTCTGTCGTTCATTCTCAGTCTGTATCAGATCAGAGCAATCTCTCTCTCTCTCTCTCTCTCTCTCTCTCTCTCTCTCTCTCTCTCTCTCTCTCTCTCTCTCTCTCTCTCACTCTCTCTCTCTCACTCTCTCTCTCTCCAGATTATTATTTATTTATTTTTTGAATTTGTCTTACTTTGCTTTATTATTGCTCTGTCCGTATGTTGTGAAGTTTTAGATAGAAATTAGTTTTTGTTTTGTTTTTAAGTCATTTTTTGTTTGTTTGTTTTTTCTTCTTCCACATAAGTAATTGTATTCTTGTTTGATGTATTGAGAGTTGCTGTGTTTGTCATCAGGGACAGATTGCAAAAAAGCCAACTCGTGCTTAAGTCTTTTTCCTTGTGTAATAAAGTATTCTCTCTCTCTCTCTCTCTCTCTCTCTCTCTCTCTCTCTCTCTCTCTCTCTCTCTCTCTCTCTCTCTCTCTCCATTTGACGTGTCTGTTCTCTGTATCAGTGTATGTTTGTTTTGATTTGCCCTTCTTTTTCTTTTTATCAGTATACCATGTATATATATTGTAGCAAATTCTTACTTGTATCTTTTAGCAGCTGGGGACTGTACCATGCATAGATGTGTGTGTGTTTTTGTTATTGTTGTTTTACTTTTAGCAAGGACAGATTGTAAAACTAGGCTTCAGCCTAGAATGTTTATCCTTGAGTATTAAAGCAGTCGGTCTGTCTGGCATTCTGTCTCTGTCTCTCAGTACTTCTCAGTCTCTGCCTGTCTCTCTCTCTCTCTCTCTGTCTCTCTCTGTCTCTGTCTCTCTCTCTCTCTCTCTCTCTCTCTCTCTCTCTCTCTCTCTCTCTCTCTCTCTCTCTCTCTCTCTCTGGCTCTGTCTCTCTCTGTCTGTCTGTCAAATTTCAGTGGATAGAAGAATATCTCATTTCTGTCCTTAAGCTGCCCCAATCTTCACTCAACTCCTGTCTGCAGATGTTGTGGGATAGATCAGCCTCTTTTCACTCATATATATCAAACTCAGTGGAACAATGCTGGATCCAGTTGTTAAGGTTATGTGACCCTTGTTCTTAATATTCTGCACTCATTTGACTTGGAAGCAGTAACATAACTTCTCTCTTCAGGATCTTTGGTGTACTTGAGTGTTGTCATTGCGTGTCCTGCAGGCCCAGAAGAGGACTTACCGTAGTCAGAAGAAGGAGGCGGCCAAAGAACTGCTCAGCACGATTACTGACCCAGCAGTGGTGCTGCTTGGTGACTGGCTGAAAGTGCGCGGCACACTCAAGTCCTGGTCCAAGCTATGGTGTGTCCTCAAGCCTGGCGTGCTCGTCCTCTACAAAAGTGACAAACACAAAGTGAGACATTTTCCTGTAGCTGCATGGCCTATACAGAGCTTTGCTTAGTAGTAGTAGGCAGATTCTATGCAAGAAAAGAAAAATCACCACACACACACACACACACACACACACACACACACACACACACAATGATTGAGGGAACTATAAGGTCTGGCATTTCATTGTCTCAAGTCCGTTATATTGCCACCATTCTTAGTGCAGACTGGACTTTCCTTATCAGCTGTTGCCAGTGTCTGTTAAGCACAGTTCTGGTTTTCTTTTATTCTTTGGCAAGTAAATATGGGAGGACTTTGAATGTGCAAACTGCTGACAACATTGGGGCACTGTGATTGTGAAGCATGGTGGTTTGGGGAACAACACACCTTAACTTTAACTTAGTTTAAATTACTTTTTCATACTTTCTTACTTTAAGCACAATTGTTCCATGTGAAGAACACTTCAGATGACAGTCTTGATTAAAAAACAAACAAACAAAACAACATGTTTTTCCTTTTCGTTGTTGGTAATTCAGAGTGTTTGTACCATAACAGGGAAGTCAGTGGGTGGGCACGATACTGCTGAATACTTGCCAGCTGCTGGAACGCCCCTCCAAGAAGGATGGCTTCTGCTTCAAACTCTTCCACCCCCTTGACCAGTCCATATGGGCCACAAAGGTAAGTGCTGCTTTGGCAGTGCAGGCCCCTTCCCTTCACTCATCTGTGCTGGCCACATTGATAAACGTTCTACATCCCCCCCCCCCCCTCCACTGGAAGTAACTGTTGACCAGTCCAAGTCCACAAGGGAAGGTAGGGTATGTATCTCCCAGCACAAAAGTGGAAAATAAAACACTCGTAACAGATGGAGTTGGAATATGGAATTGTTGGTATTTCTGGCCTGAGCTTTGAGGAGATTTGTTTAGGAGGCATAGATATGAATTTGCAAACTATTTTAAATAATTCTGCACATGGGATTGAAATATGAAATTGTTGGTATTTGTGGTCAGATGTGAAGATTTGTTTAGGAGGCTTGGATGTAAACTTGCACCTGTCTTAAAAGTTAAATGGTTCCACACAACTCAGGCTTTGGCAGCAGATGAATGAAGAGAAAGACTACAGTTGCATGAACCAGAATTAATCTTTTAAAATCTTTGTATCTTCAGCAATATTGGTGTTTTCAGAAAGTTTGAATGGATACTGGATGTTGGGATCAGACATCCCCACCCTCCCCCCGAAAAGCACGGAGAGGGTGCATATGGCATGGTGTGTGTGTGTGTATGCGTGTGTGTGTATTCTACACATGGTGGTTGCTAGTACAGCTAGTAGTAGTAGTACAGATGGCCATGTATCTGACTGGTTTCCATGAACAACTTTTGCCACCTTATAAATGTCACACTGGTTTGAAAAGTGTCTAGCATGATCACTGGCTGCTTTTGCTGGAACATTGTCGTGCAGGGCCCCAAAGGAGAGACGATCGGTGCCTTCGTTCAGCCTCTGCCCTATTCATACTGCATCTTCAGGGCACCTTCAGAATCTGCAGGTAAGTCCACAATAAGCTGTAACACCCCCCCCCCACCCCCAACACACACACACACTTTTAACTGCTGGAACGTTACTACTGGTCCATTATCCTAGACCTTTGCCTCATCCAGCAGGGTCAGCCTTTGGTTAAGTCCACAAGCCATAGCGTCCTTCAGAGGGTATTGCACTAGCAACACAATTTCAGCTTACAGTGAGATGTATAAGTGTGTAAATGTGAACACTTTCACCATGTTTATGTTAATTCAGATTTTGTTGGTGTTTAATGTGTAACAGAGTGGGTGAGTTATATTCTGATCCAAACCTATAAATGGTTAAAAAGAACACTAATGTGATATGACAATGGGAAACAGTGGGCAAAGTTTCTTCAGAGCAACAAAACAACAATTAAATGGTGACAGATAAAAATGTGCTGATCCAGTTGCAGTTGAGGTGTGCTGAATGATTCTTCCAAACACATTTAACTGTTGCTGTTCAATGATTGTTTAGGCATTGTTGTGTTGCTTTGAAGACTCAGATGGGCAGTCGTGCACAAGCAACATGTACATGACCCATTCATTTTCCTTGGACTTCTTCTGACAACCACTGCACCCTGCCTTCCTCCCTCCCTCCCTCCACTTGCTCTCCCCTTGACTGACTGTGGTGTGGTGGTCAGTTGGTGTAGCCACACTGATACTGACTGTGACTGGTGTGGTGGTTAGTTGGTGTAGCCACACTGATACTGACTGTGACTGTGGTGTGGTGGTCAGTTGGTGTAGCCACACTGATACTGACCATGACTGGTGTGGTGGTCAGTTGGTGTAGCCACACTGATACTGACTGTGACTGTGGTGTGGTGGTCAGTTGGTGTAGCCACATTGATACTGACCGTGACTGTGGTGTGGTGGTCAGTTGGTATAGCCACAAAGATACTGACCGTGTGAAGGAGTTGGCATTGATGCTGTTTCAGGCAAGTGCTGGATGGATGCCTTGGAGCTGGCATTGAAGTGCACCAACCTCCTGAAGAGGTCCATGACCCGACTGGACAACACCATCGATGCACCTATTGACCTTGAGCTGGATCGCTCCAGGGCTCAGGTTAGTTGAGAGAGAGGCTGGGGGGGGCGGGGGGGGGGGTTACATTCAAGTTTTAGTGTGTTGGTCTTGTGCAGTCTCTTTGTGTTTGTTTCTGTATTCATCTTGCTTAGTTCTTAACTTTGTGTCAACAGCAGAGGGTTACCTCAGGATGTAGGGTGCACATGATCATGAATCTTTACACAAATCATGAAAAGGGGCAGGGCCCAGCATTGCAGTAGTCCAGGCAAAAAGTAGTTTTGCTTTGATGTGTTCATTGACATGTATGAGGGCAGTCACATGACAGAATGAGAACTGCCCACACGAGGAAGTGCAGTGACAGAGTGAGACTGACCCACATGATAAAGTTTAAATGACATTTCAATGGAACCTTCTGATGGAAATTTTGTATTCTGGTCCACTCATCCCAGATCACACCATGACCTGCCTTCTTTTGGGGAATACACTTTTACCACTTTTCCTAAACATTTTCCTTCATAACGCTTATGTAAGTGGACCCCTTGCCAAGGACCACCCTTCTTTTGACCCCTTCTCTGCTGAAGGATTTGAGGTCCTGGAGCTGTTCCTTCTGAGAATCATCCGGCAGCAACCAGGATTAGATATCGTTCATCATTTTAAGGATTATCTCCACATAAGAAAACATGAAGTGTTGGGATTCAAACTTGAGCATATCAGGATGGTGAGGCCATCCTGGAAGTGTGTGGGAAGTCGTTTTGCTGTGGATGTCGTATGATGGCAGGGCGGAGAAAGGGTTCAAACCACTTTTGTCAGATTTTATAAGTGGACATAGAACAGGAATTCCAACATTCTATGCATGCATGCAATCATCACTCCAGACAAGATTTTGCACTATAGGAATACATCAGTTTTTAATCAGCGCTTACTCAGCACTTTGAGCCTACATGGTACTTTACAAGTTTCCATTATTAGTGCTAATTGTTATTGTGATTGCTCTGTGTCCTCAGGAGTCGGCCTGGCAGCCACCCAGTCATTATGAGGAATACCATGGAAGCCAGAATGGGAGCGATCACCTGCATGATGGTGAGACAGACCTGCTCGGCCACAGCTTCAACTCCATGAGGGCCCAAGAACGAAACATGAATGACAGTGATCTGGAGCGGCACTTTGCCAACCAAGGTAGGTCAATGAGAACGCTTACTCTGTGTACATGTGTTGTATAGTGTCTGTGCAGTTTGTGTGTGTGTGCGAGATCCATCTTCATGTTGCAACACATATGCCTATGTGTTAATATGTACATGTGTCACAATAACAAAGTGAATAAGTAAATAGACACACACACACACACATGCATGCATGCATTACAGTGTGATTATGCTGATGACTGGGTGGAGGTTTCCATTTCCATAGAAAATATCATTTCCCTCAAAGGAACAGTGGAGTGTATTGAAGAAACTAGAAGTAGAAAGAAATAGAAAAGAGAACCACAGAAGTGCTAAGCCACACATGACCACAGTGCCATGTTGGGAGGACTTGTGATTTTGCCCATGTGTGCATCAGGTGTTGTAGTTGTGTGCTTGTTGTGCTTTGCTGTTTGTCACCTTTTTTCCTTTTTTTTCTTCTTTTTCGCACACAAAGAATGTAAAATGTTAAGTGTGCATTTGTATGTAGTAAAATGTTATTTACATGTAAAAATTTTTTATCGCAGATGATTTAGTTTGTGCAATGGATTAATAAAGTTGTATCGTGTAATTGAATAGACTTCTTGCGGATTTGTTACTCCAGAAGCACGCATTTTGTCTTGTTATTGTTGTATTTTCTGTGCCACCCACTTATGGGGTGATACTAACCTTTTTAAAAGCAGCCTTTCTCCTGGAGTGGCCCTGTTCTGTCTTGTCTTATTAAAATCTAAGAAATCATTAACTTCACCTAGACTAGAGTCAAATGAATGAAAATTCTCATTCATTTTGTGTTGCATTTTCTCTCCTTTTTTTATTTCTTCACCAAATACTGTTCTGTTTTGTTACAAGTGAACCATTGTAGAACGGGTGTGTAATATTGAAAATAGCAAGCTAGATCTGATGTAATGTCTTGATTAGTGTTTGTGCACATGCATGTGTGTGATGTGTGTATGTATGTTCGTGGGTGTGGGTGTGCACTGTGCACATGCATGTGTGTGGTGTATGTATGTATGTTTGTGGGTGTGCACCTGTGGGTGTGGGTGTGCACCTGTGGGTGCGGGTGTGCACCTGTGGGTGTGGGTGTGATTAGAGAGAGAGAGAGACAATACATGATTTGTGTGTCACATGAGGGAGAGGGAGGGAGAGAAAAGTATTTCATGGAGAGAGTGAAAGCAAGCATGTACCTGCATAACCATGCAAAGGAACACCAAAGAAACAAGCATGTCTCTTGACCCCGCAGGTGCCATTGCATCTCATGTTATGAAGAAAAAGGATGCCTTAAAAGAAGTATCCAAACATGTGAGTGAGGAAGCGCCTAAAGCATTCAAGCAGACACGCCGCCACACCATAGATGTTAGTCGATCACCCATGGCAGAACTCGCACCAAAGAGACGACCACCTTCCCCGCGGATCAGGGAAATAGTTCGATCATTGTCAAAGAAGATCATGGACGCCAGTGAATCGCCTTGCCCAAGGAGGCGTCAGTTGTCTGCCCCACAGACCCCGAAGGTGTGTCGATTGCCTTCCCGAGAGGCTGTGAAGGAGAAGCCTCAGATCACTGACATAAAAAGGGAGGGTACTGTGCAACCTTTCAAGTCCAGGCACCTCTCTGTCAAGACTGAAAGCAGGGTCAAGGCTCCAGAGACTGGTCCAGTGGCTGCAGAAACTGCAGACGTGGCCAGCCAGCCTGGAAACGCGATCAGTGGCAAGGGCCAGGCTGACGATGCACCTAGCAGCTCTCGGCCAGTTCCCTTCAAGCGGTTCAAGTACAAGGCAGGCCAGGTGGCAGACTCATTAGCCTCTGGGGACTTGCACCAAGGCAAGCAAGAGAATCAGACTGTCCAGGGCCCCCGTAGCGCCTGTGCCAGGGAGAACGGCAGAAATGTCAAGGGGACCACACAGACCTCATTCCACCACAGCGACATCGAGATGGGCAGCAGCACATTTGGGTCATCATGCCCTAGCACCACATCAGCCTTGCTCCTCGTGGTTGCCAGGGATCAGCACGTCTCGCTGTCAGACATGGAGCGTGCTAGTTCTAGGGATGCTCCTAGAAGTGTGCATCCCACTTCAGAGGCGTGTTCAGATGGCCTGAGCCACCGCGAGCCAGGCTGGTCTACGCCTGGAAACAGTTGCTATGATGGTGATGTCTCAGTCGCCTACAGCACCACCTGCAGTACTGAGCATGGCCAACTAGAATCCAACCACAAAAGAGGAATCAAAGCAAGAGCTGCAGCGGAGGGCACGATGGGTACAGAAGGAGATCAGAAATCCAGAGGTGATGTCGAGAATCAGATTGGTTCTGGTCTACCTTCCAGCAGGAAAGTGGGTAAATTTGACTCGAGTCCCAAGTTTAAGGCGAAGAGTGAAGCAGTCCAGACCAGGGGTCCCGCCACAGCAGGCACAGGGGGCACAAACTGCAAAGCGTGTTCAGGCTATGATCAAGCAACCCAGACCAGCAGACACAGTTGTTCCGCAACCACCCTGGCCAATGCAGAACCCAAAGCCAGGACAGGGTATGGTGAAGCAACCCACACCAGCAAGCGCAGTTACACTGCCATCGACCAAGAGGGCACACAGTACAAAGTCTGGATCAGTCATGATGAAACAACCCGTGTTAGCAATCGGGGCCACATTGCTTTTTGGCCAGTGGACACAAAATCCAAGTTTGCGGAAGATCATCACACAGAGGGCCAGTCTGCCTGTCACCTCACCATGCGTCAGAGAGATGAAGAAGCACAGAGTGGTTCCGGCACCATAGTGCCAAGGGAGAGGCGCTTGATGTTCAGGCCAGATTGCCACAAAGGGACCCAAGTCAGCATCATGACCATTGGGCAAACAGGCAGTGAGATGCTGCTCAGTGACCCCCCTGGAAAGCAGACAACTACGGAAACTGAGTCAAGCTCAGCTGAGGCTGAGGGGAGTCGAACTACTACTGCTACGGGACAGAGGACGGAAACAAGGTCCAGGTCCAGTGTCAACACCTTCAGCAGCAGTTGGCAGGCAGACGCAGAGTCTAGGTCAGCTAATCTGCAGGAGCGCAGTGCCAGCAGCACTGCCACCTCGCCGTTCAGGACAACAAGGTCTGGTTTCCGTGGCAGCTTTAACACCAGCAGCTTCCAGTCCCAGGACGAATCGGATCTCAGCAACATGTCTTTGCAGGGCAGTTCCGTCAACCTCAATGAGTCGGCCACCAGCGGTGACCTCAACGTATCTGCCAAAGAGAGCTTGAGTTTCAGCAGCAGGAGTCAGTCGAAGGCCAGCATCTACGCCACCAGGGAAAGCAGCTCTGCCAGCAGCAGCAGCAGGCGCCGCAGGCACCACCAGGCCTCCGGCTCCAGCAAAAGAGGCAAGAAGAAGGACAAGGGGGGTGGGGGGCATGGGAAGGAGGAAGGGGGAAAGGAGAAGAAGAAAAAGAAGAAGGACAAAGGGGAGGAGAAATCTGTTGACGGAGGTGAGGGCGGTGGGAAGAAAAAGAAGAAGAAGAAGGACAAGGGAGACAAGGCAGGAGAGGAGGAGAAAAGCGTGGCAGGGGAGGGGGAAGGAGGCAAAAAGAAAAAGAAGAAGAAAGACAAAGATAAGGACAAGGAGGGAGAGAAGATTGACGATGCTGCAGAAGGGGGCGAGGGCGGTGGCAAGAAGAAGAAAAAGAAGAAGGATAAACATAAAGAAGGAGAGAAGTCGGGAGACCATGTGGAGGGTGCAGGTGAAGAGGGGGACAAGAAGAAGAAGAAAAAGAAACACAAAGACCATGACCAAGAAGGAGATCATGGGGACGATGCTGGCGAGGAGGGAGACAAAAAGAAGAAGAAAAAGAAGAAGGACAAAGATAAAGAAGAGGCTGCGGATGAAGGGGATGACAAGAAGAAGAAAAGGAAGAAGAGCAAAGGAGATGATGCAAGCGGAGAAGAATCCTCCGCTCCGGTTGAGGCAACAACAGATGATACCCACACGGAAGACACTCCAACAGGAAGTACAGCAGAAAGCCTCGCAACAAGCAGTGAAGGAACAAAACATGACACAACTACTGAAGGTGGCTCTGAATTTGATATCTCAAGTTCAGGTGTGTCTGCAGCACCCAGTGCAGCTACCAGCGAAGCTCTGGTGGCTGAAAAGCACTCTGCCCACAAAACTGACCATACCCCAAAAGGCTACACTACAACTAGCAGTGAAGGGAGTGTAACTAGTGAGACCACACAGCAGCTGACATCTGAAGTTTCCTTGGGAGGTACCCTAACCCCGACGCGTGTTAATACTGGTGGCGACACAACAGGAACGTCAGCTTCAGGTTCAGCGCCAACAGATTCTGCTTCTGAAGCAAGGTCATCATCATCACTTCGCAGAGGAGAGGGGTACATTTCACGCAACACTTCCACCACTGAAAATGAGCAGCTTGTGTTTGAAATGCCCTATGGTTCCGGAAAAGGCAACAGCTTGCAGCCAGGGTCCCAGTCAAAGATTGATCACTTTCTGGGTCAGCCGCAGTTGTCCCAGCTGTGCCCCAAATGCCTCTCTGCTTTGAGAGGGCAGAACAACACAGCTGCCCTGGCCCAAGACAGTGCCAGAAAACCCCTGTTGGTGACCCAGAAGTACAAGGTGGTGCCGGTAGACAATACCAACTATGTGTATGACTCCCCGGAAGCCGTGAGGAAAGGTCCAGGTATAGCCCTGGATGGAGGAGGGCCACCGGCACCACAGAGTTGTGCAGCAGGGTCTTGTCCGTGGCAGCCGTCCATGTCTGTGCCTTCAGGGTATGGAGCCGCATCTGAAAACTATCCTGCAACAGGTCAGTTGGAGTTTTGTTGGTGGGGCCAGTCCCAGTAAGATAGACTTTTAAGGACCAGTAAGGCTGACGTTTTCAAGGACCTAGGTCCCAGTATGACTGATTTTCAGTGACCAGTAAGGTTGATGTATTCAGTGCCCTAAGCAAACTCTTGGGGATATCCTGAGAGGCTTTTTCTTCTTCTTTTTCTCCCCCTTTCAAGTCCAGAATGGAATGAATTCTGTTTAGCCATCCTAGTATACTATACAGCTAACATTAACAACAAAACTGCCCAGCCAAGCCTGAATATACCCCAAAAGTCCAAAACAGAAGAGATTTCCCAACCTAGGTAAGCCCAACATGGAAAAGACAAGCAGCTTCCAAAGGCAGACCCAGCAGGACCAAAGAAGCCTTCTCAACCAGCTTTTTGAAGGTAATGCTGAGCATAGGAAAAAGCTTCCAAGCCAACCTGAGATAAGCCAAAGGTACAAAGATTTTTGAATTAACTGCAGTTAATCCCAGCAGTTAAACCTTCCCAACCTGCCTGTGGTAAGGCAAGCAAGTGAAAAGCATCCCAGCCACTTCCAGCCAAGCCCAGTTTGTAAATTAAATTGTTTGTAGGCCAACTACAGGTAAACCCAGTATTATATACACTACCCAGCCAACTCAGGGTATAGCCAGACAGTAAAAAGGTTTCCCTACCACCCTCAGGTATGCCCAGCTCGTAACTCACACGGCTTCTGAACTACATTAAAACCTTCACAGCCAAGATCCAAACACATAAAAGGTTCAAAAGAATGCTTATTTATTAGCACACAAACGCACCACATGCACATTTTTGGGGTAATCCCATTTGTCAGGCTACAAAATGACACTTAAACAACAGTTAAATGGTTAAAAACATTTCATGCTGGGTTTCACAGACAACCCAAGGTTTTTCCCAAGTTCACCTGGGTAAACCCAGCACAGAAATGACATTTAATAGCTTGCCTTGTGACTACAGTAGAACCTTGTTAATTCAGATGCTACAGGAATTGAATATTTGGACAGAATTCCATAGTAACAGAATTTCCATCACTGAATATTGGGCTTTTATTTGGAAATACACAATCTGTTTCTGGAGATCTAAAATAGGCACAGGACCATCATTTTAATCAAGAATTTAACAAAGCGGTTCATAAAAATTCTGTGAAGAATGTTTGCTTAACTGGTTCTAACAGTGATAAAATAAGAGTAATAAAATGACTGTCATCATTTAATCATAAAGCAAGAGTAATGAAAGGACTGTACTTGAATATTTAATGGTAAAAAATAAGGTCTCTGACTGAGATATCTTATATATAGACATATATGATGGGGCTTCCATTTTCTCACCCTGATAATGATATAACCCTACCAGTTGACTGGGCATAAAACACCAACTTACTTACTTACTTCCATTTTTATTCTTCTATCATGGTGCTGAAAGAAAATATAATGTATGGTTCACTTATCTGTGAGACTCAGTAACGTAGATATTTTCCTAAGGTTCAGTGTCTGTGGACTAATAAGAAAGTAGTGCCTTGTTAGCAGCGTGTTTTTGACTGAATGCTTCTGACAGCTAGCTGTCATATTAATGGTTTGATGGGCAAAGTCTCATTTGATATAATTCCAGGTTGGTTTGAAGCGCAAACAACATTATGCCCATTTTAGGATGTATTGGTTACGATAACTGTCAAAAGAGTAAGTAACTTGTTTTTTTATGCCCTGTCAACCAGAATGGTTATATCTGGGTGAAACAGATTGAATTTTTAGCAAAACATGAGAAAGTGACAGCTATACATTCCTGAGATATTTTTCAGGTTAGTTTGAAGAGGAGGTGACAGTACCCATCCCATGGGGGGTTTCATGTTATTGTGAAGAGCAAGTGATCTTTATATATACGTCCCATTTAGGATCTACAGGTTACATTTGAAGATGAGGCAACAGCTAGCCATCCTGTAGAGGGTCCAGTTCTCTCACAGATGACCATTATGTAGTCATCAGTTACCAAAACCCTGTGTATGATAGGTATAGTTTTTGCTATGCCTAATATTTAATACCTGTTTATGATGCTTCTTGTTTGTTTGTGTTTTTTTTTGTGTGTGTTTTTTGTGTGTGTGTGTGTGTGTGTGTGTGTGTGTGTGTGTGTGTGTGTGTGTGTGTGTGTGTGTGTGTGTTGTCTGAACAATAGACTAAGAAAAGGGACTGTGCTGCAATAGGCGTAATTGTTTCATTTTGACATTTGGATGATTTATCATTTGTGACATCTCACTATTTGAACTGACTGTTCAGGCTTCCTAGCTGATAAGTTGAACTTGCAAAAAAAAAAATTGTTACCCTTGACCTTAGTCCCTTGTGTCTGGCTTTGACCCTGTTTTTTGTTGTTGCTGATTTTTGTTTCTAACCTCACCAGAAAGCATTCCTGAGACTGAAGCTTCAGAACGTGCCAGCACCTGTGACCGCTCTCTTGGCAAGCTTAGCACAGATGAACTCAGCTATGCTCTCATGACATTGAAGCTCAAGAAGATGCGGGCAGAGAGACAGAAGATTGAGCTGGAGAAGACCAACCTGAAGATGGACATCCTGGTGAAGGAGGAGCGCCTGGACCAGGAGTACGGCAAAGACAGGTGGCGCAAGCAGCTGCATCCAGAGCCGACGGATTTGGCCATGACGGTCTGCCACCCACACTGCAAGTCAGCCTGCCATGACAGCCTCTTCTGCAACACGGGGGATTGCGACCCCCAGACATGCAACCAATCACAGAACAAGCAAGACTCTCAGGTGTCTCTGCCTCAGGTGCGGATTCACACAGTACCAGCTAGGCTGAGCCTGGAGGAAAGCGTCAGCACTGGATCTTCTTCTTTCGAGTGCTGCAACCACAACCTGCATCAGTTTGGCCGAGAGAGAGTGAGGGAAAAGCACTGGGTAAAGGAGGGCGAAGAGGACGTCGTGAAGACGGAGCAGCAACAGACGAGAGATGCTACAACATCTCTGCGTCTTGATCACTTGACACACCAGTATCAATCCAGCACATCTGCTGAGAGTATGGAGAGCCACATCAGATCCTGTTATGCACAGCATGATGCAGAGTCCCAAACGTTGCATGAAACTGAAGAGAATAAAACCACCGGGAAAGTAAAAAAGACAACAAAAGGCAGCGGAAGAGGAGGGAGGAGTATAGACAGAGGGAGACAAGGCTGGTCCTTTCGTTTTCTGGGCCGCAAGTTAAAAAAGTGAATCTGGCTGCTCTGTGAACATCATAAGTATTTCCGACTTCTGCAGTTGAACACTGCCGGCTGAATTCTGTACATCAGTCAGTGTTAAGTATGTGAGCCTGTACTCAAGAACAGGATCAAATCTGTCTAAGCACAAGGCACAACTTCTGAACACATCAGGCTCTTCATTTCTTCACAGCGAGACTCAGAGCAGTAACCGAGCATTACTTCTGAACAGACAAGCATCTTTTTCTGAGTAAGAGACAAGGGCATTCTATGAGGTGATGCTATCAGTTACTGTGTCCTGTGTTAAATCTATGTCTACACTCTCATAATATTCACAGTTTCTACACTCATAATATTCACAGTAATCAAAAGACGTATGGCAGCTATTATTGTACTTACGTGCACATTAAATGGCACACTTGGGACATTTGTACATCATTGTTTAGCAAGAGCTACTTGCATATCAAACTGTGGTATGTATATATATGCAATGCCCCAGCTGGTGGTTCACACAAATGTGTACGCACTGTTGGTATTAACAAGTACAGAGGTTCAGAGTTGAAGCCTTTTTGTTAACCATACAGCTGATTCAGGGTCAAATCCCTTGTACAGCCAACTTCAGGTCTAAACATGTGTATGAAGAATACTTTTGTCTTGGAGTGAAAACCTTTGTGTTCACTTTAAGTACAGCCAACATGGGGTCAAAACATTTGTGAAGAGTACATTTGTGTCAGGGCCAAAACCATGTGATCACTTCATGTACAGCCAACTTCATGTCTGAACATTTGTGAAGTGTATTTGTGTTGGGGTTAAAACCTTTATAGTTACTTTAAATACAGCCAAATTTGAACATTTGTGAAGAGTACATTTTGTCTTGGGAGTCAAAACCTTGTGGTCACTTTCTGTTCAAAACCTGTATCATTGTGATCACTTTTAGTGCAGCCCACTTCAGGTCTAAACATTTGTGAAGAATACATTTGTCTTGGGGTCAAAACCTTGTGGTCACTATGCATTCAAAACCTTTATCATTGTGATCACTTTTAGTGCAGCCCACTTCAGGTCTAAAACAAATATTTGTGTGAAGAGCACATTTGATTTGGAGTCGAAACCTTTGTGTTGACACAAGTACAGCCAACTTCAGGTTTAAAACTTCTTTTTCTTCCTGTTTACTTTAACTGGAGCAACCCTTCTGGGGTCCAATCTTTTATGCTAGTACTAGTAGTATACTCACAGAGTTGATTCCCAGTCATCCTGTCATTCTTGGGATCAACTCTGTTTGTGGACATGATTCCAGGCTGTCCAAACACACCCATTTATGGGCATCCCCTGATCGTCCAAGATGGGCAAGGCTGTGTGTCGATGGACATGATGATTTCAGGCTGTCCAAACACACCCATTTATGGGCATTCCCTGATCGTCCAAGATGGGCAAGGCTGTGTGTTGATGGACATGATTCCAGGCTGTCCAAACACACCCATTTATGGGCATTCCCTGATCGTCCAAGATGGGCAAGGCTGTGTGTTGATAGACATGATTTTAAGTTGTCCAAACACACCTATTTATGGGCATTAGGCTGACAACATCTGTTGAAGAGCACAGTTTTGTGGTGTATTTCAATTATTTGACATAAATGCTTTATAGAAGTGGTCACATTTTTTTACTTTTACTGTGGATCTTATTATAAAAGCATTCACATTTATTGTGAGTGCTAGTAATTTGGAAAACCAGGCAGTATTTTGTTTACTCTGAAAAACAAGAATAAAAGGATCCTTTTACACATGAATGAAGTCCTGTTTCTTTGGTTGCTTGCTTGATTGGATTTTTGTTTTCATGTTTTCTCTCTTCGTAATCTTCTCTCTTTTTTTTTCTCTTTTTTTTCCTCTCATTTAGTTGTTTTTCAGTGTCATAAATATTTTAGCAGAATATTTAGCTGTTGGTTGGTTGTGTTGTGTTCTCTAAAACAAATTAGTATGGCCAGCAGGCCTGCAGATATATCACCCCTTCCCAACGGAATACCCTCAGGGAGACAGACTGTGTTCATTCTTTCTGGTCATCTCTCAAGGCACACTGTCAATGTAGCTTGTACTCCCCCCTCCCCACCCCAACTCTCTGTCTCTTTCTGTCTCTCACTCTGTGTCTCTGTCTCTGTCTGTCTGTCTCTCTCCCTCTCTGTCTCTCTGTCTCTCTCTGTCTCTCTGTCTCTGTCTCTGTCTCTGTCTCTCTCTCTCTCTCTCTCTCTCTCTCTCTCTCTCTCTCTCTCTCTCTCTCTCTCTCTCTCTCTGCTTAACTCATTGTGCTTCCTAGCACCTAGGGTGTGCATTTGTAAGAATGTATGCTCCCCGTCCCCCAGCTCCCCCGCCCCCCCCCTCCCGCCCCCCACCTTCCCACACCTTATGTCCTGAGGTTTGCCAGTCTGTGTTGGTGACAGACATTAAAATAAGTCACTAACTAACCCTCCAACCTCTGTGGAGTAAACATGCATATTTTTGCTTGGAAGTTTTTCTTATAGTATTGTAAATTATTATTCATTCATTCATTCTTTTTGTTTTAGTCCATTTTTTTAATTTTATTTTTTTAATGGTTGTGTAAGAATACACCCGACTTAATGGCACCAGGCTGGCAAGACAGTACACACACACACACACACACACACACACACACACACACACACACACACACACACACACACAAGCATGCGTGTTTGCATCTTTCTGCTCTGAAAACTTCAGTCAGAACGGAGGTTTTATCACATTTGCCATCTTGTGCGACGCATTCATTGTAAGCGATTTATTCATTTTTGTTTATTCTGTTCCACAGTTATTTTCCCTCGTGTTTGGGGTTATGTTTATTTGGTGATGATGTTCAGGACAATAATTGTGGGTCAGTCTTCTCAAACATGTAATAGTTTCTGTAATTTGTTATGACCTGATTCAGTTGTTTGTTTAGTCTTGTTGTCTTTTTGTTTTTTAACGAGTGCCTTGTGCATGTTTTTTTTGTTGTTGTAGTTACTTTGTTGTTGTTTTGTTGTTCTCTTCAGAATTGTTAAGTATCAGCTTTGTCTGATTTATTCTCTCTCTGTTTCTGTGTTTCTGTCTCTGTCTCTGTCTCTGTCTCTCTCTCTCTCTCTCTCTCTCTCTCTCTCTCTCTCTCTCTCTCTTAGATCATTCTAGGCAGGGTGAAGCATGTTTTTGTTGTTGCTATTTTTCCTTCATTTAATGGTTGTCCAGAACAAAATGATTATGACTAGTTCATTTTAACTCTACATAGTTTAGCATAGCTGCATTGAATCGTTTGTACAGAAATGGAGATTTGTTTTAAATAATTTGCCCATAGCTCACCTCACCTCAGTGATGTGTTTCGAAAACACATGTGGACTTATTTTCTCATTTAAGAATAGCAGATGTAAACATTTTAGTTTTATTTGCAAGTACATGTAGCAGCGACAACCAAAACAAGAAAAGGAACAGATGGTTGCTTAACTGTAAAGAATAGCTGATGACGCAGTGTATACGTCACTGAGGTGAACTTTTAAAGCACCTTGATCTGTTTTTAGGTCAGTGCATGCACACGCACGCATGCACGCACGCACGTGCACACACACACCAAATTCATGGCATAATTGATCATTAACCCAGGCATAAAAATGTTAGGTATGTCACTCTCGATCAACATCTCTACCTTTCTTGTTAATAATTTTAGCCACAGACACTGTTGTTCATACCTACAAAGTTGACCAGTGTATACATGTGTTGACATGAATGGGAGGGAAACATTATTTACTAAGACTGGCGGTACATGTCTGTGGTGCTGTCGTGTCCTGTCCCTTGTTGTGATGTCAGTTGAGGGTTAAAAACTCCATAGCTGTCTGCGGGTTGTAATTGTTGGGCAAGTCTGTGGTTATATGGCAATATGCACTTTCCTCCTTTATTTCTCTTGCTTTTCAACGTCACTTAGCCTGCACCATCATGTTGTGTGTCTGCAGGTCTGGATGATGACAACGTCACTTAGCCTGCACCATCATGTTGTGTGTCTGCAGGTCTGGATGATGACAACGTCACTTAGCCTGCACCATCATGTTGTGTGTCTGCAGGTCTGGATGATGACAACGTCACTTAGCCTGCACCATCATGTTGTGTGTCTGCAGGTCTGGATGATGACAACGTCACTTAGCCTGCACCATCATGTTGTGTGTCTGCAGATCTGGATGATGACAACGTCACTTAGCCTGCACCATCATGTTGTGTGTCTGCAGGTCTGGATGATGACAAGTCGGACCGGGAGGATTCAGAATCCACGCAGTCAGAGTTTGAGGAGGATGCCCAGCCTTCCAGCACTGTCATCACTCCACCTGAGGAGACCAACTATGTTATCAACAGCAGGGAGGAACTGGGACAGGTCAGTTTGCCCTGTCCAGGTCTCTGGGAGGGGGGTGGGGGGGTGCGTGTGTGCATAACTCTATGTTGTTGGCATCAGATTGAATAGCTTCATGCCAGTTTCTTTGATCTTGGTCCATCTTCAAGGTCTGGTAGAGACAAATCTAGACATATAATTATGTTTACATGTGCTGATTGTAAAACTGACTGATAAATCTGCTTTCTGAGTAGCTTTCATCAAAGGCTCCAGGATTTACAACAAAAGAAGAAAGGGAAAGAAAGTGTTTTCATGGTGCTTTTGTTGATGTTGGTCAGTTTTCTAGTATTCAATTGATGGGATGTACTAATGTACATGATGTGCGTCTGCCTGTCTGTTTCAGAGTGGAGATGACTGTCAGACAGAAGAAGTCACAGATGAGAACAAAAGTTTGATATGGACACTAGTCAAACAGGTATTTATTTCTCTCACACATGTCAGCCTGTTTGCCAGCAAGCTGTGACCCCCCACCCCACCCCCCACCCCCCATTTACAGTATGTCTTGCTAGTTGCCCATAGCACAAAAACTCTTCTTTCTTGTCCTATACATGTATTTGAAAGGACTTACTTAAAGTGAATTCAATGACAAAATGTTTGAATATAGTAGACAAAAAAAGAAAAAAAGGCAGTTGTAAAGGGGGGGGGGGGGGGGGGGGGGGGGGGAGTTGTGCCTGTGATATTAAAAAGGGAATCTTGCAATTTTCAGTCAGGTGACTGTTGATGTAACTGACATGTGGGTGGGTTGGTTCAGGTGCGTCCAGGCATGGACCTGTCCAAAGTGGTGCTGCCCACCTTCATCCTGGAGCCGCGCTCCTTTCTGGACAAGCTGTCCGACTACTACTACCACGCTGACATCCTGTCAGGGTAAGTCACTGGTTAACACAGTCCTTTCTGGACAAGCTGACTACTACCATGCTGACATCCTGTCAGGTTAAGTCACAGGTTACCACAGTCCTTTTTGGACAAGCTGTCCAACTAATACTACCATGCTGACATCCTGTCAGGGTAAGTCACAGGTTACCACAGTCCTTTCTGGACAAGCTACTACCATGCTGACATCCTGTCAGGGTAAGTCACAGGTTACCACAGTCCTTTCTGGACAAGCTGACTACTACCATGCTGACATCCTGTCAGGGTAAGTCACAGGTTACCACAGTCCTTTCTGGACAAGCTACTACCATGCTGACATCCTGTTAGGGTAAGTCACAGGTTACCACAGTCCTTTCTGGACAAGCTACTACCATGCTGACATCCTGTCAGGGTAAGTCACAGGTTACCACAGTCCTTTCTGGACTTTCTGATATTTGAGACTAGTTTGAACCAGGTGCATTACTTAGATTTAGAATGAGTGTCAATTGCTTAAAAATAAAACTACAGTTGATGAAGGCCTTGGGTGTAGCACTGTATTTGACTGTTCTGTAGACTGAACGAACTCTTGCCCTGTGTATTTCTGGCATGATTACCCCTCAGTTTTGGTAGCAACAATGTGTGACCATTACGTTATTCTATGTTCTCTGTTGTGATTCCAGGGCGGTGTTGGAAGAAAGTCCCTACAGCCGTATGAAGTCAGTGGTCAGGTGGTACCTCTCTGGATTCTACAAGAAACCAAAGGTACATGTATTGTGCATTGACCAGCACATGCAGCTATGTAGGTCTGCATTTATAATTATGCATGTGTGTGTGGACACTTTACAAGTTAAACCCACCTGCCTGTATTTCTGTAAAGTTGTGAAGCATACACACGAACATGTGCACACTCACACACACGCACACTTAAATGCGCACACTTGCACGCACACATACATGTGCAGGCACATGCACACACGCATACACATGCACATACACACACGCGCGCACACACACACACACACACATGCAGCCTTGTACATGATCTCACAAGACAAACACATAATTATGCCAAATACAGAGTCTGTCCTGTGCATGTACATGCTTTTTTGCATCCACATGCACTCATGATGGTGTCAAAGAACTTTAAATTTTGTAACGGGTGTCTGCCAGTTAGCAGTGTGTGCAAGTAATGCATCAAAATGATTGATTGCTTTTCTTTTTTCATGATAAGTTTTGTGTTTTAAGGTAGCCAGACTGATTTTTTTTTACCCATTGAAATTGGTAAAAGTAAAGGGACATGACTGTCATCAACAGAGGAGGCTTGTTTTTTTTTGTGTGTGTGTGTGTTTTTATGGGGGGGGGGGGGGGGGGGCGGGGGGTAGCAGGGGGTCTGTGAAAGTTGTGACCAATGAAGGTAAGAAAGTGCCTGTTATTCTCAATGATTTTGTTTTGAATGCAGGGGCTGAAGAAGCCATACAATCCTGTGATAGGGGAGGCCTTCCGCTGTTGCTGGCATCACCCAGTCACTGGCAGCCGCACCTTCTACATTGCTGAGCAGGTCAGTTTGTCCCTTGGTCCATCTTCATGTTGGTTGGCCTGTATAGGGCTGTCTGGTGGTCTGTTGGTCTGTCTTTGTGTTCATTGGTCTGTATAAGTCTGTCTGTCTGTCTTTGTGCTGGTTGGTCTGTATAGGTCTGTCCGGTGGTCTGGTGGTCTGTCTTTGTGTTGGCTGATCTGTATAGGTCTGTCTGTTGGTCCATCTTTGTGTTCGTTAGTCTGTATAGGTCGGTCTGTTGGTCTTTGTGCTGGTTGGTCTGTCTTTGTCTTCATTGGTCTGTACAGACCTATCTGTTTGTCTTTGTGCCAGTTGGTCTGTATAGGACAGTCTGGTGGTCTGTGTTCAGTGGTCTGTATAGGTCTGTCTGGTGGTCTTTGTCCTGGTTGGTCTGTATAGGTCTGTCTGATGGTCTGTCTTTGTATTGGTTGGTCTGTATAGGTCTGTCTGGTGGGCTGTTCACATGCCTCTGTGCCACTCAGCCTGTTGGTCAGTCTCTCATACATGGGTCACTCAGTACCCATGTCCACCTGTGGGTCCACATGTTGGCCTGGGTGTCTGCCCATGCTGCTTTTAGCATCCTTCATCCTGAGGTGACCCAGAGCACTTAACAGTGACACTATAAGCTGGGAACTAACTCTTAACGCCCTTGTTCAAGCCAACAGAGGTGGGCGGTTAATGCATTCCATACAGCAGAACGAGTCCCTTGTTCAAGCCAACAAAGATGGGCAGTTAACGCATGCCATACAGCAGAACGAATCCCTTGTTCAAGCCAACAAAGGTGGGCGGTTAATGCATTCCATACAGCGGAACAAGTCCTTCGTTCCTCATGGTGGCACTTTATGCCACCTGCTGAATGAGGCCCTCATTCCGCAAACTGCACTTTTGTTGCCTTGGAAAACAGCCGGAATGAAACTGAACTGAAACAAACTGGAGTGTAGTTTTGAGTAAATTTGCTCACATTTTAAATGTAAAGACCTTGTGCTCATTTGAGGAGAAGCACTGATAAATAATCATCATTACTGGTATACAAGTCGATCTGATCTTTTCTTCTTCTTCTTCTTTCACTGCAGTGGAGGCTTGAAGGACTTCGGGTGAGAACAGCGTCACACTAGATGTATGCCTGTTTGTGCAGATGTGTTCTTTAACTGTACCTTGGATTCATTCCAGGTGTCGCACCATCCCCCCATCTCTGTGTTTCACGTGACAAATCGTAAAGATGGCTTCAACATCAGTGGCAGCATTCTCGCTCGATCCAAATTCTATGGTGAGTGCATGGTTTGGCCTATCAAGGTCTGTTGCAATAATAAAAAGGAAACGTTTGCTGCTTGTGTCTGTGTACATTGTGAAGCAGTGGTCTAGCTGCATACATGCCTACGATTACGGCTCTTTTGCATTCGTTGTGGAGAGGAATAAAATATCATGGAAATAGGTATTGCCTCTCAAAGTTCTGGATTTGTCATTTCTACAGTTTCATGTTTAAAAAATACATTAGTTCTGATTTTTGATGTTGGCAGACCTTTTTGTACCAGAACTTGCCAAAGTCACTCTTGGATGTGTTATGCATCTACAAGAGACACATATGCAGATTTGTTCACATAGGTTCTCTGCACATGCACAAAAGGCATGACGCAAAAGATCACATTTTCCCTGAAGAGAATGTCGTATCCTTGAAGCTAGAAGTCGAAGTTGAATAGTGTGCAAGAATGGGGGCACTGTTGCAACAACATTTTGTGAAAAGTGTCAAAGTATGCCTGAACCTCCTGATTGCCCACCTCCAGCCAGAAAGAAATGTTTCCAAACGTTCAGAAAGAATACTGTGAGAAGTGACCTTTCAAAAATTGATGGCCATAGGTGACGCGTCCTCTGAAATTAGCTGCACTGTTTTGTTGTTGTTTTTGTGATATCTGTGGCCAGGTTGAATAAACTGCTGCAGTGTGGCTATGTGATTCACTTAAGTAGTCTCTTGCTCTAATGGTACTGGTCCTGGAGTATTCTTTGAAATCATGATCATACTGCTTTTCAGGACAAAATATGGAAGAGCAATTAGCAGGGAATCAGATGCCTGTGGGTTGTTGTTTTTTAGTTTAAATCTTAAGAGCTGTTTCAGGGAGTGTGCCTCTTCAGCTGGGGGGAGGGGGGGGGGGTATCTGAAACAAGGATGACTGCTAGCATTAACTGTTGTATCGTGTCTTAGATTAAATAGGCATTCTTTTTAACCTTTTATGTGTTTAGATGTTTCAGGGAGTGTTTCTTCTGCAGCTGGGGGGGGGGGGGGGGGGTGGATATCTGAAACAAGAATGACCGCTAGAGTTAGCTGTTGTGTGGTATCTTAGATCAAATAAACACTCTTTTAACATTTTGCGTGCTTGGATCTTCTTCTTACTGGATCTTTGCCTTTGCAGGTAACTCCTTGTCTGCCATTTTGGATGGCGTGGCCAGGTTGTCGTTTCTGGAGAGGGGGGAGGATTACTACATCACCATGCCTTATGCTCACTGTAAAGGTAAACAGATGTGTGGATAGTGTGTGTGTGTGAGAGAGAGAGAGAGAGAGAATGAGAGACCATACCTCTTTTGATACCACTTTTTCAGGGTGTGCAATAACTAATCATTTCCCGAATTTTACCAATGAACATCAGTACATACCTGGAAAAAATCAGCAATTGGTCAGACATACCAGCTGTTATTTTGTTTCACCAGTTCTCAAAAACAAAACAAAAACACAGCAGAATGAAAGAGAGAGAGGGATGTGTGTGTTTGTGTCTGTCTGTGGGATGCTTGCTAGTAGTAATATAGACAGCCATGTATCTGACTGGTTACAGTGATTGTCTGACCAGTTTCCATGAACCACTGGTTTGAAACAGGTCTGGCACAATCAGTGCTTTTTCCAAATTCCTTCTCCTCATATTGCCATGTAAAATGGGCCCCCAGTCAAGGACCATCTCTCTTTTAAGAGCACCCTAAATGTCAAGCAAAAATAGGGGTGGGGTGGGGGGGGGGGGAGGGTCCGCTGTATCCAGTCATTGCAAGTCTGTTGCACACTAAGCAGCAAGAGGTCACCAGTTTTTGTCCTGGAGATTTTCCTTGAAAACTGAATGGGAATCATTGATGCTGTATTGTAGTCAGTTTAGTATCATGTCTTACTCTCATGTTGCTCAATTGACGTTATATTTATAATGTATGTGCCTTTATGGGTGTGTGGGAGTGTTTAATTGTTTGCTAATGTACTCAAATTCAATCAAAACTACATAAATTATTATGCTGCCTTGTTGATCATTCATTGTTCATTCACCATTGTCTCAGTCCTTGTTTAATGGCTCGTAAAATGCAGCGAGTGTTCCAGTACATGATGTGCATGCACGTGTGTGGGTGTGTAACTGTGTGCTCGCGCACACAATTTGATAAATGCATGCTGCTTTTATGGCTCATTCATCACCACGGCCCTCTTATGTGCAGTTGTACTAACCCCGATCTACTTTTTTATTCACATATTTTGATCCCCATTATTTGGCTGATGTGCTGGCTGCTATAATGTACTGTCCTTGCAGCTCTTTGTCTTCTTTTTTTTGACATTGGGACAGGTGCAGTAAAAAATAACATTTGTTATTATTGTTTGTGTCCTAGGAATCTTGATTGGCACACTGACCATGGAGCTGGGTGGGAAGGTGACCATCGACTGCCCCAAGACTGGCTACAAGTGCGAACTGGAGTTCAAGCTGAAGGTACCGCGCTGCACCCTTTTTCATCTGGGTCTTGATCAGCTCACTTTAGCCAAGCACCCCCAAACTTCCATCATGTAGACTCAGCACACAAGGGAGTTAATTAACACTTGAAATACATAGGTACAACAACAAAGACCTGAGTCACCTACAGTAACTCTCACCTGGCATGTGTGTAAATGCAAGGTACGTAAACTCCACCAGAGGTACATCCCCCTCTATTCCATGTAGACTGTCATTTACCCATGGTCTGTTTGGTCGCCAAGAATAGCAAAGTTTGTGTTCTTGCTGATTATTGATGACGATTTGTATACACCCAAAGGTGGGTGGTGGTAGAGTGTATGTGTGTGGGGGTTGGGAGGTGGTGGGGGAGGCGGGGATGTTATCACTAGTCCATCTGTCTGAACATGTTCAGGTTTTGCAAGGACACTTTGAGGGCTTCGTAACAGTTAATATCAGGAGACACTTTACAGGAAAATAAAGCAATGTTGCATGAGACTTCCATTTTTGGTAGATTTGAGAATGTTTTTCATTTGTGGCAAACAAAGCCTCATATTTCCTTTGGGGATGGGGTCTCTTCCTTTGGCTGGGGGGGGGGAGGGGGGAGGGGGTCCATCTGTACTGAAATTTGAACAGAGGGGAGTCCAGATACATTATGTGGGAGACTTTTCTTTCATCGGGATGGTTTTGTGTGCATATTTTTTTTATCTTTATTTTCACTCTGATAGCAAAGCAAATTCTTTAGAACCCCCTTCCCGAACTTGTTCTTAAATTATTTCAGTTGATTGATGTGCTGTGTGTGTGTGTTTGTGGTGTGTACTCACAGGTGTGCATGCGTTTGTGTGTGTGTATGTAATGCAGGTCTTGCCTGGTTAGTTTATGATTTGAACTGCTTGTAGTCGAGGTCATTTTCTGCTTGAGGTGTTTGCTTACTTGAAACATTTGGGGAAGAGAAATGTCCAGAGAGAGTGGCTATCATTGTTTCATTGTAATGCAGTGCATGCCCCAACCAAGTTTTTGTAGTGATAACCAACCTCTCCCGTTGTTTGTTCCACCAGCCATTCCTTGGCAGCGGTCAGGCATCCAACAGAATCCACGGCAAGATCACCATGGGCAGCGATGTGCTGGCAATGATTGACGGTCACTGGGACCAGGAAATCTACATCAAGGACCGAGCTCTGGACAAGGTCAATGTTGCTGCAAATGCAGACAAGGGAGTTCATTAGCTCTCAAAATACGTAATTTTATATTAGTTGGTGTGGCAGCAGCCCAGGACTGACTGTGGACATGACATGATGACAGCGGCCAAGAGACACTGGGAACAGACAGGCAGAAAGTATGAGAATCAGTACACAAGGGAGTTCATTAGCACTTGAAATACGTAACACAAGTACAACAACAAAGACCTGAGTCGCCAATGGTAACTCTCACCTGGCATGCATGTAAATACAAGGTACATAAACTCCAACAGAGGTACACCCTCAAATAGAGCATGCTGGGCCTCGTCTGTTTCAGCTTCGTTGCTGCAAATGGTTAGGCTGATATCAGGACAGCTGCGAGTGGGGGTGGGGAGGAGGGGGTGGGGGGAGAGCTGGTCCGTACGAGGTACTCTTCTTGCAGCTGCTGCTGTAGCTTTTCCCTTGTTGTGTGACCTGCATTTCCTGACTAATGAAGTGCTAACATTGTAAAGGTTGCAGTGAAATTATTATTGTTCCTACTTTCCACCAAAGTTGCTTAGGTTGAAACTGAAAACAATTAAATCACAAATCAGAAGCCATGATGAAACCCTGATGAGATTCTGCCAGACACTTCAGGCATTCAACACACCCCAACCGCAGGCGGATAAGCACAGTATTTCATTTATCACCGTTTAACTGTCATTCCGTTGCTTTAAAAAAAGAGCTTAACCCAGAAAATTCAAACATGTTTTGTATTAGCATTCTTTTTAGCCATTTACGTGTCTGGATCAGTTGTGGAGATAGAAGAGAACTGCGATACACCCTGAAAGGTTCCAACGTTACAATGCACCCCCGGGCACCTGCTACAGAGAGCTGGGCATTTCAGTGGGAGAAAAACATCATCTGTTCAGATTATTGAATGAAATAGTATTGATAACTTACAGGCAAGCCACTTCATGGTGATCAGCTTTACCGTCCTCACTAACCCAAGGTGTTTTTAACCCCTGCTCTTCTGGTGCCAGCATTGCTGGTTTTCAGGTGATCTTGCCCACTGCGACAGGGTGACAACTCATAGTCTTGTTGCTGTGCAGAAGAGAGATGTGTTCTGGAACCCCACACCAGAGATTCGTGCTGGGCGACTGAAGCGATTCACCGTTCCCATTGCCGACCAGTATCCCTTTGAGTCAGAGAGGTGGGCTATAGCGCTTGCTTTCTGTGTTCTTGTCAGTTTTGTTTGTTGTGTCACCCTGTGCATCAAAGGAGCATGGTAAGAGGTTGTGTGTGTGTGGTGTCACAGTGTGTGTGTGCGTGTGTGTGTGTGCGCACGCATGCATGTGCATGCGTGTGTGTGGGTGTGTGCATGCATATGTGCATGTGTGGGTGTATGTGTGTGTGTGCATGCGTATGTGCATATGTGTGTGTGTGCGTGTGTGTGTGTCTTGCTATTGTTGTTGTTGTTTTGGGCAGTTAGCTTTATCAGTTAAATCTGTCGTGTGTGTGTGTATGTGTACGTGCCTGTTTCTGATACTGGGATGTGTTCCAGACTATGGGAAAGGGTGGTCAGCCTGTTTCTGATGTTGGGGTGTGTTGCAGACAGGAGAAAAGGATGATCGGCCTGTTTCTGACATTGGAGTGTGTTGCAGACAGGTCGTCAGCCTGTTTCTGATGTTTGGCTGTGTTGCAGATGGGTGGTCAGCCTGTTTCTGATGTTGGGCTGTGTTGCAGATGGGTGATCAGCCTGTTTCTGATGTTGGGCTGTGCTGCAGACTATGGGAAGGGGTGATCAGCCTGTTTCTGATGCTGGGCTGTGTTGCAGACTATGGGAAGGGGTGATCAGCCTGTTTCTGATGCTGGGCTGTGATGCAGACTATGGGAAGGGGTGATCAGCCTGTTTCTGATGCTGGGCTGTGTTGCAGACTATGGGAAGGGGTGATCAGCCTGTTTCTGATGTTGGGCTGTGTTGCAGACTATGGGAAGGAGTGAGCAAGGCAGTGATGAGCAGCGACATGCAGGCAGCAACCAATGAGAAATACATCATTGAGGAGGAGCAGAGGAAACAGACACGTGAACGTAAGCTGAACAAGACGGAGTGGGTGCCGCGCTACTTCGAGAAGGACTATGGCGGGGCTGACTGGATCTACAAACATGCTGAGTGAGTGGCTAGATCAACACCAGAGTATCAGGTTTTGATTTCATTGTGTCTTCATTTTCACATGCTGGTGCAGGAACTTCCCTTTTTCATCAAACTACAAAGAAACTACAGTTGGTTCAGTTGCATGCAGGGATCACAGAAAAGCATCCTTGGCTTATTTTGATGTATGTATTAATTGTGACCAAAGTTGTAACTTTATGAACATATAAAAGGTTCAAAAGGGTGCTATTTATTAGAACACTAGCAGTCATTTGTGTCTCAGATTTTTATAACTTTCTGTAGTGTTAATCTGATTATATAACATAATGCAAACTCCACAACACAATCCAAACGCCACTAGGGCATGAGGGGTATACCTGTGATGGAGTTTAGGTACCTTGTATTTACTCACATGCCAGGTGAGAGAAAGAATGAAGAAAGTTCTTGTTCTTGCATATGATTATGTATATGTTTTTAATAGCAAGTTGTCCTTTGTGTCTTTCTTGCTTAGGTAACATTTTTTATATATTTTTAAATCAGTCTTTGTTGGAAGAACTGTAATATGGCTGTCCCATTTTGTCATGAATTCTTTTTGTGTGTGACATCATCCTCACCCTCCTTTCCCTCTTGTAATGACATCATCATTTACAAGTGTTCAATATTTATGTCACAAAAAAACAAAAACAAAAAGCTTATCTTTTTTCCCAAAATGACATCACTAAGAATGATGTCATCAGGTTGGCACAGTTGTTTCACTGTGATGTGGGTTGTGGAGGTTCACTTGTTATGTGTATTTTCTTTGCTGAGTGAAGTTTGTTCTTGATCAGGAAGGTGAAATATTTCATCTTCTTGATTTGTTCTTTTAACTGACTGATGGATTTTTTATTTTGTTGATCTATTCATTTATAGTATTCTTTTCTGTTTTTCTAAATTTTTTGACTTGTATCATTTTGAGCATAATTGGTTTATTCATGATTTAGTTGATGGTGTGTGTGTGTGTGTGTGTACTTGCATGCTTGTGTGCTTTACTATCCAGCTTGCTACAGTCAGAATGAACTTTTCTTAGCCCCTCATCTCACTGCAATGTTTGGTTATTCCTGGATCTTATTTTCAGTCAGTTGAAAAAGTGAAGCTTTCTGGAGATCAGAAATCTACATGTAATCCACAAGCATACCTGTATATGTGCATAAATACCTTTGACAGTAACTAGGGAATGGGAATCCTGCTGATGATCATTCTGCATAGCATTAGTCCAGACCTTTGACATTTACTGGAAAGTGAGAATTTCCTGTTGGCTGCTGACTGTTCTACATACTGTTCTACACTGTGTTAGTTCAGACCCTTTGACATTAAAGTGGTGAGCGAGAATTCCCTGTTAGCTGCTGACTGTTCTACATACTGTTCTATACTGTGTTAGTTCAGACCCTTTGACATTAAAGTGGTGAGTGAGAATTCCCTGTTAGCTGCTGACTGTTCTACATACTGTTCTATACTGTGTTAGTTCAGACCCTTTGACATTAAAGTGGTGAGTGAGAATTCCCTGTTAGCTTCTGACTGTTCTAAAAAGTGGAGAGTGAGAATTCCATTATCTGCTGACTGTTCTAAAAAGTCAAGAGTGAAAATTCCCTGTTAGCTGCTGACTGTTAAAAAAAAAAAATGGAGCGTGAGAATTCCCTGTTATTGTGTTGACTGCTGACTGTTCTAAAAAGTGGAGAGTGAGAATTCCCTATTAGCTGCTGACTGTTCTAAAAAGTGGAGAGTGAGAATTCAGTGTTAGTTCAGGCCCTTTGACATTGAATTTGAAGTGGAGAGTGAGAATTTCCATGCAGCGTTAGTTCAGGCATTTGACATTAAACTTTAAAGTGGAGAGTGAGACTTTCCATACAGCATTAGTTCAGGCCCTTTGACACTGAAGTGAAGAGTGAGAATTTTCATACAGCATTAGTTCAGGTCTTTGACATTAAAATGCAGAGTGAGAATTTCTTGTGTTGGTTGCTGACTGTTCTTTCTACACAGCATTAGTTGCATGGTTCAGACTTGACTCTGTGCTGGACTTTGTCCTTGACATGGAAACTGGAGTGAAGGTTTGACATCTTGGATGAAGTCACACCACTACTTCAACCAATGTGTTGTGCCCATGTTCTAGCTGTCAGCCATGTGTACACGGCAAAGACGCAAAGCCAGTTTGACCTCAAAGACGAATGCTGTGATTTCCACAGTGATTTTGATGGGATTTTCTTTTGCTTCCTGTCTTCACTGCATTTTTTTAAATTTATTTTTTATTAAGTTATTGATCTGTTTATGTCTGTCCTTCTCTGTTTCTTTCTTTCATTCTTTCCTTCTTTTTTCTCTTTTCTTTCTTTTTTTCTTTCCTCCTCACTTCCTTTCCAGAAATATTTCTGCCTGCCTGCCTGTGTATTGATGCTTCCTGGGTTACTGACTGTGTCTTTGTCAAAGATGACTCCAGTGGCACTGCCCTAACCCATTGCCCTTTGCTGTCGGCAGTGATCGGCCGTGGGACCCCGTGAATGACGTGTACCAGTACGAGCACGCCTTTGTGGTGCAGACCCAGACCCGCCACAAGACTCCCCACCTGCGTGCCACCAGCCTCAGCAGCCTCAACAAGAGCGTAGAGAAGAAGAAACTCCGTATCCCCCGCACGGTAGAGGAAAGTGACAGCTCAGGCCACGGACTACATCGGGAGTCCGACTCTTCCGACTATGTTGGTAAGTGTCAGGGGTCGCTGAGCAGCCCTTTCTGTGAGCCTCAGCTGTCAAAGCTGCCAGTCTGAACAACAACAACAACAAACAGCCAGGCCAGCACCCCGCGGAGCCAGGGCCAAGCTTCAGCGGGACCAGGAAATGTATGGAGCTTGAGGACCACCACGGGTCAGAGACGGTCCCCAGCGTGTCCGTTACCTTTCAGGGCTGGGGTTGAGCAACGGGGATATGGGACACGGGGCAAGGCGTGACCGGTCGGACATACGGCTGTATAGTAATTTGTCAGGTGTGCAGTCAAAGGCAGGGCACGGCTAGGGTGTGTGTGTGTGTGTGGCACAGGATGTCAGACTCCGGGACCGAGCTGCGCAGAGGGCGCAGTGGCTTGGACTTGGGGCCCGCTAGGCGGGACAAGGGCGCGCGGCATGATGGCATGGATGCAAGGCTGTTCCCACAGCACAGGTCAGTCCGTCTCGGACTGAGTGCAGAGTGCACAGAGGCGGACAGCGGGCACAAGCCCGGGCATAAGGGGCCAGAAACGGGGCACAGTAAGTGGGACAAAAAGCAGGAGTTGCCTGGAGGGCGCGGCAAGGTGGTGGAAGCCTGGATAGGGAAGGCAGGCCACAGGGGAGGCCAGCAGGAGCTGGACTTGCGGACTGCCTCCCAGAGAGACCTGCAGAGTGCTTCCGACAGCTGCAGTCTCGGCTCCAATGCAGAGCACTGCCTGTGCTGCCCCTTGCATCCCTCCAACTCCAACAACCTGCTCTTTGTTGACTACCTCTATCTGCTGCGCATGCACAACTTCTATGTGGGTCGCTTCGACCCCGGGCCGTTCGCCTTTTCATGCCACAGCAAAAGCATGTGCGACTACAGCAATGGGACTGTGCTGCAAGGCAAATGCCATCACCAGCTTGAGCAGCCTGTCTGCAGAACCACTCCAGGCAAAGCGGCAGCTGGTGCAGCTCCAAAAAAACGATGCATCAGTGCCGGGCCAGACCCCAACCCCAAACAGGGCCGCGGCATGCGCCAGTCCAGACCTCTGAGCAGCTCCATGGAGAACTTGACAGAGAGAAACAAGAGTGGGTCATTTACTTCATCTGCTGATGGGTTGGAAGCGTCTTCCCTTCAAAGACTGTTCTCCGCTTCCGCCGACCTGAACCCCATGGATTCGGCGCATCAAGAGATGGAGACGATGGAGCGCTTGAGTTGGGTGATGTCAAGCGATGGTGGACGCGAGCACTACATATCTCCAAAGTTCAAGAAAGCCGTGCAAAAGTTGATCCATCTGTTTCGAAACAAGGAGGAACTTGCGAAAAAAATGGCAGCACAGGAGCAGCAAGGAGACACTGCCTGGGACACAAGAGGGGAACAAAAGGCGTCACAGCCTGACAACAAGTCTCTCACCACTGACGTGGATCTGCAGCACAAAAGGCACAAGAGGCATGCAAAGTCTAGCAAACATCACAAGTCAGGACATACCATCTACACCAGGGAAATTTCCAAAGAAAATTTTGCAAAACTGAAAGAATCCGGTCTTGGCATTTACCTTGGAAACGGCATTTACGCGACAAAGATGAAAGCACCCCCAACATCAACGTCACCTGATGTGAAAGAGGAAAATCCAGGTGATGACTGGAAACTGATGACAGGGAAGTTGAGAAAAAATTCTGGACAGGATGAAGAAAGCTTGGCTACAGTATCAGACAAGATTTGGCAGGAATTAAGCAAGAAACTGGGAACCGCCACATCGTTACAGTCCAAAGAGCAATCACAGACAGGAGCAGGATCTGGTGTGCAAGTTGATAAATGGAGCCAGTCTAAACTCTTGACTGACTCGAAAGAATCCAGGAACCTTCAAAAGATGAGGGATAATTTTGACTCGGCCACAGGCATTGACTGTCGAAAGTTAATACGACAGTATGAAGAGCTATTTAAAGCTGATCAAACTGATTCAAAATTACACGACCAAAAATCACCACTCCCAATAGCTATGGTGCCGTATTCTTTACCCAAAGCACAGATATCCAGATCGCCTGAAGCTGATAACGCTTCTTCACCACCTCCAAAGTCAATGATACCAGTGTTGAGGTCAGCATCTCCGAAGCCCACAACACTGGTATCAAAATCACTGTCATTTGAGTCTGTGACACCAGGGTCCAAACTGCCAGTGAAACTAAGGTCCAAATTGCCATCTCCAAAATGCTTGACGCCACTTTCAGAATCACCAAAACTGGAACTTTCAAAACCTCAAAAGAGAGGAAAAGGTGCACAGACCAACTTCCATGAGCAGTGCATGCAGGCATTAAAAGCAGCAGTGGAATCCAAGCAGCAGAAAAGGGCAGAGAGTCAACATGCAATAAAGCTTGATGCCAGAGTGCGCTCGTCAGATGAGGTTTTGCAGCGCTCTGAGCCTCAGAATGAAAGAAAACACAGTAGACACTACAACCAGGGACACAGTATTGAAAAAAACAAAGAAGTCTCTGGAAAGCCCACCACAGAACCAGATAAGCCCAGAGTGGGTGGTCATGCAAGAAAAGATGTTTCCGCAAAGCTGAAACCAGGAGGGGGAATGCAAACAGTTCAAAATTCTGAGACGGTTGGAAGAGGTGAGGTGGGAAACACTATGGATCAAAGACTGAGAAAAGCAAGAGAAGGAAGACAGACAGTGGCAGGTCAGAAAGTTGACACACAGAACAAGTCCAGAAAATCTGAAACAAGAATGACTGCTGACGTGCAGAACAAGTCCAGAAAACACCAGAAGAATTTAGAGAAGCCGACAAGCTCGGTGATGTCACCCAGACTATCTCTTCTAGCACCAGATTTGATTTCACAAAAGACTTCAGTAATGAAATCAAAACCAAGAGTACCAAAATCATCCAGATCACCTGCAACAACATCTTCAGAATCACCAAATCAAAGATCTTCAGGGACATCGTCTGCAAATTTTGTGTATCCAGTCTTGATATCACCACCAGAAGCGACACCTGCTCATGGATCAAAATCACCACCCCTGAACTTCAAATCCATGTCACTGCCACCCAGATCATCCACTCATCCGCCAAATTCAGTAACACCAAAACCACCAAAATCAGCCAGTCTTGCATCAAAACCACCATCCCCAAAATCAGCAGTGCCACCTTTGCCACCACCACTACCAACCTCGCCCAGCCTTAGGTCAAAGTCACCAACCCGACAATCGATGAGAACATCCTTGACACCTCCACTATCAAACCCCATCTTGACACCCTCATTGCTCAAATCACCCAGTCGTCAATCAAAGTCATCACCTCTTAGTTTAATGATGCCAGTCTTGATGTCACCACAACCAAACTCAGCCAGTCTGGAACCACAGCCACCACCTCTAGAAAGTATTACAATACCTGTCCCAAACCCACCAGTAACAAATTCTAGTAGCTTAGAAACGAAGTCTCCACCTCCAGAATCAGTCATATCTGTCCCAAAGCCAGCTGTGTCACATTCTTCCAGATCATCATCTCCAGATTTTGCCATGCCTGTGCCAAACTCACCAGTATCAAATTCCCTCAGGGAAGAACCAAAACCACTACATCTAAAACTTCTTACGCTAATCCCAGAACCACCAGTACCAAATCGCATTACTTTAGAAGCATTACCTACAAAACATATGGCACATGTCCCAAAGCAGCATATGCAAGATGCAGTCAATCTAGAACTAAAGTCACCAGCACCAGAAAATGTCAAATCAGTCCCAGAAGCATTGGTGCTGAAATCATCAAAATCAAAGCTGCATTCACCATTTCAAAGATCTGTGAGACATTTATTAAAATCAACACCTACAGAAACTTTATCAAAGTCTGTGATACAAGCATCAAAATCATCTTCTCCAAAATCATCTAGAATAGTATCAGACTCCTTACCTCCAAAATCCATGATACCAGTATCGAGATTGCCCTCCCCAAAACCTAGTATGCCAGGATCAAAATTACCATCTCCTACATCTGCAATATCTGCTTCAAGGTCAACAACACTGAAAATGTCAAAACAAAAGCAAAAACCTTTATCTGGGAAGCTGTTTAATGCAGAGAGGGTTTCACCAACAGATACAACACTGGTATCAAAATCTTCAACTCTTTCTGAACCAGGCCCATCATCAGAACATAGGTTACCATCATCAAGGTCACCGTCCCCAAAATCTATGATTCCAGTGTTACACTCCCCATCTCCAAAACCTGCAGTATCAATCACAAGATTTCCAACAAGGAAGCATTTGGTACCAAAGCAATCATCTTCAACTGAAAAGCTATCCAAGGCAGAGCCTATTTCCTCAACTTCTAAATCTGCTATGCCAGCATCACGGTCCCCAACATTGTCAGTAACAGAAACCACTTGGTCAGGAACACTATCAGGCTCCTCATCAGCGAGGGTGCACTCACCATCTTTGATTCCAGTAGCAAAGCCATCAAGAATTACAGTCAAATCCTCAATCACAAAGCCTAAAGCAAAATCAGCAGCTTCTAAACACTTTGAGTTCAATCGATTTCTTCCAGTATTCCACTCCTCTAAGGCCAAGGCACGCAGTCAAAAGCCAAGACCAAAAAGCTCCCTTCCTGAGCATAAAACACCGGCACTAGTGCGACGCTGGTCAGCCACTCAGAGTGAAAGCACGGGCAAAGGAGCCAGATGGAGTAAGGGTCACCCGAGAAGCCACGTGGGGTGGGTCAAATCAACATTTGTAAAGGAGCGTGATGTGATTAAGTCGTCAGAGGGGGACGAGGTCCAGTCCTCTAGAGAGAGCAAGAGCAGTAAGCCCAGCACCTCTTCCACCAGGGCACTGGAGCTGCCCCCAGAGTTGCACGGGGAGGGGGTCATGGAGGGGACTGGGGTGGGGCGCAGCACCTTGCTCTTTGATTATTTCAAGTAGGCTGTTGGACTGGAGGTACCGTCAGAGGGGGACAGATTCCACCCCTCCAGAGATAGACAGAGCGGGGTGTCGAAAACCTCTTGCCTCCAGGCGCTCACTGAAGCAGCCCCCAGAGCCATATGGGGGTGTGGTCATTGAGGTGGCTGGGGTGGGGTGTGACACCCTGCTCTTTGATGATGTTAAAGCAGGCTCTTGGACTTGTTCGCAGGCGCATGCTAGCACTTCAGGACGTTGCTGAAAAGCACTTTGAACCGGTGGGATGCCCTTGGTCAAGCTAGATGGTTGGGGGGGGGGGGGGGACACTACTGTTCAGTCATTGACTGTTTGAATCGTACTTAGGTCTGGTTTTCAGAACACAGTTGGTGCTCCAACATTACGTAGAGGCCGCTTGGTCCGGCTCAGATCAGTGCCAGCGGGCTGTGTGGAAGACAGTTCCCTTCAAAAGGCCTTGCAGGGGTGGCTGCCCCGAAGTTTGGAGTAAATCTGCCAGCCGTAGACAAGTAAGGAAACGCTTCAGTGCTTTTTACTTTAGTGTCTCCACTGCTGAAGGGAGGGGACTTTCACCAAACAGAGTAACTTGACCTCATCAACTTGAAGACCCACAGAACCTGCGGAACCAACTCGACCCACTGTTTCTAGCTGTGCCTGAGCGGCGTCCGTGACAAGATCAGTTTTGCTGCTCAGCTCATGGGACTGTCGGGTTGTTGTTGGAGAACTTTCTCTCTCGAAATCTGTGGTTGCTGACTGTTGGATTGACGTGCAAGTGCTGCGAGAAAGCTGCTGCTGCTGCCTCACGCTGGTGTTGTGCAGCTTGAAGGTTCCTCATCCCCATGTGCAGGCTGGCCCTGTCCCCAGAGGCTTGGACAACAACAGCAAAAGGCAGTTAGTTATCTGGGTTGGTCTGTATGATTTGCAGGAATTGCAAAGCGCCTCTTGTCAGTTTTTACTGTGTCAAATTTAGTACTTTTTCGCTGGTGTCATTATTAGTAGATCTGCACTAACGTTTTGTCTGTTGCCGGTAGCAAATAGTCAGTAAAGGATTAAGGATAGGGTTGTGAGGCAAAATAATGAAAACAAAATGTCGTTTGGTTGAAAATAAGTATATGTGTAGTTTTTTTATCTATACACAGACGTACAATTTATATACAAACAGATAGACCATCAAACTACTTATCTAACCCCAAACATCAGGTTTTGCCTTCTGTAAACTGCATAGGTATGACTGCCATGGAAATGGTCGGTGGAGACTTCATAGCTCACACAACACATAGATACCAGAAGCAGTTCCGAGAACATACAAGTTGACCTATTTTATTGATGACACGTTACCAAATTACCCAATCCAATTAAGTGCTTCCTCTACTTTCAGATTTGAAGACTAACTCTACTGTCCTTTTCACTAGCAGCAGTGAAGATGTCAAGTCTTGAGGAAAAACGCTAACGTGCCTGTCTCAGGCAGCACCAAACCTTTGGGCAAGCTTCTTTCTTCGTCTTGGGACTTAGAAACTCAGAGAGGGCAGAACACGGAAGCAATCATCTATTGTAGAGCAACCGGAACTCTTTGCACCTCAGCAATTGGAAAGGAAAAAATCATAAAGAATGCAAGGAAACATGTGGCTTGTTGATCACTGTGAAGGAGAGAATTTGGAATGGAATCCTGTTTGAAATATCTTTGAAACTGTTGGGAGTTCTTCCAGCCAAAAGGCACAAGCAAGACTGCATTATAGGTTAGTCGAATAAAGACATGACCTGTTACTGTCACACTCGAAGCGCACCCAAGGATGAGATAGTGGCTACTGAAAAGGAGAAACATTGAGGAGAAAAACCGTGCTGAACACATATGAGGCAGAAACTGTGACAGTGTCATAGAAGTCATAGCCTAGGAAACCATTGTGCACTGGTTGAACAACCTTCAAGACAAGACATTGTGTTGAACCTGGAGGAGTGTGGTTGAAGAATTGACTTTGCATTTCAAGCTCACACCCTAGGCCTTCGTTGTCACGGAGTTCAGTTCACTTCACTGGAGACAAAGTCACACAAAAAAGAAGTAAATTTGGCCAACGCTCCACTCAGAACCCGCCAAAGCAAAAACAGAAAAAGACTGCAAGAAACAGAGATATCGAAAGAGAGTGGAATTGTCTTAAACTGAAGATGTGATCTCAGAAGTGTGCAGGGTTCCCACAAAACAGCTTCAAACTCAACTTCACAAGCTTGAATAATTAATTACACAAAGGGTAAAGAGACTTGTGCTGAGTTCAGTAACAAAACACCTGTTAAATACACAAGCTGAAAGAGAGACATTTAACGATTTGTGTACAAACCAAAGAAGATTGTGAGGAAAGAAATTGTGTAAGGTGCAGCTGAAGAACGTCCCAAGAAAATGTCTGATGCAGATAGTTCAGGTATCAGTGCATTTAAATACCATTTGTACCATTTGAACTGTGTTGTTATGATTTTTGAAAGTGAAGTCGTTATTTGTGTGCCTGCATCCAAGTTGAGTTTTCCAGCAGTTTGCGTTTGCTTTTGTGCTTTATTTGTAAAATCAACACGCAAGGGAGTTAATTAGCACTCAAAATGCATAACACAAATACAACAACAAAGACCTGAGTCACCTACAGTAACTCTCACCTGGCATACATGTAAATGCAAAATACATAAACTCCACCGGAGGTACATCCTCAAAGCTCAGGTCACAGTGGCATCAGACATTTAAAATTGACTCTTTCTGAGAGGACGTACCTCTGGTGGAGTTTATGTACCTTGTATTTACTTGTTGTATTTGTGTTATGTCTTTTGAGCGCAAATTAACTCCTTTGTGTGTTGATTCTGCACGAGCATTCTGGGCCTCACCCTGTTTCAGATTTTTGCTTTATTTGGAAGCCTGATTTTTGTTTGTTTATTTCCAAAACAGATCCCAACACAAAAAGGAAACTAATATGTTGACTGACACAACATGGCATGAATCTAAGTAATGATGAGCATTAGGCAGTGCAGCTGGCAGTCTGAGCTAGGCAGTCTTCACTGTTGCCATGTTCTCTGTAAATGTTATAGATGTCAAGCTTGGCAGGCATGAAACATCTACTGAGTTTTATGCATGTGTATCACTCCCAGTGACCATGACCATATTTCAGGTCACAGTGGTATCAATTTTAAATTGAGTGCAAACTTTATATGACTAGCTTTAAAAGCATTGTTCTGTAGATTTTACTTAGGCATATATTTATACACACACATAGCGGACAAGTTCCCTGGCAGGACAGCAACCATCATAGTGGAATGAGTCATTTTTCTTGGACATTGTTTGAACTGTCTTTTGATCTCCGCATGATAACATCTTTGTGATCTTGACCGTACTTCAAGTTCACAGGAGCAGCAGAAAAGATAACACTGCCCATTGCAATACTCACTATGTTCTTGTTGTTACACAGTCAGATTTAAACTCTGGATGATTTTGTTGTTGTTGCTGATACAAGGCTGAAAACAGCATCACGTCACACACATAGCACGTATTCAAAGAATACAGGAGACACATTTCCAGACTTGGCAAAGACATAAGCAGAGAGTGGGCACGTGGGAGGGGAGGTGGGCTGTTTCAAGCAAAAGCTTTTGTTGTTCCGAATTTGGCACAATGACAACCCCACTTGGGGCTTTCACACATTCTTAGCAGTTTTTATGACCATAGAATACTTTTTCTTTTTTCATTGATTTTTATGGGGGGGGGGGGGGGGGGGGATGGCACTGTTTCAAAAAAGCTTTCAAACTTTTCAGGATGCCATTTTTATGACCACAGATTTCAAGCTAAAGTGTAAGAGTTTTCATGACTGACCCATTTTCCAGCTCACTGGGGGGAATTATACAGTGGAGGCTGTACTTCCCCCATTTCAAATGTGACTCATCTGACTTAGGAGCATGTGCTCTTCTTGTGTCATTTTGAATGTAACTGAACATTTGTTCTTGTTTACAGTTGTTGTGACAGTTCTTTTTCTTCTGATTTTGCCTTTTTCTTTGTGGTAAGCAAAGAGTCCTCAGACTGGTCAATTGATTTTCTGTTTGGTTGAAATCATTTGAATGAGAAAGTCAGCCTTTTCTCTGTACCAGATGCTTCTTTCCTCTTCTTTTTTTTTCTTTTTCTTTTTTTTTCTTTTGTGTGGATCTTTCTTTGTGATTTAATTTGTTCTGTTTTATACCTATGTCTATATCTGTGCTGTTTTGGTTTGCTAGATTAATCACTGATTTTGTCTCCATCTTTATGAAAACTGTATGACTGTACATATCAGCATAATGAGAGGTTGTGTGACAAGATTGGATTGCTGTGTTTGGCCTTGGGTCAGGGTCACAGTGAAAGATTGTCAGTCCTATGTTTTCTGTACCACTGGTCTCTTTGCAACCAAACTAGGTCTGTTGATATTGTATTACTAATAGCAATAACTGGACTAAGTGCAAACAAATTTGGCAGATACATATATATGCAGCAAACAGATTTGGCAGATATATATACTGACAGTAACCCTGTGACATACAAACCTGTCGAGGGGGGTGGGGGTGGGAATTTGGCCAAACAGAACAAAAAGTTGGCGTACATACTGACAATGTAAAAACACTGTGACTTACAGCATCACTAGGCACACAGCACTGGGGGATGGGGGGTGACAAAACTCGTTTGACTTCTGTTTACAATGCTATGGCCATAGAGGCTGTATGAGGCAGGTGTTTACTGCAGTCTTCTGTTTATCCTCAACAGCTGACTTCTGTCCTCTGTTTACCCCCAACAGCTGACCTCTGTCCGCTGTTTATCTCCAGCAGCTGACCTCTGTCCTCCGTTTGTCTCCAGCAACTGACTTCCATCCTCTGCTTATCATCAACAGCTGACTGCCACCGCATGTTTTTCCCCAGCAGCTGACTTCTGTCTTCTGTTTGTCCCAAACAACTGACTTTTGTCTGTTTATCCTCAACAGCTAACTTCCATTTTTTTTTATCCCCAACAGCTGACTTCAGTCTGTCCTCTGTTTATCCCCAACAGCTGACTTCTGTTTATCCCCAACAGTTGACTTCTGTTTATCTCCAACAACTGAATTCTGTCATCTGTTTATCCTCAGCAGCTGACTTCTGTCCTCTTTATCCACAACAGCTAACTTGTGTCCTCTGTTTATCTCCAACAACTGAATTCTGTTCTCTGTTTATCCTCAGCAGCTGATTTCTGTCCTCTTTATCCACAACAGCTAATTTGTGTCCTCTGTTTATCTCCAACAACTGAATTCTGTTCTCTGTTTATCCTCAACAGCTGACTTATGTCTTCTGTTTATCCACAACAGCTAACTTGTGTCCTCTGTTTATCTCCAACAACTGACTTATGTCTTCTGTTTATCCACAACAGCTAACTTGTGTCCTGTGTTTATCTCCAGCAACTGAATTCTGTCCTCTGTTTATCCTCAACAGCTGAATTATGTCCTCTGTTTATTCACAACAGCTAACTTCTGTCCTCTGTTTATATCCAACAACTGAATTCTGTCCTCTGTTTATCCTCAACAGCTGACTTCTGACCTCTGTTCATCCACAACAGCTAACTTCTGTCCTCTGTTTATCCACAACAGCTAACTTCTGTCCCCTGTTTATCCCCAACAGCTGACTTATGTCTGCTTATCCTCATTAGCTGACTTATGTCTGCTTATCCTTGACAGCTGACTTAGTCTGTTTATCCTCAGTGGCTGACTTATGTCTGTTTATCCTCAACAGCTGACTTAAGTCTGTTTATCCTCAACAGCTGACTTATTCTGTTTATCCTCAACAGCTACACGAGGCAGTGGGGCCAAAACGGTCAAGCTGACCCAGGAGGGCTTGGCGCTGCTCTTCGATCCCCTGCTCAAGATGCAGGAGGAGACCACCCAGGCACTGCGCAGCCTGCAGCAGCAGGTGATGCGGCTGGAGATGCAGCACATCAGCAGCGCCGGAGCTGGAGGCGGGCAGGGGCTTCTGTCCAAAGACTGGGTCACGCTGTCCATCATCCTCATCTTCCAGATCATCCTCCAGTGGATCTTCCGATGAGGATGACAAGATGGGGGGGAGATCTTCTTTTGGCTGACCGTGGTGCTTTTTCTCCCTGCGTGTGTGTGCGTGACATGTGCACACGTGTGCACACAACAGTCAAGTTGCTGGTGCTGGATGGATTTGAGACCAGTCATACACAAGCTCCAGGTTTGGGATGCGGCCAAAGTTTGCCTGTGTTTGTGCAGCACCACTCACGTGGGATTGGTAGCAGCAAAAGATGGTTGTTACTGGAGCTGACCAGTCCTGGGGGATTGATAGTACCAGTCAAAGTGATGGCCCGCTGGTCTTCCACTGGGAAGGGAGAAAGACGGCTTATAATGTAGTTTTGTGGGTCACTGAAACAATGCTGTGCTGTGCAACCATTGTTTGAGTGTCAAAATAAAATCTCACTTGGAACAAAAACAGTAGAAACTTTCACAAATGGTACCACACAACTAAACGAAACAAGAAAGACATGTAAATGAATACCAGAGAACAGAGATGGCATCAGATGTGGCAAGCAGCAGTCTCTGTGTGACGAGCTGGAGGAGAAGAACTGGCGCTAGAATTACTGTAAAATTCTGTTTGACATTCTCTTCTTACATTTTATACTAAAACATTGAAACAACTTCCATGTACATTCACATGCGTGTGCACACACACACATACACAAAGGCGCACTCTGTTGTGGAAGGTTGCTTCAGGAAGCAAACATTGTTCTTGCAACACTGAAAACGTCTGCTACAGTGTGAAAGTAGACTGAAATTCCTTTGATAGGAAGAAACTGATGTGAGATGGGAAGACGTGTCATTGTCCGCTGAGGAAAACAGTCGGTGGCTTTTGGTCTACCCGTGGACTGAAACTGCTCTCGGATAAACCAAACTATATCTGTGGCTGCGCATGAGGTTCTCCGTGCAGTTGCATGAAAACAAACTGTTTTTGAGTGTACGAAAACCTGCTACTCCTAACATTGTTGTGTGGTAAGGATTTTGTGGGAATTTTGGATTTGCACGCAGTTTGCAATTTCGTGCTTAGTGGCTGCTGAAAGTGATATACATATTAGAGACAAGCTTTGTGCACATGCAGTTGGTTCACCAGCCAGCGTGTGAGAGGTACCAGCCAACATCTCCAGCAGATGTAGAGTCGAGTGAATCTGCACTGAGGAAGACTGGAACAGCCTGGATGGCTGTGCAGAATTTTGTCACCATTTGCAGCAATGCCTGAAGATTTGGCCTGTGGGCATCTGCGAGCTGCTTGCTGTGGTGCTAGGGAATTATAGCATGCATGCTGGCTGCCGGACTCCAAAAAACAGTATACTGGTAGTGGTAGTGCTCTGTTTTACAGCCGGAATCGCAGCTGTGAAATGAATTCTACTGATAGGGATACCATTAAAAAAAAATGTTTAAATGAGGAAAAGAAAAGGTCTGAAGATTTGATAGCAGTTATTACTAATATTAGCACAGTTAGAAACAGTTGCCTCTTTGTGTTGAATATTTATGTGGCAGAAAACATGGGAATGGGGAAAGAGGGTTAGTTTTGCAATTAGATATATATATATCAGTGTTTATTTATAGATCCTTCAACATCATGAAGAACTGATATTGTAACATACTTCTTTTCACCTAACATTTTTAAAAAGAGGGTCCAGGTACTGAAGTGTTGCTGCTGTCTAACAAAAAATGTGATAAAGATCTGACTTCATTCTGAAAATGGTGGCATGCATACCTGTAATAAAACCTGTTTTGATCCAGTTTGAACAAAGAAGTGCTGTATTTCATTACACTGCTCTGTGCTGTATTTCATTACACTGCTCTGTGGGGTTGGCTCAGTTTCGGGCAGCAGGTGACTGCACAAGAGTTGCTGTCGTGGAGGGTGGACCCTAATGATGTTTCACATTTCAGCTCTGCCTGGCCACCGCCATAGAGGGCTCCCAGGTGCCACTCACCGCAGCAATTTCAGCCAATCAGAATGTTGCAAATAATACTCGGGGGGGGGGGGGGGGGGGGGGGGGGCTGAAGAGTGTCAACATGTTTGGCCCACAAGCTAAAGTACAGTAACAGAGTGACAGACTCTGGAATCTGTGTAATGTAATGGTCCTAGTGAGTTGTTGTTGTTTTGATGCTGTAAAATCTCAAACATCACATGATGGTAGTACTGTGGAGCTTTCATACCCATTCATACCACTTTCAATGACCTTGTCTGTAGTTGAAGCAGCACAGCACAGCACAGTAGTATCAGTTGAAATTGAAGATGATATTAATTTTATCAGCAGGTTCCTGTCAAATCTAGGTCAGACTTTGCCTGGTGGTGAAATAATTACATGGGCCGTGTTTTTTTACACATGTGATACTTGCTTTGTTTTTCATCAGCTTTGGCATATACATGTGTACATATATTCCAGGAATATTCCTTGAGAAAATGTAAACTTTGGTACAGTATTGTTGTTGTTTTTCAGACTCAGAGCCTTTTTAATTTTAAGATAGCTCTGTCCATTTTTGCATGATTCTTCCAACCTCAGCTGAGCTGTACCCATTCATACCAGCTTTGATCACCAGGGCTTTCATTCTGACAAGGATGTTGGAACAGTCAGACTGTTCCATGCATTTGCTTCAGATAAGATTTCCATCAGACCAAAAATACAAGGCAAGGGTGACTTTTCAGTGCATTCATGTCGCACGTTATTATTTCATGAGTTTTAACAATAATAATGGATACTTAGAGTGCCTAACCCGCACAGGCCCGAAGCACTTACACCTTCGAGCTTAAGCTTCATGTGATGGGTTAATTCAGAGTTCTTGTCTCATCCCTCATTTCCCCTCAGCTGTCATAGTCTTAATTCCCATGACAACAGCCTTCACTACAAACATAAAACACAACGCAGCCTGCTGTTGCTGAAGACGAAGCATGCACAGAACAATCAGATACAGTCACTGGAAGATTCAGAGCAGTTCTGTCCAGACTTAATCAGGTTTGGCATTGCCTTAAGGCGGCATCAACATTCCAGGCTGAGCCAGTTGATCTGTTTGATTGTGGACAGGTGTCTGGAAAGAAATGTTCCAGTCTATGTGATATGTAATTTTTTTGCACAAAGTGAAGGAAAGCAAAAGTTGTATGCCTTTTTTTCTTTCTTTTTTCGCGGGGGGGCGGGGGGGGGGGGGGTCTGACAATGCTCTATAAATACTCTGTTTAGTTGATTGAGGACCCCCAACAGCACTGGTTCACGCTGGGCTTTGGAAACCTCAGAGTCCATGAAGTAGGAACCTGATCCCTTGCTTGGCAATCTCCACTCACAGACTGTCACTCTCCACTCCCGTTCCTCCAGTTCTGCTTCATCAGAAAGATGAAGCGAGAGACACTGCATGAAGGTGTTGAGAGTGAAATACCAGTTGATGACTATGACTATGATTCTTCTACTAACTCGCTAGATGCTGCTTTTTCTCACCACCCCCACCACCATCCTGCCAAAAAGGGGGGGGGGGAGTTGTTGTTTTTCTCAGGTTTTGGGGGAGGGGGGGGTATTTTGTTTTCACATTGCCAAAACGCCGTCAACCCCAGAAAGCTTGCCAGCGTGGCTATCAGACTGTGGTATACTATAGTCCTGTCCCCCTGACCCACATTTGTTCCATTGCTTCCTTTTGACCGATTGGTTTAAACAAAGTTTATTTCTTATATAACAATTCATTAACAACATAACAGTTGGGCCGTGCAACAAGCAAAGATACTTATATTAGTACAGCCCGAGTCGTACGTAAACTGATGACGTTTTTGACTGATTGGTTGATCCTTTTTATATAGCACTATTCTCCGCTTCTGGTAGACTCATACGCTCTAGTCATATGTGACTGAACAAGTGACTGTAGGTTTACACAGTACATTTTGAATACTCACTGAAGTTACAGTGCTGTTTTGATTGCTACATGGCTGGTGCCACATAAAACTGCTGCCATCTTGGCGCACATTCTGTGTACACCATGCAACCATGCACCAGTTTACAGTGTTGTTCGAAGCCACGCGGGTAGGATGCATGTGTGTTTAGCTGTAACCTGCCACATGCACTTATGGCAAAGTAGCCATGATCTTTTACATGTTATGAGTAACACTTGGGTGGAACGGATGCCAAAATAAGAGTTGCCGCAGAAATTTGACTCAGGAGAACAAAATTCTCCCACCACTCCTGCCAGAAATAGAACCTATGACCTTTTGATCACTAGTCCAGCACTCTACCAGTACCACCTGCCCAGAAAACCAGATTGCTGGTTGATGAGACTAGGAGGCATCAGTGTTCAAGACTAGCCTTGTGATACTGGAGGAATGTCGTGGGGCCTCAGTGCTCAACAAGACTAGCTTTTGTGATGTTGGAGGAATGTCTAGAGGCCTCAGTGCTCAAGACTAGCCTCGTGATGTTGGAGGAATGTCTAGAGGCCTCAGTGCTCAAGACTAGCCTCGTGATGTTGGAGGAATGTCTAGAGGCACCAGTGCTCAAGACTAGCCTTGTGATGTTGGAGGAATGTCTAGAGGCCTCAGTGCTCAAGACTAGCCTCGTGATGTTGGAGGAATGTCTAGAGGCACCAGTGCTCAAGACTAGCCTTGTGATGTTGGAGGAATGTCTAGAGGCACCAGTGCTCAAGACTAGCCTGGTGATGTTGGAGGAATGTCTAGAGGCACCAGTGCTCAAGACTAGCCTTGTGATGTTGGAGGAATGTCTAGAGGCACCAGTGCTCAAGACTAGCCTCGTGATGTTGGAGGAATGTCTAGAGGCACCAGTGCTCCACATTTGCTGCATCTTGTTTCAGAAAGCCTTTTTGTCACCCTTCACCTTTTCTGCTCTAGTCATGGCTAGGGCTGCTGAATCTGCGCTGAACCTTTGTCTCCTGACTTTGAAGAAAGGGAAGGTCCGCTGCAATAGAATGATGGGGAATTGCATGCTGATAGTGGCTAAATCCTGTCAGGGGTGGCAATTCCATTCCCCCCCCACCCCACCCACCTTTTTTTTTTCTTTTTTCTTTTTCTTGTTCTTACCAGGGCAGCAGGAAGAGAATATGCCCTTGACCTCTCCTTTCGTTTTCGGTTTTGACAGCTGAGTCGGTACATTGTGCAATGGCTAGCCAGCTAGCTGCAGAATCCCTCCTAACAGAATTGGTGCATTTAACACACACTGCAGACCAGCTTCCAGAAACCAAGTGTTCAACAAGGAAACTGACTGGCAAATATTCTCTGCCAGCAGTTTGGTCTTGTCTGTTGAACTGGTCACTGGAAAAAAATGAGTCAGCTTATTTAGTGTATAATTTTCTTGCATGATATGGAGGAAAACAAAAGTATATATCTGACGATTGGTTTTTTTTTTTTTTTTTTTTTTTTTTTTGGTCTGGCGAGACTTCTGTGTACTGCATTCTGTATAACATTTATTCTGTTTAGTTGATTGAGGACTCCCAACAGCACTGGTTCACGCTGGGCTTTGGAAACCTCAAAGTCTGTGCAGTAGGAACCTGATCCCTTGCTTGGCAATCTCCACTCACAGACTGTCACTCTCCACTCCTGTTCCTCCAGTTCTGCTTCATCAGAAAGATGAAGCAAGAGACACTGCATGAAGATGTCGAGAGTGAAATACCAGTTTATGACTATGATTCTTCCACTAGCTTGCTTGAGGCTGCTTTTTCTCACCACCCCCATCATCTTGGGGAAAATAGGATCAGTGGGGCAGTTTGGGGGGGGGAGGGGGGGATTGTTTTATTTCATATATATATATATACAGACATGACAGGTACCATGGCATGTCTGGGGAAGGGGGGGGGGAGGGAGATGAGGGAGGAGGAGCAGGGGAAAGTGGCCACATGACTGGCGTTTTGAACCCTTCTTTGTCCAGTCTTGTGCCTCTTGCCTAAGATCGAAACACACAGCACTAGCAGTCATTCTAGTTTCGGATCCTTGTGTGTAAGACTTGAAACAGATTTTCATCCCAGCACTTGAGGTCATATGCATACTGGTGATAACGGCAGCTGCCCTTTTGGTGTAAGCAGTAACACCAGACCATTTCCGAACACTCCCCTTTCACAGCCGTTGCATGCAGAACTAGGGCACAGCAAAGTCCAGGAGTTCTGGGGGGTTGCTACAACAAGTGCAGTATGCGCAAGAGCGTAATTCGCATCTGCTGGCACCAGTGTGGCCCAGGTTTTGGGCACCTGCCTTGGTGGTAATATGTTTTGCTAGGGCAACTGTATTGTTGACCCCATTTTTTTTTTTTCCCTCTCCCCCCTGCCCCCCATTAAAGTTGGTTCTTAGTTCACTCTGAAGTGGCGGACAGAGTTTGTATGTATGATGTAATATAATATGCCTGTACTATAGTAACATGCCCAGCTGTGCTATTGCCATAGCTTTCATTTGGCTTCTTCTCAGCGGCCCAGGTTCTGCGTCTTCCACAGCGTGGTAGTAATGAAGATCTTTGTTGCGAGCAGTGGCGTCACGGTGCCGCTTTTGATGATGTCAGTATGTGGAGCAGTGTTGCCGGTATTGTTGATGTTGTACTGAAAGAACCGTGACCACTTCTGTGATGAGGGAGGTCATGCAGTTTGTCAGGACGCTGCAATGGATTCATTGCGTACTGGCGGCAGTGCCATGGCATTGAATGGTGATGTTGTATTGCGTGGAAATGTTTTTTCTTGCAACATAGGGTTGCTACAGTTGGATGTTTGGAGCTTGCTGCTTGAACCTATTTGGATGAAATGTGATCCTTTCAGGCGCACAAATTGCTGACAGTGTCAGAATTCTGGCTCAGCATTTCCATGTAAGGTGGGGGGTTTTGTCATCCTTTAAAAAAAAAAATGTTTTGGGTTAGTTCTGTGTGTGTTGTTTTTGTTGTTCTGTTTTGTTGTTGTTGTTAGAGTTTTATTTATTTTTTATATCTGTGTATTATTGAAGCAGTGAATCGTTGTCAACAGTAGTGCTTGCCCCAAGTAGTCATTCAGCAGCTTGCCTGGCAATTGTGTAGCCTGAAAAAAGTCTGAGGTCTTATTTGTAGAAACATCCTCAGTCTGGTCTTTATTTTATCACTGTGGTGATTATACTGTTCCGGTAGGTTGAACTGTTGACATGGTTTTCACACTGCTGTTGTCGTCACACATGATTTTGACCTGTACATAGATCTTGTAATGAAATTAGTGTCACAGTAGATCACAGATGAGAGCACAGTAGTTTGGTCTTTCACAGTGAACACTGATTGTAATGAAGTGGATGCAATTTTGTAAAAGTGCAATAACTAGGACTTCACATGATGATTCTAGTTTAGTTGGGACTTCAAAAAACAACAAAAACATAAGTATATAGCCTTGTATCATTATTAAAAGAGCGTTATTTGTGTTTATTTTCTTGTGTACAAAGTGTATGATGCATTTGTAACATTGTGGTTATGGTTGCAAAGACATAAATTCTTTATTGAAGGTTTCACACCCCCACCTGAAAGGCTGAATGCAGCCCAACCTAGTTGTACTACTGCATTTTCACAATTCAGCAGTTTCTTGATGGACAAATTGGTGTGCTTGAGCTGTGAAAATGCACACAACCAAGAAAGTTTAAGTAGAGCATCTTCCGTCCTAAAAGTTGCATTGCTTATGGCTGTTACTGTAGTTGTGTTTTCACCTACATATGGCAGAAAGCATATCGTGCATGTCATTTGAAACTAGCTGTCTTGGCTCGCTGCACACTCTGTGCTCTTCTGCAGCACCAGCAGATCTGATTCTCACTGTTTTAGGTACGCTGAATTGCAGTGAGTAGTTTTCATCCGTGATGTTGAATTTTATAACCTGCAGCTGAAGATTGGGACCACTGCATTAGAGAATTTTACTATTTACAGACATGTCACATAGTATTTAGCAATATGCAGTTTTCTGTGACTGATCATTTTTTTTTTTTTTTTTTTTTTCTTTCTGTCTTGTTCATTTTGCACAAAGGTAAACTATGTAGTTGTTGCATCCTGCAGATCTCATACAGTCATAGACCAACCATGCTGATGGTTATTTTTTGCACGTTGCTCACAGAGTCCCTCACAATGTATATTCAGCATAGAGGACAACACTTTTTCCATACTACTGCACACACAGAATGTAGCTACTGTCATAATTACCTGTTGTTTGATATAACTAGTAGTGGGATCTCTGTCCTGCACACCATTCTCTGTCAGATTCTTTCAATCCCACTTAGATGGGAACAAAAGGTGTGTTTGGTGGATAGATGCAAATACAGTAACAACAACCACAAAATCATCAAAATAATATATCATTGTAAATGAAGAAAGTTAAGGATAACATTCATCAGTTTTGAGGTACACAGAGTTACCAGAAACTTCTGATTATGCCTTTCAAAATGTAGATAAACAAAACAAGGGGTAGGGCTTTCTTTCTTTTTTCTTTTTTAAACATGGGAATATGACACTTAACAAAACATTTAAGTCAAGATAAACTGAATCCTTTCTTAAATACAGTTATTCTAATTTTTAGGCAAATAGGTTACTGCTGACACAGTACTGTTTCTCTTTGGATATTTTTCAAATGTGTTGTAACACACACACACACACACACACACACACACACACACACACACACACACACACACCAGTGGCTGTTTTAAATGCGATCAGCTGCACTGATGCAAAATACTCATTTAGCTACTCCACAATTTTGGACATTGGAGTTAGAATGCTCCAATTTGGTTTTCTGCTACCATAAGACTGAGGAAGTCTGTGACAGGGTAAAAGTTGTTGCAGTACTGGACACAGTTGAATTATTCATCAATGTTTATAGGGATGAAATGGTGTGTGTGTGTGTGTCCCCAGACTTAATTGAAACTGATTCTTTACTGTCATCTGGTAACTCTGTTTCCAGATTCATCATAGGTTTCTGATCACTGCCAGTACATACTGGACTGGAGCTAAAAGTTAATGTTGTTCTGCTTAATTCATCACTTCTGTTAGTCTTTCAAACGATACTCAGTTGTGCAATAACAAACAAATATCTGAACTTGTTCTCAGTGTTTTGCAAAATATCTGCATAATTGGCAATTGACAAGTGCTTGACCAGTCTTGAGTTTAGAGTTTCATGAATTCATAGGCTTGTGCTCACAGTCAAAAACTGAATTTGATCTCCTGTGAAACGAATACTTTTGCAATCTGCTCATTGTAACGTCAGATTGGCTGGAAGCAGTACAGGAGTGCAGACATTATTGTTACAGATTGTGAAGGGCATTATGTGTTACTAATATATATATGCACTTGCTGAATTGTATTTGTAAAGCAGAGGTGCAGACTCTTGATTGTAAAGTCACAAAATGTTCATCCTGATTGTTGATGTTGACCCAAGTGTTCATAATGTTTCACTAACAAGTAACACACAGCCATGGGCCTCAGTGCAATCCACTTTTCAAATTCTGTTTTGCCATCATGGTGGGCTTTTGAAATAAAATACTGTGTTGTAAAAAATAAAAAGGGCAAATACTGAATGATGCAGGTAGTAATGTAGAGATCATAAAAGCACCTCTTTGAAAAGGTGTGTGAGGCAAACAAGTTAAAAAATACCACCACCACCACCCCTGCCCCCACAAAGTAGTACAATAACTAAATAAATAAAGTAATTGGAGATGCCTGTGGTGGGCCTGTTTTATTAGCATAACAGAACAAGACTGGGGTTTTTTTTTGTGCATTCGTATTGTATGTTCAAATGTGTCCATGTAAATCTTATTAACTAGCAATAGAATGGAGAGATCTCAGTTTCTTCTATGTAATGTATTGAAAAGGCTTGTCAGTGGAGATGAATGGAAGACCATCATTTTCTTATGTATGTGAATCCTTAACACTAATCAGTTGATGCCCTGCCATTAGTGTGCCGTTTAACTAACTTGGAAGTGTGCTTAGGTATGAGGCAGCCATGTAAAACTTCAGCTAAAAATCAGGCTAAAGAGTAAGCTTGCACAGTGGACTCTTGTCCAGATGCCAGTAATTCCCAAACCTCGGAATCCAGACAAAATTCCATGGCAACAGAATTCCCAAATCCTACTACTCACTGACACTCAGCAGTGTGGATCCAGAAGTCAAAACTGGACACCGATCCTCCCCCCCCCACCCCCCCCACCCCAGCTGTTCTGGTAAGATGAACACTGCATGTTCAACTTAAAAACAAACAAAAATCAGATCCAGAAGTAAATGACTTGGTCAGAAATAAGTTGTAAAAGAACTAAAATTAGTAATGGAATTGTATCAGCTTTAACTGGCAACAAAATAGTGGGCCCATTAACAAAGTGCATTTTAAGTCCATGTGCTTGTTCATGCCAGTTTTTAAAAAAAGGGTTGTAGGTCCCAAGAACTGGCTGCTCTGGACCTGTTTGCTGGGGACCAAGGTGTCTGGATTAACAAGGTTCTGTTGTACCTCTGGGATTTTTGGTATGCATTAATCAGCTCAGTTCTGTACTATTTATCACCTAATATACTTTAGCTTTTATTCTAGGTCTGTACTGTTTGCAATATTCTTGGCTTTTGATTATTTCTACTGTGATTAACATTGAATGATGTAACCGTTTACAGATGCAAGAGCTACACTTGCTTGATATACACATTTGGACTGTTTATCCTCTTCTTTTTCACTTCTTTATTTCATCACTTAAAACATAACTTCAGAAGACTTGGAAAAATGCTCAGTAAGCTTCTTATCTGTGTATGCTCATTGCTTTAATCAGTTTGTTTTTTGTTCACTGCTTTTCAGCTGATTACTGTTCACTCACAGCCTTCAGTCTAACAGTCTTCAGATCTGAAAGAACCAGTTTGTGGCTGACCTCTGTTTAAGCTTGCATGGGTGCACATGAGTTGGAGCATGAGGGAATTTCTGAAACAGGCTAAAATCAACAGGACCAACACACAATTAGCACTCAAAACACAGAACACAAACATAACCACAAAGACCCGAGTCTCCTCCAGTAACTCTCCACCCAGCATGGGAGTAAATGCAAGGTACATAAACTCCAACAGAGCTACATCCTCAAAATCAACAGGAAAGATCTAAAATGTACAAAGCCCACAAGCAAAAAAGCCCAGTCAGTCTAGCATTACACACTCTTGCCACATTGCTCTTGTTTGAGCTGGTCCCCAGATTTCTTTTTGTAATGATCCAGTGTTTTCCTAGTAGTATGGCACACTCAGTTTACCGGATCTTCAGTATTCCCAATCTCAGCTGGACTAAGGATAGCACACACAGAAGTCTTGTTCAGTGTTAACTGATCAGCTAAATAAATAATTCACCGTTTGCAGAACTCCACTTCAGGACTGGTGTATTTTGTTAAAAGACACCAGCTTAGCTCTGATTTATGTCATTTCATTTGCTCCGAAGGTGTCAAACACACACACATACACACACACCCACACACCTTTTTTTGTTGTCAAAAGCAATGTTCATGCTTGGTGAACTGATACTGTGTGCAAGAAAAAAAAATCAGAGAAATCTGTGAACAAGAGGTGTATTCTGCAATATTGTTGCCATGCCTTCAGTTGTCAAACCAGGGCTGTAGTGGAGAAATTCATCTTTGACTGAAATGTGCAGTGTTGAGAAATAAACTTCTGAAATACAACAGTTGTTTTCTATGTGGGTGATGGCGGTATTGTGTGGACATGTGCCCTTTTTGTTTGTTCATTTGGTGGTTGTTTTGTTGTGTATGTGTTTTTGTTGTTGTGTTTGTGTGTGTGTGTGGGGGGGGGGAGGGGGGGGGGTGATCATGTATTCTACAATAAAGGCATGCCTTTGTGAAAAAGATTCTTCAAACTGTTTTGGGGTGTGAGGTTTTTGACTGTATATATATGTATATATATATACTTTCAAAGCCATGCTTTTCATTAAGACAAGCCAGTGTCAATCATTTTGAATCAAATTTATATTTTGTCTCATATACCTTGTATAAAGTAAAACCCATCTTGACAGAAACAAGACAACCAAATGCTCGCATGACAAACATTTATAACAAAGGAAAACGGCTGTCACTGTTTTCTTGAGGGTTCCCCCATGACCATAAATAAATATGATCCAATGTCACCGATGCTGAAATAATTTGATTGCAAGTAAGTTCTTAAGAGGTTAATTATCTCCATGCATAGTTTGAGAGAGTTGAACAGGGACTCAGAAGGTGTGTGTTGGGGGGGGGGGGGATGTTAAATACTTTACCTAGACATAAACTATACCAAATACCTCCTTTGGTTGTGAAAACCTGGGCCTTAAATGTACTAAAGCTTGTCCATGTTTGTTAATGATCATACAAAATGTGAACTTAATCTGAGCAAAAGCTGCTGTGACTGTAACATTGGACCAGTGTCTAAAACCACTGTCAAAAGGTCATGCCCAATGGCGTTACTACTTAAGTTTAAAAGATACGATTTTGAACAGCTGTGAATCAACACCGTGTTTCCCTTACCAAATGAGCATCCAGTCAGGGAACATCGGCTATCTCCATCTGTCAATCAGCATATTCCCCTTATCCAATGAGCATCCAGTTTGCTGTGACAGGGAACATCAGCTATCTCCGTCTGTGAATCAACATATTCCCCTTACCCAATGAGCATCCACTTTGTTGGGGAACATCAGCAATCTCCCTCAGATATTCAACCAGCATGGCTTCACACACCACAACCACAAAGGGTCTGATTTTGACTGAATAAGAATCACCTGTTATACTGAAACTGGGTTTTAACTCAAAGCTTCAATACACAAAGTTGGCAATACCTTGACTAAACAAACCAATCGCTGTATGAGCACTTATCATTGTCTGCTCACATTTTTTGAGTCAACAAACAAAAGAACTCTTCTTTTTTAAAGAAGAAAGGTATTGGTGCATAAATGGGTGCTTGCATAGCAACAATAATGCAGTGATAAATAAGCAAATATAACCACAAAAGTGTGAAAGAAACGGTTCCTCCAAGATGCAATACAATGCAGTTTACCTTATGAAAAGAACTAAACTTGCATCACTGACACAAACAGTAAATTCAGTTTATTTGTCATTTCCACTAAACAATACCAAATGTGCCATTCGTAAAATATGCCACCAGACCTCAAAATACAGGCCCACTGCTCTTTGCAGACAGCCAGCGAACAAGCCAGACATGAGCTATGCATCCTCCACCCCCACCCCCACCACACACCTGACACAGTTACCTTGTTTGTAAATGCCTTACTTGTTCAGCAGCTCACTGCGGAGGAACAGTGCAGTCACAAGGCAATGTGGGACAAGGCTGCATGCATGCAGCGACACTGAGCAGTCACTGACTTACACATGAACACCAACCACCCTGTCTATACACGTTCTCCAACTAAGGGCCAGGGCTGGTAGGGGAGAGAGGGGAAAGTTATAAACAAAAATTGGTGATGTTTGCATTTTTCTACTGTTTGGTCACCCTTTATTAACATTGTAAATGATGTCATGTGTATGGTAACCATATTCAAACATTGTAAAAGGGGGAGGCACTTTCAAACTACAGTCATCTGAATTTAAAAACTGAAATTAGTTCTGATCTCTCCCTTTTCCTCCACCCCCCCCCCCCCCCCCCCACACACACACACACACACACAAAGTATGCCTTCCAGCTGCTTTGATTAATTAATGCCATCCTAGTCTTCTTTGCAATCAGTTAAAATCTGATCATGTAAAACAAGTTCCAGTGCCCTTTATTCTTCTGAATTCTTTCTGAACAACTACTTTGCTTGATCCAAGATTTTCATATTCATTTAACTCCAGCACAGTCACACACACAAAAGTAAAACATACAGAATTGTGATTGTCGGTGAGTACAAAGTGTAAAGCTTCATACAAATATACATTCAACAGAGCTTGTTCACAATCGCCTTCAACTGTATTCACCAGTGACTGCAACTGGTGCCAGACATGATCATGCCTGCAACTCCTTTGCCTAACCAACAGCTGTTTGGGTTGACCCCATGCAGTACTGTTGTCCAGAACAGACATGCAGCATGCAGAAACAAGTCTTCTGCCAAGATGGACAGCATTAAAGTTCAGTCAGCCAATGTGTAAGAACAGTCCTTCAAAGGTACAATGTTCACTTCAACTTAAGTTGCATAAAGCATGCAAGACCCAGTCTTTTGCCAAGATGAACAGCATTAAAGTTCAGTCAGCCAATGTGTAAGAACAGTCCTTCAAAGGTACAATGTCTGCTTTGACTTAAGATGCATAAAATGTGCAAGATTCAGTCTTTTGCCAAGACGAACAGCAATATTCAGTCAGTCAGCTGTTGCAATGTTCAGTCAGCCAATGTTTAAGAACAGTCCTTCAAAGGTACAAGTCAGCTTCAACTTGGATGAAAGCCTCGTCTTTGTCCACCCTGACAGAGCTCATAATTAGGCTCCTGCATTAACCTGTCTGTTGTTGCAAGGATAGAAATGCGCCTGGCCAAGCCATGAGGGCACACTGCAGCTCCCATCCACCCCACCATCCCAGCTGTAGATATATGCTCACCGGCCACAGCAGAGTAAGATGAGGCAATGGTTGGTTATGCCACTGACTCTATCTGATTATTACGCATGCAGTGCTGCTGTTCTCACACCATCCCACCCTGTGTGATCATGACACGTAAAGTTCTGTTCTGACACAACCCCACCCTGTGTGATTATGACACGTAAAGTTCTGTTCTGACACAATCCCACCCTGTGTGATTGCGACGTGTAAAATTCTCCTGTTCTTACACAGTCCCTCCCACCCTATCTGATTAAGATGTGTACATTTTCGCTGTTATCACACAATCCCACTGTCTGATTATGACGCGCAAAGTTCTGTTCTTACACAATCCCACTACCTTAACAGTCTCTTCTGTTTAACCCCCAACCCCCCCAAAAAACTCCTTTGTTGGAAGAGGATACTTCCTTACAACTAGAGAGAGAGAGAGAGAGAGAGAGAGAGATAATGTGAGTGCTCAGGGCACTGATGAGCGCATGATAAATGTACACTATTTTATGTCAGCCCTACCTCCCCTCACAATGCATCAGCATCCACCTACGATGCTGCCTGTTTAATTCTGCTGGTCAGCAGCAGGTCAGCAGGCTGCATGCAAACCTGATTTTCAATGCAGAATAACCAACATTCGAAAACACTGAATATAGTTGTCTATAATTATACCAATCTGTCTGTTGGACACTCCCGGCCCTTTGCCCTGTGGGTGAGGATCATACCCAATTTAAAATATATATTTAAAAAAAAAAAAAAATCCTGAGGGGAAGTGCTTCTATTCAGATAGCTCAGACACTGATATAAAACCAAACGTAAAAGCTGCACAGGCCCAAAAAAAAGCAGAAAGGGTTAAGCAGTAATTGCAATGGTCGCGGAGGAATGCTCACTGCCAAGCCGTCACACAAAACAGTTGCGCAGTTAAACAGCGTGACTGTATACTTTATCTGCCAATCCCATCAAATGGTGTTGCTTTTCATCGCCAGTTTGCACCGTGGTCTCTGTCTCTCACTGAACA
>OY757548.1:12920566-12952811 GCA_963584105.1 Alviniconcha strummeri | reverse complement strand
ACCACTGTCAAAAGGTCATGCCCAATGGCGTTACTACTTAAGTTTAAAAGATACGATTTTGAACAGCTGTGAATCAACACCGTGTTTCCCTTACCAAATGAGCATCCAGTCAGGGAACATCGGCTATCTCCATCTGTCAATCAGCATATTCCCCTTATCCAATGAGCATCCAGTTTGCTGTGACAGGGAACATCAGCTATCTCCGTCTGTGAATCAACATATTCCCCTTACCCAATGAGCATCCACTTTGTTGGGGAACATCAGCAATCTCCCTCAGATATTCAACCAGCATGGCTTCACACACCACAACCACAAAGGGTCTGATTTTGACTGAATAAGAATCACCTGTTATACTGAAACTGGGTTTTAACTCAAAGCTTCAATACACAAAGTTGGCAATACCTTGACTAAACAAACCAATCGCTGTATGAGCACTTATCATTGTCTGCTCACATTTTTTGAGTCAACAAACAAAAGAACTCTTCTTTTTTAAAGAAGAAAGGTATTGGTGCATAAATGGGTGCTTGCATAGCAACAATAATGCAGTGATAAATAAGCAAATATAACCACAAAAGTGTGAAAGAAACGGTTCCTCCAAGATGCAATACAATGCAGTTTACCTTATGAAAAGAACTAAACTTGCATCACTGACACAAACAGTAAATTCAGTTTATTTGTCATTTCCACTAAACAATACCAAATGTGCCATTCGTAAAATATGCCACCAGACCTCAAAATACAGGCCCACTGCTCTTTGCAGACAGCCAGCGAACAAGCCAGACATGAGCTATGCATCCTCCACCCCCACCCCCACCACACACCTGACACAGTTACCTTGTTTGTAAATGCCTTACTTGTTCAGCAGCTCACTGCGGAGGAACAGTGCAGTCACAAGGCAATGTGGGACAAGGCTGCATGCATGCAGCGACACTGAGCAGTCACTGACTTACACATGAACACCAACCACCCTGTCTATACACGTTCTCCAACTAAGGGCCAGGGCTGGTAGGGGAGAGAGGGGAAAGTTATAAACAAAAATTGGTGATGTTTGCATTTTTCTACTGTTTGGTCACCCTTTATTAACATTGTAAATGATGTCATGTGTATGGTAACCATATTCAAACATTGTAAAAGGGGGAGGCACTTTCAAACTACAGTCATCTGAATTTAAAAACTGAAATTAGTTCTGATCTCTCCCTTTTCCTCCACCCCCCCCCCCCCCCCCCCACACACACACACACACACACAAAGTATGCCTTCCAGCTGCTTTGATTAATTAATGCCATCCTAGTCTTCTTTGCAATCAGTTAAAATCTGATCATGTAAAACAAGTTCCAGTGCCCTTTATTCTTCTGAATTCTTTCTGAACAACTACTTTGCTTGATCCAAGATTTTCATATTCATTTAACTCCAGCACAGTCACACACACAAAAGTAAAACATACAGAATTGTGATTGTCGGTGAGTACAAAGTGTAAAGCTTCATACAAATATACATTCAACAGAGCTTGTTCACAATCGCCTTCAACTGTATTCACCAGTGACTGCAACTGGTGCCAGACATGATCATGCCTGCAACTCCTTTGCCTAACCAACAGCTGTTTGGGTTGACCCCATGCAGTACTGTTGTCCAGAACAGACATGCAGCATGCAGAAACAAGTCTTCTGCCAAGATGGACAGCATTAAAGTTCAGTCAGCCAATGTGTAAGAACAGTCCTTCAAAGGTACAATGTTCACTTCAACTTAAGTTGCATAAAGCATGCAAGACCCAGTCTTTTGCCAAGATGAACAGCATTAAAGTTCAGTCAGCCAATGTGTAAGAACAGTCCTTCAAAGGTACAATGTTCACTTCAACTTAAGTTGCATAAAGCATGCAAGACCCAGTCTTTTGCCAAGATGAACAGCATTAAAGTTTAGTCAGCCAATGTGTAAGAACAGTCCTTCAAAGGTACAATGTCTGCTTTGACTTAAGATGCATAAAATGTGCAAGATTCAGTCTTTTGCCAAGACGAACAGCAATATTCAGTCAGTCAGCTGTTGCAATGTTCAGTCAGCCAATGTTTAAGAACAGTCCTTCAAAGGTACAAGTCAGCTTCAACTTGGATGATAAATGTACACTATTTTATGTCAGCCCTACCTCCCCTCACAATGCATCAGCATCCACCTACGATGCTGCCTGTTTAATTCTGCTGGTGTCAGCAGCAGGTCAGCAGGCTGCATGCAAACCTGATTTTCAATGCAGAATAACCAACATTCGAAAACACTGAATATAGTTGTCTATAATTATACCAATCTGTCTGTTGGACACTCCCGGCCCTTTGCCCTGTGGGTGAGGATCATACCCAATTTAAAATATATATTTAAAAAAAAAAAAAAAAAAAAATCCTGAGGGGAAGTGCTTCTATTCAGATAGCTCAGACACTGATATAAAACCAAACGTAAAAGCTGCACAGGCCCAAAAAAAAGCAGAAAGGGTTAAGCAGTAATTGCAATGGTCGCGGAGGAATGCTCACTGCCAAGCCGTCACACAAAACAGTTGCGCAGTTAAACAGCGTGACTGTATACTTTATCTGCCAATCCCATCAAATGGTGTTGCTTTTCATCGCCAGTTTGCACCGTGGTCTCTGTCTCTCACTGAACACATGCACCCACTGTTTGTAAATCACCGGGAGCTGCTACACTGTGTAACATTAATAGCTGTCTTTAGCATGTCTTTCAGAGGTACAGAGGTGTAAGTTGATGGTCGACAGCCAATCCGTCTGGGGGAGTAGACAGAGAAAGGACTAAAGTGCTCTACTGAGTAAGATCAATTAAAATGTGTGCCACATTTCCTGCTACCAATTGCTTTGTCCAAATATTTTCAGGTCAGCCCCTCTACCGCCCTTCCAACCACCCATCAGTTCCACCCCCACCCCCCATTCCCCATCCCCCTCCAACCACAAACACCCCTCAGTTCTCTCCCCCCACCCCCCACCCCAATCACCACCAACACCCTTCAGTTCCACACACTCCCCCTCCATATACCACAACCACCCCTCAGTTCCTCCCTCCGCCCACCCCCATCCAGCCACCACCACCACCCCTCACTACCCCTCCCCTCCAACCACCACCCCTCATTTCCTTCCCTCCCCAACAGTTCCCCCCCCCCCAGCCCTCTTCCAACTACCACCATCACCCCTCAGTTCCTTCCCTCTGCAACCCTCCCCCTCCCCACTACCCCTCAGTCCCCCCCCTCCCCCACCACCAGCCCTCAGTTCCTTCCCCCCCCCCCCACCACCACCACAACCACTCCTCACTACCCCCCCTCCAACCACCCCTCAGTTCCTTCCCTCCCCAACAGTCCCCCCCCCCTCCTCCTCCAACAACCACCACCACCCCTCAGTTCCTTCCCTCTGCAACCCTCCCACTCCCCACCACCCCTTGTTCCCCGCCCCCCCCCCCCCCCCCAACCACCACCACCACCCCTCAGTTCCTCCCCGCCACCCCCATCCTCCACCAACCACAACCACCACCACCCCTCAGTTCTTTCCCCAACCCCCACCCCTCCTCCAACAAGTAACTGCAACCTGATGTTCAAAGTTCCACATACTCGTATCATTTGTTTGCAAACCAAACCAAAATCTCCTCTGAACAATGTATTAAATGCGCCGCAACCAGACATACAGAAGCGTACTTTAAATACACAATGCTGTTGTAGAAACCAAGCATGAAAATGGAAATGAAAACAATGGTTCCAGCTATGTACACAAAAACCCTGTCTTAGGCTAGGGGGAAAATTGCATAGTAACTATTTATACGCATGACAGAACAGGGGTGCGATTTGGTCAACCATACACAGTAAGGTAAAAAAATAAACATGCAATAATGCACTCAACAGCAAAATCATTTGGAATCAAAACGTCCAATTTCAAATACAAAATCAGCACATAGTTTTATACACAATATCCCAAAAACCCGATCCCAGGAAAGTGGGCATGATAAATTTACAACAATAACCCTGGCCTTTGGTTTTGCAGTGACTTAACAAATGCTACATAACAATTACACTTACATTTTGATCCATCTCCTCAAATACAAGTGAATATATATATATGGAAATCTTCTGGCTACTTTCAGCAGCACCTCAGATTAACACAAAGACATGTGCCACATCTATTTGTTGCTGTGCTTTCCCGTTTCAGTCACCAGCTCAACAACCAAGCTATACTATATATAAATATAATATCACACAAGAATGCAAGGGAATGATTTCACGCAGTCCATTCAAATTCATATGGCAGATCACAGGACCTTGAGTCATGAAGTTATAAATAACCACACGGACAAGTGCCATTGACCCTGATCAGAAAAAATACTTTGGGGGAAGAAATAATACAAACAATAATGGCAATTAAAAGAAAGAGAGACAGAGAGAGAAAAGAAACATGACCAAAAATAAATAAATTAACGAAACAACACCAAGATGAACCAATCACAGTTCTCCATGCACAAATATATAACAGATAAAACTATGAGCTGATAATCACTTTCCTGATCCCTTTTAGTATGTGAGCAAAATTAAGTACATGTACTTTTTTTCTTTTCTTTTTTCTTTTCTTCTTCTTTTTTTTTTTTTTAAGAGCGAAAAAAAAAAGAGCGAAAAAAAAGCAAGCTTACCATAGCTCAACCAGCCATAAAAAAATGAGAAAGTTAAATGATGAAAAAAACACATCAAAGTTACACCACTCAAGTTCACTTCCGTTACTCCTGTTACGCTAAAATTAACACAGAATCCAAGCACCTGGAAGTAATGAGTGCTTGCAAAGCACCCTGCAAGGCGAGAAACACCACAGCTAACACAATAGAACAAACACTTGATGAAAAACCACTTTTACACCTGCCTCCATGAAAGACCTTAAGATTTTTTCTGGGTTAATTTGTTTTCTTTTTTCCCCTAAAATTGTCTGCTACTAACAAACATGGATGAGAGACGAGAATGATCAGTACAAGAGTCTGACTCAGAACTTCAGCTTAAGACTGTCATAATCTGACTCAGGAGAACACAAATATGAAGCCATTTAAACCAACCTCTTCTAAGAGTGCTCACTTAGAAGTTAGCTATCCAGTTTGTCTGTTGTCCAATTCAAAGCTACCTAAAACTAGCTCTGGGCAAAAAAAAGAGAGATGGTCAAACTTTGAGCACAACAAAGCATCGCTTTAAGACTTATCTTTCCTTTCAGTGATTCACATTATTTTGTTTTTCTCTTGTCTCCAACAATACAGTTTTGGTACAAGATTCGGCAAGTGGTGATGCAAAAGTCATCAGTCAGCATGTGGTGTACATGGGGTCAAAGGATTGTTTGGGATTTCCAGACGTCTCTAAGAGAAATTTCACAATTTCAAGCCACTGTCAAGCGCACAGCCTGGCCAACGATTTTCCCCAATTGCTCCCTACCTCAGTTTCAGCTGCCCCAATGTCCCATCATGCATAAATCGACACAAACATGAAGGAAAAGCAGTTGACAATACTTCAGCATGGGAATGGTAAAAGGCAGAAGGCAAGTGCTGCCCTCTACCTGCCGCCTTGCACGATGTCCACACTATTGTTGGCTGATAGTTCCAGTCGAACTGGCGGACACAGTTTCTGGCCCTTCAGTATCTCCAGACCCTGAAACAGCACCAGAGTCTGTCACCACCACTGCAGCTACACAGTCACAGCAGTTCAGTTCAGTTTAGAATGCTATCTACGTGCTGAGGAAAGCCCATATGCGCTTCATCCCATCACTCAGATGTTTCCCCAGTGTGGTACTTTCTCTTTCTAACCCACACCACACACATATATACACACACACCCATCCCCAGCTTCCCCAGTAATTACATGTGTATCAAATGGCTATGACTGTGACTTGTCATTTAAGTTTTATAAGTCAATATTTGATATTATGCTCTCTCTTTTTTCTTTTTTTAGGGAGGGGGGAACAGCAAGGGGTGGTGGGGGTCATAAGAAAAACTGCTGCCAAACAAGGGAATTAGTGACCAGTTTCCTAAACTCTAACTTCTCAATTCATTCCACAATGTTCACATTCCATGCTAGAATAAGTCTAGTACAACTACTAATGCATTATAGTTCCATTCCCTGAGAATAGGATTGTAACCACAACTTGGTTCAATTGCAACCAAACAATTGCTCAAAACTTAAGAAACTCACAAACACTTAAAAAGAACCCTAATTTTAATCTTTTTTTTTTTTTTTTTTTTTTTTTTTTTTTTTAACATTTTTGGGGTAACCCCCTTCTGAAAGTGATGACAACAGTGAAAATGGTGATTTTAAATGAAAATACTGCACTTATACAGTTGCAGTTTGTTGGATGTCTGGAAACATTTTGAAGAATCCATTTCAGATTTCTTTCTCTCTTAAGAAACCAAAACCCAAAAACGTAAGTAAGTAAACATGGTGCTTAACATCCAGAGACCATAAGGCTTATTAGGGATGGGGCACAAAAACGAATACAACTGACACTTTCAAATGACCAAGATCTGTGGGACTCAGACACTCCACTCCCCCTTCAGCCCCATCCCTCAAACTGCCATCCATTAAATGGCAGTGATCATGCTAGACATTTTTCAAACCAGTGTGACATCTATAAGGTGGCGAAACTGGTTCACAGAAACTGGTTATATAATAATAGATACCTAGAACACCTAACCAGCACAGGGCCTAAGCACTTACATGTTGTTTGCTTGTACATATTGTCAATTCTACAAATTGTGACCTGACACACACATGACTGTCCATACTACTACCAGAGCTGTGCTAGCAAACACCCAGCTCCCTTCCCCACCTAAAACATGCGCACACACACACACACACACACACACACACACACACACACACACACACACACACACACACATGCATGTGCTCTCTCACTGTTTCCCATTTCTGTTTGTCCTTTTTCTTCTTTTTTTTTTTTTCCTTTTTCTTGTTAGAACTGGTCAAACAAAGTAACAGCCAGTATGTCAATATGCTTATCTTATCCAATAAAATACCAGAAATTAATGGTTAATGTGAACGGTGAAATAGTAAACATCACTGACCTCTCCTGCATAGGATACCAGTGGTGAGATTTCGCAGGTCACCGTCTCATCCGTGTCATGGGTGCTCTGACTGAAAACAGACAGCAGAGCCAGAGATACAGGAAAACTAGAGCACCTCTAGCTCTCAACTCATCAAAATCATAAACTATGCAGCTGCACCTACTGAATCAGGTTGTATCTGTGTTCTTGAACTCTAATACTTGTGACACACCAAAATATTAAGGGGAAAATCCCAGTCACTTGGTAGTCACTATTCAGAAAGTTTGTTTGCACAGATTAGAACTACTGATTGATACTTCTTTTATTGCCTTCAGTTGTTGTTGTTTTTGTGTGTGTGTGGTGTGTGTGTGTGTGTGTGTGTGTGTGTGTGTGTGTGTGTGTGTGTGTGTGTGTGTGTGTGTGTGTGTGTGTGTGTGTGTGTGTGTGTGTGTGTCTGTGTGTGTGTGTGTGTGTCTGTGTGTGTGTGTGTGTGTGTGAGAGAGAGAGAGAGAGAGAGTGCGTGTATGTGTGCATGTGTGTGTGTGTTTACATAGGTGTGTGTGTGTGTGATAGTGAGTCTGTCAATGCATGCTGTGTACATTTGTCTATGTGTGTGCATGCGTGCGCCCATGCAGGTGTGCATGCACGCATGCTTGCATGAACATGCATGCATGCATGAACATGCATGCATACACAGTAAAGATTCTTCACTTTTTGAGAAATGATGCAGGTTTTTCAGCCCACTTACACAGTGTTTAGTTGCACAGTGATCGGCATCACCGCTTACCTTTCTCCGTTTCCATTCAGATGGCTATTGCTGATGTGAGCCAGCGGTCGTAGGTGTTGTTGGTGAAGGATAAAAGGCAAGCGTTGAGGAAAGGGTGGACAAGACACAAGTGGTGGTTGTCAGGGAAATGTGGCCAAGTTAGAAACAGAGACCACAGACATGCAACAGAAACACTTGACTATGCTGCATGCAAGGACTGACACGTAAAGGGTTAAAACTACAGCAGTACAGGTCACTAACACTAAGTAACAGTCACACAGGGTCAAACTGACAATACCACATGTCACTAACAGTCGCACATGGTCAAACCTACAATACTACTTGTAACTAACAGTCACACATGGTCAAACTGACAATACTACATGTCACTACCAGTCACACACCTGGATCAAAGCTACCTCATTTGTCACTGACATGTAACAGTCATACCAGGCTAAAATGACAGTATCATTTGTCACTACCAGTCACACACCGGGATCAAAACTACACCTCATTTGTCACTGACATGTAACACATACCTGGCTAACACCACAGTATCATTTGTCACAAGTCACATACCTGGGTCAAAGCTACAACCTTATTTGTCACTGACATGTAACAGACATACCTGGCTAACACCACAGTACCATTTGTCACTACCAGTCACACACCTGGATCAAAACTACACCCTAACTCGTCACTGACACGTAACAGTCATACCCGGCTAACACCTATGCATCAGTTGTCACTACCAGCCACACACTTGGATTAAAACTACACCCTCACTGATCACTATGAATCATACCACAAAAACTGGCTGTAAAACATAAAGGATTTAAGCAGAACAATAAATCATGTGGTTAAAGCAACAACAGCAACAAATATTGCAATCCTTCAAAATGTACCATGCTCACCAAAACATTTGTGGTCCAACCATAAAATGAAAAACAAGATGTAAAAGACAAAGTTAGCTGTCAACTGTGATAAATGCACAATAAATTACTCTCACAATATATTAAAGCAGCCAAAATAAAACACAGCAGTCTGGATTTCAAAGGATTGCAATTGTTAAGCCTAGTACAAATCACCAAACAACATCTGAGTGTAATTTCTCCAGCTATTTAGGTACAAACAAAAAGCATCATGCTGAAAATGATCCAGTCCCTACATCAAATGGAAAGACCTTCACTTCAGTCAATGTAGAAATGCAGCCTTCACACTTTGCTGAAGTGGCAGGTATAAAACAGGTATTACGCTATTAAAGAGGATGTCAATTTACTGTCAGACTTTCATCCATAAATACCATAATGCCAATTTCCAGGCCAATGGCCCGGGGGTTTTCCAGGCAGACTGACAGAACCATCACTGTAATAGCACTGCACCAGTTTACATGTTAAGTGGCACTCACTTGCTGCAGGTTTAATTAACATTGTTTAGTTTTAATTCTACCACACTATATACAGCTACTTCCGATCAGACACTGGGAAGTATTAGTATAAAAGATTTATCATTGTTAAATGAAAACTATGGCAAACTCATAAATAAGAGACCCCCCCCCCTCCCCAGCCCCCACCCCCCCATTACATTCACACACACAAAATCAAGTAAAACAGTTTTTCTCTGTAGTAAGACTGGCTCAAACACACAAATTCAAAATAAAATGCTAAACTACTTTTACAAAACTTGCTAGAAAAAAAAAGAAGTGACATGCAAAGCTATAAAACACACAGCATAGTGGCTAGTTGGAGTTCTAATAAAGTTCTGTTACAACGCAAAGAATTCAAACTCAAAACAAAGGTGAAAAATAAGCACAGAATAAAAATCCATCTAAAACAAAGAACAACATAGGAAAGACACCACTGTATGCCCTATTGGCATGTTTCAGACACTTATGTGCCTTTACGATGGAGGTTTATTTAACTCGAATCGTGCACTTTGCTAGTTTGTGAGTAGTTTAATTTCATATACCGTAATAACATATTTTGAATCAAAACTGCATCAAAAAAACAAATTTGTTTTGAAAATAAGAAAATGTGTTCTGTGGAAGAAAGTTCTAAAAAACAGTTACACTTAGCTCATTCAGTCCTGTGCCTACATAATATATAGGCACCGAATCCTGTTTGCAAGAAACCTGTAGGTTGCTCCAAAATTATGCATATTTAAGAGTAGTACTCTGTCAGCATTGCTGTGTCAAGACTGCTGAAAAAAATATATACAAAAATATTTTTTTTATCTTTTCTTTTCAAAAGTTGCTGGTTTTTGTCAATGTAGTTCAAATAACAATGGTGTTAAAGTGATGATGATGATGAGTTGATGCTTAATGTCCTCAGATGTCATTTGACATATTAGGGACAAGTTGTGACCAATGCCGAAGCACGGTTCAATAAAAGCCACATACATAAGGTGTATGCGTGTTTAGCTGTAACCTGCCACCTGCACTTTTGGCAGAATGACCGGGATTTTTTACGTGCTACTGTGGTAACACGGGGGTGGAACGGATACCGAAATAAGAGTCAGCACAGAAAGTCGACCCTGGAGAAGAAAATTCTCCCGCCGTTCCAGCAGGGATTCGAACCCGCGACCTTTCAATCACGAGTCCGGCGCTCTAACCACTGAGCTATCCCCGCCCCCTAGGTGTTAAAGTGGTGGGAAAACAAAACTTATTTTTGTTACTAGTTAAAATAACAATGGTGTTAAACTTCAAGTGATGGGGAATTAGAAAACACAAACATCCATGAAACTGACCTCTGTATATCAGGGTAGGGAGTTCCGTCAGCATGCACAAAGATGGCACCAGCCGCCATGGCGTAGCGCCGATGCAAAGAACACAGGTCATTGCGGCAGGTCGTTGGCGTGTCCTTGGCAGCACCGTCAGCGTTCTTCAAGGGGGAGAACTCCTCCTCTCGCAAGACGTCCCAGACAGCAAAATTCCTGTCACATTTTACACACACACACCACAAACAAAACCAAGCACACCACACAACAAACACACCAACAGCATGCCACGAGGCCGTGCAAAGAGGGCCAAAGATCCATTAGATTCATGCATTTCATTGTCATGCAAGTAGAAACAGCATACACGATCATCAAACATGGCATGCAAGTATTTTCAGTCATCAGTTGGAGCAAAAAAATCACAAAGGCATACATTTGTTTGGGTTGTTTTTTAGACACAATTTGTAAAATATTTTTTAAGACAATTCAAATCCATGCACATTTAACACCATCAGCATTTTTGTTGTTGTTTGTTTGTTTGTTAAATCAATAAATGGTCATGCAAATTAACCAGGCAAGCAAGTTAGTTCAGTGGGGAAATGTGCCGAGAAGAATACAGAGTGTGCACAGGGTTTTAAGTAAGGGAAGCAATATGTTTTATGAAAATTTTGAGTATAATCAGGATAAGAAATAAAGATAGGTTAATCAGTGTTATATCAGTGCAATGGGGGAGGGGGGGGGGGGGGGGGGGGGGGACAGAAAAAAGGTTGTGAGAGAAATGGTTAAAAAAAATGTTATGAAAGGAATTGTTAAAATGAAACAAAACAATGGGAAAGCAATGTAAACACACACACACACACACACACACACACACACACACACACACACACACACACACACACAACCAGGTGTGTGCATGCACACACACACACACACACACACACACACACACACACACACACACACACACACACACATACATATATACTGCATATGTTAGTAGCATACCAACAAGCACCAAGCAATTCAACAAAAAACTGTTTTTATCCTAGATGTAGGGTACATACAATAGCAATACGGGTGCATACACATAATTATAACAAACATTCCTGGATACAATTCATTTGGTTCATGCCTGACAGTTAAACCATGGTTTAAAATTAGTTTGCTGATAGCAACCAACCACCAACAAGCTACAGCAGTGATATAATGTTTGGGGTGAAAAATGTGCGACTCTGTTGCTATTATTATTAAAGATCACTTTTGCTTAGTGCTAGTCTCTGCTTTCAAGTAGACTCACTGCACTCATGTCATATGTGATTCTGAATGAGTGACTGTATCCTTTTACAGAGCGTTTTTTAATATCCATCAAAGCAGTATGCTGACAGTGCTACTTGGTCGTTACATGGCTGGTGCCTCATGGAACTGCTGCTGTCTTGGCACAGGTTCTGTATACACCATACAACCATGTACCAGTTTACAGCGTAACTTCTTTCAAATTAGCCATATAGGTAGGGTGTATCTGTGTTTAGCTGTAACCTGCCACCTGAACCATGTGCATTCATTACATCCCTGCTGTTTGTATAAAAACTGGAACAAAGTTTTCCTGTCAACATTTCTCTCTTTGCTAACCAACACACACATGCACACACACACACACACACACACACACACACACACACACACACACACACACACACACACACACACAACGAAAAGCTGACACTGACACTAATAAACTCTTGTTCAATAATCATGTGCACCACATCCAAACTGCCCAAAGCCTGTGCACCAGCCATTCACCCATTTGGTTCAATCCCAGCCACCCAGTGGATATTCATCAAAATTCAAACTTTGTCCAACATGTCTTCTTGCCCATGTTTTGTTGGGCCTTTGACCTGACTTTCATCAACACTCAGACAAATCAATCATGATGATCAAGAGAAGCCGCTACAACTTTGTCATTCATTCTTCTTCTCCGAGCAATCGTAGCCAGAATCGCCACCCCTCATCCCTCCACCTCCACCACCATGAAGAAGGACTCTGCTGCTTTGTGAAAGCATTTCAAAGCCTATACTTGACAAGTTCTGAAATTATAACTGCTTACCTGTAAATAGTAAGTTTCATTATTCCAAAATTTATCTATAAATTACTGAATACATCATCCTTTCAAAGAACCAATCCCTGGATACCTTTTCGGTAAAATAAAAATAAAATAAAAAGGAAATAAAAATATTGAAAAAAACTTGCAGACTTAGTCATGATGACATAAAGCAAACCCTTGGAACCACGAAAATGGTGAATAATTAGCTAGAAACAGCCAGGTCTTCTGAGTACAAATTTCTTCCACATTCAAGTTTATGCAACACCAACAAAACACAGAGACTCCTATTCTGGTTAAATAGATTCTGGCTCCTGTTGAGAATCATGTTGACAAATATATATATCATTTCATTCTGAAGTGAACCCTTGTGGCTGACAGATGTTAAAATCCACAAATTCACTCACTAACTGCTCCATGAGTTCCTATTTTCAAATGCCATTACATCCTAATACTAGACATTATTTCTTTCTTTTCTTTCTTTTTTCTCTCTCAGTTTTTGCCAAACAAGGTCAGAAAATGACAACTGCTAAAGGAATACTTTTTTCATCAAATCTGCCCTTACATTTATTGCCTCTAAAAAGTAACACAATTTCCTTAAGTAGAAGTAACAGATAAAACTGTTTTTGTTGTATTAAATAACTCATTAAAATAACTTAAAACAGTGGCTGCGCTATGTACATAACTCGAAATGGCTGTACCTTTATATAAGCTACTTTTTTGCTTCTACAGCTCAACTGTTCTGTTTTTTTATGTTTTTTATTTAAGCTGACAGCCTAAACTAACTGCTGTTAACTGTTAGGCTGCATGACGGCTTGCCATTTTCTTTTCCAGTGGAACAAAAACAGCCGCTGCTCTTTTATGATTTAACAGACTGCAGTTAGGATGTTGGGAGATAAGTATCTTGGTGTTTTACACCCAGTCAACCAGTACGATCATGGTGATAGTTAGGAGGTACATGTGGAAGCCAGTTAGTACAGCATAATATTTTCGCATGTGACCAAAAGGCAGGCACACTCTTCTCTGAACTGCATTCTTTCTAAGTCAGAAAGAGACTTGTGCCCTGCAGCTGGCTGCTCACAACTCAGCTACTCACGTGGCAAACTGGAAGACATCGAAGACGAACTTCTCCATCTTGATGCCATTGGGAGATTCTGGCTTAACAGTGTTGCCGCTATCGTCCACGTAGGGGATCTTCTTTTTGGCCACATGGTGCTTCAGCTGAGCCTCTTGGGGTTTACTGCAAAAGTAAACCACGTTCCGGCAATGAATGCATTATAGTTTTTAGTGTTTTTTGTGCATGTGCATGTGTGTGTGGAGGGGGACGGGGGTGGAGGGTGGCGGGGAGAAGTTCACAGGTTGCTTTACATATGTAAAGCTACAGCAGCCACAAGAGCAGTGCCACCCAGTCCTACCATACCTATTTAAAGGCATACACTTTTAATTAAAGCACTTACACCTTTTATTGTTTAACTATCAATGTACAAATTGGGAAGACCAGGTGTACATTTTTCCAAGGCACCCTAACCAGGAAACCTCCACAACTCTGCTTAAATTTCCACCCACCGAGGGATATTTCACTGTGTAAAGTCAGAAATGCACAAGAGCTGCACACGCTAATTGTCCTCATTCAAGCAGAGATGCACTCAAGTTAGTTCCCTACCAGCCTAGAAATCAGAAGGAAAAGTGCAGTGCTGTGCTAGAATCAAAGCCAGCAGGTAGGTCTGAGGAAAAACCCAATCGGATGAATGTTGGATTGACACTTCATTTTCTCCTACCTCTCTGGCTCCATCCTCTCCAGCTCAGGTATGACTTAAATGTTTGTAACAATGTAAGAGATATTTTGTACATAACTGATATATATTATAACTTCTACTGTTAAACTGATTATTCAGAGTCCTGTGAGTAAGTTATATAACTTACCTACATATAATTTTGTTGTTCTCATTTATTATTATTTTTGGCGGGGGGTGGGGGGGGGGGGTGTCTAATATCACCATGCTATGAACAGACATAAAATACTGACTGACTGAATAAGCTTTTCCTTGCGTGCAGTGCATATATCTATTGGGCAGTTTAGTGAAGCTGGTTTGCACAAGTGAATGCACTTCATAATCTTTCACACAAGAAGTCACAAAAGGTCGCAGCTGCCATTTCCATGCCTGTTTCTGAGTAGACATTGCTTCACACTGTGTATCACAATGAAAGCTGAACCTGGAATTGTGATGCAGTACAAATGCCACCACTGTTGTGTTTGCAGGCAGTATAGGGAAAAGGTGATACAGTATGGAAGAAAAGGTGTCTTTGCATCATAGTTTGGCTGACCAGAAGAGTACAAGTGCATAGAAAAAAGAGAGGGGTTTTTGCCATCCTATAGCCCGTGCAACAAGTTCTTGCTTGTTGCCAGACACAATCTAACTACTGGCCTTCAAAAATGCCTTTAAAGTTGGCTCTGTAAACTTTGCGAATTCACTGTCTCTGCCTTCCATTGTGAAGAAAGTACTCAGCAGAAGTAAAAACAGCCAAGAGACTTTAGCAATGCCAGGTAAAAGTAAAGGGAGTTAACAACCCCATCTAAACGGCCCAACAGCAACTAGTTTTAGGACATGCACTGCCAGTGCTCTAAAACTGATTCAACATGTACAATGGACCTAATTTCATTCTGTTGTCACATTTTCAGTTTTTCCTTTCTCGCTGCCTGCAAAGCAAAGGCAGGTCAAAGTTCATTTAAATTATTGATGTTCATGCTGCCAATCAGAAACTGAAACAAAACAAGTGATATTCTCTTAATATTCAAATCCCCCCCCCCCCCCCCCCCCCCAGCATCAGCCAAATTTGTGCTTTAAACTCTTGACTGCCTGCATTTGACACAAAGCATGGTTAACTTAAAGTACCCACTCGCAGACATGCTTCAGGAAGTTGATGGTGAAGAAATGGTTGCAGATATTGCCAGCGTTGAATGCTAGCCGTCCATCTGCCGCTCGCTTCTCTGCTGTGGATAATGTGATTTCACTGTACTCCACCACCTGGTAGTGTTTGTCCACCTTGCACACCACCCCAACTGCTTCCTGCGGCAAAGTCTTCTCAACGACCTGGACAGTCAACAGGACTCAAGTCAGGAAGTGTCCGACTGACAAGACACTCAAGGAATGAAACAAACAAAAATGACACTACCTGTCAAGACTGTGAGCTTGCTACTGCATCAGAACAAAGGTTGAGGTCAAAACACGCAAAAGGTTCAAAAGAACACTTTTCTTCTAAAGTGAACAATACAAAACAACTTGCAACTTTCCTTTTCGGAACACACAAACGCTGAGGTCAAAACACACAGAAGGTTCAAAAGCACACTTTTCTTCTAAAAAGGCAAATACAAAACAGTTCATAACTTTTCTTTTCAGGACACATTCCTTCATTTATTGCAACTGTGACCTCCATGGTCATGACAGTGAAAAAGTAAAAACCTGCATGTCAGGACCACATGAGTGTGAAACCACCGAAGAGCAAAATCTTCACAGCACCAGCCTCTGTAGTGTAGTGGCTAGCACTACAGATTGCGGGTCGGAAGGTTGTGGGTTTGAATCTGATAAGTCGTCTGACTGGCTCCTACCCAGAGTTGGGAGTGCTGTGGGCCCAACAGCAAGGCTGGAACCACACAGCCGAGCTTCATCTACTTGACAGATGGCTTTGAGGGTGTTGCTCTAATTACCTGACCAACACCTAAGGTGCTGCAGTTCAAAGGGTCTGGTTAACAGCAGGATATAATGATGACAGAAAGCATGGACTGAGGCTCTGGCAAGTAGTCTCAAAACCAAAACAGACCTTCATAGCGTCAACAGTACAGATATCATCTTCCTCATCATCTATCACTGCGTAATAATAAACCATTTTTCCTGCAGCAAAAACATCCACAGTTAGTTACCTTAGCTCCGCATTCTGCGTTCTTTTCCAAGCAGAAGCCAATGAAGACTGGGTCAGCCATTTTCACCAGAATGTTGTCAACACAGTACACATGTATATACTGTGTGCCACGCTTTGTCATGTCATCCAGAATGCCATGCTCTTGCAGTGCACGGTATAGACCGCCATTCCCATCTGTCAGATGCAAATGTTGGTGAGAACACAAACACACACACACAACATTTTATGCAACAAGTATCTGAGAATGTACCAGAAAAATCCACTAACAAGCTCCAAAGTAATTTGTATAAACAGGTCTCTCAAGTTTTGCCTTTGCATAAAATAATGTTTTTCAACTTTGTTACTTGTATAATTTTTGTCCTTGAAGTTTTGCCCTTTGCATAGAATGTTTTTCAACTTTTGTTACTTGTATAAATATGGCTTTCAAGTTTTGCCCTTTGCATAAAATAATATGTTTTTCAACTTTTCTAACTTGTTTGTCTTTAAGGTTTTCTCTTTCAAGTTCTGCCCCAGCATGGCACATATATTCTGTCTGCATGATATATACAGAATCAACAAACCGACAAAATAATTACACACATCTAACAAACATTAAAATGTGAATTAGAAGAAAAAAAGAAAGATCTGGAAGCCAAAGAAAATGCATGTATGCTTTAATCAGATGAAAAATACAAAACATGAACTCAAACTGTAAAATCATGAACCCAAACTGTAAAAGCTTGATCCACTGACACTGGTTATTGCCATTATTTATCTATCACTCCTACCTTCTTCACAAATAATGTACACATGCATGCACACACACACACACACACACACACACACACACACACACACACACACACACACACAAGCACACACACACACATGCACGCACACATGCATGCACACACGCACATGTGCGTGCACTCACCAGGTGCTAAGGCCACTCTGTTAGGTGCTTCAAGGATGATTTTTCCATCAAAAGTAAAGCAGGGCAGACGACCCTGTTCAAAGAGAATGACATTTTCTGGCTGCAGGCCAAAGTAGCTGTGCTGCTTGAAGAAGTTCTCTGTTGCCTCTTTTGTGTGTTCGCTGGTCATGATATACCTGAAACATGCACCACATCAGCATCTACTGTACTGAAGTAAACTTAAACCAAGTAAACACTTCTTCTCTAAGGAATCAGTTCAAGCATAGAGTCACAGACCTACCTCATCATGAAGTCACCCCATATAAATCTATCTCACCATGAAGTCACACCAATCAAATGTACCTCACCATCAACTCACCTTCAACAAACTTAGCTCACCATCATCAGGTCACCCCAAACAAACCTACCTCACCATGAATTCACCTGAACAACCCATCTCACCTGACCATCAAGTCACCCCAAACAAACTGATCTCACCATCAAGTCACTGCAAAACAAACTGACCTCACCATCAAGTCGCCCCAAACAGACTGACCTCATCATTAAATCACCCCAAACTAACCTCAATATTAGGTCACCCCAAACAAACTGACCTCACCATCAAGTCACCCCAAACAGACTTCATCATCAAGTCACCCCAAACAAACCTACTTCACCATCAAGTCACCCCAAACAGGCTTCACCATCAAGTCACCCCAAAACAAACCTACTTCACCATTAAGTCACCCCAAACAGACTTCACCACTGAGTCACCCCAAACAAATTGACAAACTGACCTCACCATGAACTAACTACATCCCTGATTCAATCTACCTCACAACAGAGTCCCACAAGCAAGCCAATCTCACCAACATGCCAACCTTGTCAAACAAGCCAATCTCACCAACAAGCTAATCTCACCAACATGCCATTCTCATCAAACAAGCCAATCTCATCAAACAGGCCAATCTCACCAACAAGCTAATCTCACCAGCAAGCAAATCTCACCAACAAACCAATCTCACCAACATGCCAATCTCACCAAACAAGCAAATCTCATCAAACAAACCAATCTCATCAAACAAGCAAGCCAATCTTGCCAAACAAGCCAATCTCACCAACAAGCAAATCTCACCATGGAACGCTGCAGGCTTTCCCAGTCTCAGCCTGAGCCTGTTGCTGCAGCCTGCGGATTCTCTCTGCCTGTAGCTGGTACAGTGTCTTCCCTGATGGCAGACCCACATTGTACATGCCTTTGGGGTAGGCCACACCCAGGCGGGTACCCTGACCACCCGCCAGCAGCAACACTGCCACCTTGTTGTTGCCCACCTCTATCAAACCTGAGAGGCAGAAAGCACAGGAAGTCAGCAAGTATATAAAATAATAATGATAATGTACTTGTTTATACGTGCGATTTCTCCAAATTGGAGCACACAGCTCAATACAAAGCAAAGAAGCAAAATACAGTCAAAACAAACTCCCCCCCCCCCCCCCCCCCCCCCCCACACACACACACACACACAAGCATGCATACACACATGCACAGAGGGAAAACAAAGAATAGAAGCATCAGAAGAAGAGTACAGCTGGCAGAGAATTTGTGTGTCAAGTATTCTATATCATACAGTTATGATGACAACATACGGGGTTAGAGCTGAGGTATTGTGGGTGGGTTAGGTGGGCAGAGGGGGTGGGGTTTAACATGCTTTATCAGAAATTAAAACTACCACTCATGAGTTCAGAGGAAACCCAAACTATAAACCCTACCTAATGATTTCCTAACAATCTTTTTATTGGATACTTCTTCAGAATTGTGTGTGTGTGTGTGTGTGTGTGTGTGTGTGTGTGTGTGTGTGTGTGTGTGTGTGTGTGTTCATTATGTCACATAACCATACATCCTTCATCAGAGTGTATCCCTAATTTTATTACCTTTTTCCTGAGATGGAGGATTTCTGAAGGGATGTGTTTGTTCTATCTGCACTGTGTATCACACACAAACACTGTCGCTTACAGAAATAGCACTGGGTATTGTATTGATCAATGCAACAGATGTGCGATACAAGTCACGATTCTCTGTCTCCCTGTCCTCTCAGTTTAAAACACTTTTTCTATGACTGCTTTACTCTCTCAGTAATCTTTTCCCGTAGGGTATCTGCATCATTCTCATTGCACATAGCTGGTCCCAACTGTCCCTCTGCACATCCTGCTAGTTCTTCACTCTCTTCCCAAAAGTCAGCTCATCCAACCAGCATTTACACTTCACTGACATGCATGTGTGTGTGCAGATGATGAAAATTAGACATGATCTTGACACAAACTTATTTTTTACTTTGTAACATAACCGTCCTTCAGAAATTTGGGCAGAAAGTCTTGACCCCTAAAAACTACAAAACATGGGTGAACCCACCCTTCTGAGTCATAAAAGATGGGGAGCTCTGGTAAAAAGTGGTATATTAATGTTATACTGACAGGAAGAAAAAAAACTTAAGCAAACATACTTGATAGTATTCTGCAAAAGATTGATATGTACAAACTACAATATAGCCATGAACAATTCAGTATGTCATTTCAATGATTCATTCCTTGCAGTATGGAAAGCTTTTGTTTGTCTTTTAAAACTGACCATTCATATATATAACCAAACCATACTATTTCTGCTTTACTGACTTAGCGATACAACCAATCATGTCACAGTAAAATTCTGGGTGACTGTACGCAAAAGACATCAAATTTGTTCACCTCTTTTGCTATACTTTGTGATGGTGGCAGGATCAGTGCGACTGACGCTGCCACAGACATCAGCAGACAGAGGCTCAAGATGGTCATCAATCTTCTCAGAAACTGCCTTGAGTGATGCCTCAGCAGCTTTGAAGTACTTGTTGACTTCACCAAAGTCAATGCGGTTCAAGTCATTGTACAAAGTCTGCTTCTCACTGTCCGTCAGTTTCTCCCAGTACTGAAGAAGGTGGGACTGCCCTGCTGCCTCGAGGCGTGACCGTAAACCATCTACATCCATGGCCAAAGTCCTTGTTTTCTGTAACTGTTAATGCTGTCTGTGTGGCGTGCACGCCTGTGGTCACTATTCCCTCAGTGAAGGGAAGATGGTCTGCAGGGATCCTGAGTCAGTCAGGCGTGGATCAGCTCAGTATTGACTGAAGTAACCCACCTGGAACAAACCAATGACTGCATCAAATGAATTATTAACTAATGGCAGCATCAATGTCTCCATTGGGGGTTCAACTGAGGTGACAAACCACTGGTGATTACCACAGTTAGAATGTTGGTGTCATCTTATACATGTAGGTATTTAAAGCTCAAAATCATAGTCTTTGTTGCACATTTATTAAGATGTGATTACCAAAGTTCTAAATTGTGGGGTTTTCTTTTGAGTCTTTGAACCTTCAGTAAAAGATTACTTCCTACAAGAACTTGCCTTCTCAAAATATGTTTTGCCCATGAAAGCTGCCAAAAGAGTAAATAAATTAATAACATCAAAATAAAACTTCAAATCAAGGATTTTGTTTTAAAATGCTCCACTGATTTTATTTCCATTTTGGGATCCTAATCGCATTGGTGATGCTTAACAGGATTCAGTTGTAGAAGACACAGTCGGTGCCACAGCTGGTCTAAAACTACAGTACCCTCAGCCTCTTTGTTTTGTATGTTCCTTGGGTGATGTGAGCCTGATATTAAAGAGGTGGTATGTGTAACACATACCAGCCAGGGCACCTGTCATAGGTCTATGTGCGCAGCAAGTCCCTTTAATTATTACTTGTGAAAATCAGATCAAAATGTTAGTACAATAAAAATAGGCTCTACGAAAGTCTTTTGGATGAGACTATAAATCAAGGTCCCCTGTGTGTATATGATGCATGCAAAAGATTTCATAGGCACGTAAAAATCCTGTAATCCCTATAGTCCTTATCAGAGTTCAGTGGATTACGGAAACACAAAAATAACCCAGCATGCACTGGAAGTGTCAAGAGTCTTCAGAATGTTGAAGTTGGACACTATATTGGGAAAGAAGAAGAAGAAGGAGGAGGCATTTTAAAACAAAATCTTTGCTTCCAAGTTCTTATTTCAATCTCTTCTACCCTGTCAGACAAAACATGTTTTGAAGAAGCTAAGTCATTTAATACACTGCTTTTTTCACTTTGCAGTGCTGGTCTCATTCTCTTTTGTGTTAATACCTGTATTCTGTACCCAAGTAGTTATGCACTTGGAATTTAAAACACATGTCACTGCAGTATAATGAATACACCTTGAATGGCTGGAGTGAAAAAGCACGCACAAGTGCTTACTTCTCTCTTCTCACTACCAGGTTGAAATGCAATATCTCAAGAGTAAATCCATCCTAGCCTGAGCGAAACATGAACACAAAAGACACCACTCCTACAGTATTAACACCACTGCCACCACAATCTGACAGTCTCTCTATCTCCCCCAGTGTTAGCTCTGGACTCTGTCAGATCTTGTTTGCAAGCAGATTTATCTAGAGTGTACGCCTGTGTCACAAATATGCCAGAATGCTGCAAATAAGTTCCTCTGTGTTAGCCACTGACCAACAGGGTGTGTGTGTGTGTGTGTGTGTGTGTGTGTGTGTGTGTGTGTGTGTGTGTGTGTGTGTGTGTGTGTGTGTGTGTGTGTGTGTGTGTGTTGAGGGGTTGGGGGGGTAGATGGAGGGTGAGGGTGTGTGTGTGTGTGTGTGTGTGTGTGTGTGTGTGTGTGTGTGTGTGTGTGTGTGTGTGTGTGTGTGTGCGTGTGCATGTGTATTTGTGTGTGTGTGTGTGTGTGTGTGTGTGTGTGTGTGTGTGTGTGTGTGTGTATGTGTGTGTGTGTATTTGTGCGTGCGTGCATGCATGCGTGTGTGTGTGTGTGTGCGTGCATGCACACATATACGTGCATGCATGCATGTTCACACATACGCATACATGCAGCGTGTGTGCACAACTGCTGAACAGGCACTGCAGTTGACCAGAAAGCCCATGCAACCATATACAATCTGCCATCTGATAAATGCTTGCAAACTGTACATCATTCTAGTGTACCTTGAGCTATCACACCCACACTCAGACAAAATAATCACCTTGACCTCTTTGGGTGGGTGGCCAGATGAGGGACAAGGTCAGTGAAAGTAATACACTTTGTTTACCTGTGCCCAGCAGGCGTTTTCAAATCAAATGGGGTGGGGCAAAACTGCCTGGTCTAATAAAGTGACGACAGCAGCTGGTCTTGCAGCCACTTCAGGCTGACAGTCAGTCCTTGCCTTCCTGTGCAATACCACCACAGTGGGATACTGTGGATGCAGAAGGTACCCTCTATTGAGAACCCTGGCAGAGCTGTCGAAGGCTCTCCCTTTAAAGCCTGGAGTAGGTCAGAATATAGTCAAGCACACTTCGCCCACTGTCAGGAATGTCTTCCTTGTTCAACCTTCAACCATGTGCACATGTGTGTGTGTGTGTGTGTGTGTGTGTGTGTGTGTGTGTGTGTGTGTGCGTGCGTGCGTGCGTGCGTGCGTGTGTGTAACTAACCTCAGCAAACCATGCAGGCACAGGCTGCAACATGAACAGTATGGTGGGTGTGATCACACCCACCAGTCATGAGAAGAAAAAACAAAACAATGTCAACCAGAAAGACAAAGCATTAATATTAAGTGCACCTGAACAATCTAGTTTTCAGCAGAGCTGACATCATGATAAGAGATAACAGAAAGTGGCCCCAGAAAAGAGGCCACTGGTTTTAAAAAAAAGACGAAAAAAAAAAGACCACACCATCAAACAAACTGCACTTGTGTTCCCATAGCAACATGTATACAGTCCCACACAACCCACAGATTGCTCTTAATACAATCCCACCCACACTTCAAATACTGCAAGTTTCTAAGAAAGTTTCAGGCCAAAGATAAATGGACTTAAAAGGGGACATTTTTGTTCATTTTACCCCTACATTTGCTAGGGATTAGTTATACAGTAGAATCACAACAATAAATTATACCATGCTGTGTGCTCTTCAGCCATTCCTAAGTGGTGTAGATCATAGGCACTCATGTTAACTCAAAATGTAAGCTTTCAGTCACCACAGAGGTCTCCACCTACACATGTACTTCACGTCCAGGTTATTTTGCTTCAGAACACTGTGTGTTGCTCAACATTCCAGCCCTATTTTCCAGGAGAACAAGGTGCTCTAGATTACACAACGTTTTGCTTTTTTAAAGGTTTTGTAGAAAAGTACCATTTCCATTTTTTTAGCACTGTGTAGTATTCATGAAGCAGTTGATTGTGTTCTAGGTATAGTATGTGGCTGTTCAGTAAATATTTATTCAACTGAAGAACTTTTTGCTTCAGATCTGAGCTCCTAGGGGCACAGTTATGCTGGTTCACTTTACCAGTGAAGAGCTGAAAAACATCAGCTCATGGAAAAAAAGGTGTGCATTCTTCTTCTTTTTCTGCATATGGTCCAACTTCAACACTCTGATTCTGAAGACTCTTGACACGTTTAGTGCTTGCTGGATTATTCTGCCATTTCCATAATCCATCAAACCCTGACATGGACTTTAGGATCTTTAATGTAAGTTATCTTTCTGCATGCATTATACACATGGGGGACCTTGTTTTATATCTCATCCAAAAGACTTTTGTAAAGTCTGCACAAAATTTGACGCTGGCTTTCAAGAGAGTACTCTTGCTCAGTGTCACCAACTCTCCTCGAAAAAACACACAAACAAAAACAAATGGAAAAAACAAAACAAAAACTTTAACAAAACGTCTGCCACACATGCCAACCTTGCTCATAACATTGCATTCACTGACTGCCAGTGTCAGACAAAAAATGGCAGTACTTATGGCAGGGCCATAATTATTTTATTGATTTCCAAACATCAGTTTGTCACAAACTAGCCCATAGAATTGGTTCAAAAACTGCAGAGACTAAGAGTAAGAGTCTGTCTTGTACTGCATCCCTATTAGTAGGGCCCTTCACACTTCCTTGGATTGGGCCCCCTTTAACTGTACAAGACAGAGACATACACCCACCCATTCAACATGACCATGCCAAGTGTTAAACATGGACATAAAAGAAACATCTTTTGGTTTGTCAAATAACCGGGGGGGGGGGGGGGGGGGGGGATGATTATAAGGGTAGTACAGTGGGCAGAAGAAGAAAGCACTGTCAGCTCGTCTCAAAAGTCTTGCCCTAATCTGTTCAATGGCTCTCTCTCTCTCTCACAGGCAATAAAGTACCTGGTGCTCTGGACGCCTGTGATAAATGACAGGGTGTAACTGGGCCCTCTGCAAACATGGCACAGTAAATCTATACAGTGCATAATCAGCTTTACATCTCAGCAACAATCTTCACCAAAGTGGTCAGGCAACAGACAACTGCCTACACAAAGTTCTGAGCTCTGCAGTCTATTTCCAAAACTTTGCACAGTGGAACCCCTTTTCATGACAACCTCAAATAACAACCTTCCTAAAGAATTTTAACATTTGAATTAAAAGTGGAGTGGTTTTGGCAAGTGGCTTGTTTGTAACATGAAAACAAAGACTGGGGATGGGGGGAGAGGGGGTGGGGGGAGACTTGAAAAAAGGTCTTTCAAGGTGTGATCTTTTGTGAAATCAGGGTTCTGATGTCTGCTATACAATTCAGAACAGCTTACACTTTCATCTGGACAATGTTATGTACAGCAGACCTTGATTGGTGGTTCAGTTTTTAAAACAAACAAACATACAATTTATTATAATACATATATATAATTACAGTTCCTCATTTGTCTTAGTAACTACAGATGAAATAGCAAGCAGGGCAGATACTCTCCTTCTACTTTTCTCATTCTGTATCTTTTAAAACTTAGGTACTCTGCATCATTCAACACATTATCCAGAAAGCATTCCATTTAAATAAAATTAAAGTAAAATACTGTACTGCCATGAGATGCTTTTTAGAAACAAATGTTTTCATAGTCTGCTTTCTGCAGCAGGGCAGAGACTGACTGACCTAGCCATCTGAAAACTTGCTCAGAGATCAAAATAAAAACTTGAAATCAAGGAGTTTCTTTCAAAGATGCCCTGCTGATTTTATTTAGAATTTAGAAACAGAGCTTCATGAATGGTGATTAGCAACAGCTACAGAACAACATCAACTGTCCTAGTTAGGCCTATCACATGCATCGCCTCTGACATTTGGCAGGAGCTGTGTTATGTTCACTTCACTACAGGAGAAAAATCTAAAGTGCTGTGGTACTGGTAGGTCTCATTTGATGATGTTAGGAACAGCCAGTCTTTTACAGGTCCCTTACCAGGTCATGAGCTTTAAAGTTCAAGTTGGCATAAAAACTAATGAAGTACAAATTGTCTCTGGTGGATTTTTTTATTTAAAAAGAATCTCATCAGGTCAACAGTTAAGCCTTTTGTAATGAATGCCCCTCGTGTCCCAGTCCCATTGTGTCCCTTCAGCAGGCTTAATAAGGGTTAGGGTTTAGGGCCAGAGTTACACAAAGTTAATGACTGTATTGAATTAATGAATGATTGTATGGGCCTGACACTTGTAAATGATTGTCACTAGTGAGAGAGAGAATGAGAGGTGTGTGTGTGTGTGTGTGTGTGTGTGTGTGTGTGTGTGTGTGTGTGTGTGTGTGTGTGTGTGTATGTGTGTGCGCACGCGCGTTTGCGTGTGTGTGTGATTGTGAGTGTGAGCATGTATGAAACCATGCATGCATGCGTGCGTGCGTGCGTGCGTGTGTGTGTGCACATGCATACATGCGTGCATGCATACCTGTGTGTGCAGGAGTATAATTACAGCTTGTGAGCTATTCATTTTTCTTCTACAGCATGATATATGTCTAGCAGTAACACTCAGGTTCCAAACAGGAAAGTGAAACCCAACATTCAGTAGGCGTGTCAGTTCATTGTAGACAGAGATGTTAAAGTTCACAGCCGTGACTGACCGAAAAATATAAAACATCCAAATAGATCCTGTTCTTACACAGATCCTGTTCTTTTCTCCTGCTTGTGTCATCAAATGTTTTTCATTGAAATGGTATTTTTACCGGTTTCATTTATGCCAAGCCTAGTCACCAAATGTTTTTCATTGAAATGGTATTTTTACCGATTTCATTTATGCCAAGCCTAACAAACATACATGTATAACAGGAGTGTAATACTAGCATTGTAACAGCATTCTGAGAATAAATAGCTGTATGCCCTTCACGCTCTAGTTGCTTTGAAAACAGGAACTCAGTGACACTGTTAAACTCCCACACCTATATATATCTGTAGGCAACCCACTCAGGTCATGCAATCCACCACAAGAGGATATTATATATACAGTAACACCAAAGCTGGAGCAGTATCAAAGTAGCCTGCCCAGCATTATTATACATTATTTTGTCTCATTCCATCTGCTTGTTCATAATATCAGTGAGTCATTGATCAACTGACAATGACAATTATTTTGTCCCATTTCTTCTGCTTGTTTACCATATCAATCAGTCACTGATCAACTGACACTAACTACATTATTTTGTCTTTGTTTCATCTGCTTGTTTAAATATTAATTAATTAATGAGTCATTACCAAGTGACACTGACTGGGCATTAAAAATCAGTTCTCTGTCTATCATCTATTGACTGGCATGCTCATTTCCAATTTCTGCGATGAATAACAGACTTCTGATCTTGTGTAATCTAAGCTTATAAAACAGCTACCCCAACCACCATCTGGTAAACAGTTCTTTTTTAAGTAATCTACTCTCTCTCTCTCTCTCTCTCTCTCTCTCTCTCTCTCTCTCTCTCTCTCTCTCTCTCTCTCTCTTGTTAGTAGTAAATAACCATATTATTGGTATTTCATCATACTATTCATAGTGACTACATTTAATACATGTAGTAACCACCGTCCACAGATACTAAGAGTAATACATTTTACTATCCAGAAAGAGTCTGAACACACTGCAAGGTTTAGAACTGTGCCTGCTGATGTCTTAGTAGAACTATAATGTACTAAATTAGTGCAATCATGTAACTGCAAACAAGCCAGACATTGTTTATCACCTAGTATGCAAGCACTTTCAGTTTCACCCATCTGTAATAACCTAATCTACCAAATTCCAAAAATGTCATGGTACAAGAACATATAAATCAAGAATTTCTCACCTAGACAAAGAAGGAAACCAAAAGGGCTCGGAGGAAACCCCAAAGTATTGGCCTGGAAATTGACACCATACATGATATAATATTATAATAATAACATATTGTATTGATCAAGAGATAAAGATTCCGTGTCCCTGCTGGAAATCATACTCTCAAAGCTGCCACCACAGGTGATACACTAGCTTGACCAGGGTGAAGAGCCATTACTAAGAAGCTGAGCTGCTGTCAGCATCAGAAAGTATCAGAATGGGAGTACCAAGTGCAGACAAAACTCGACAGACAAAGACTCTCCCCTTGTGTCCCAAACGCCGACCCAAGACCACACACATCAGGTCAGCATAGGGGAACAAATCTCAACAAATCTCGCTTGACCGTGGAATTTGCATATTTGGTGTCCAAACAGGGATTGAGAACCTGGACAAACGTGGAGGCATTCGGGGGCACCAGGCTAAAGGTAGGTGATCTGGTGAAGACAGTTACCGTAGTCATTCAAAATGTCACAACATGAACACCTTTTCATGTACTTATGCTCTTTCCACGTACTTGTGCTCCTTTAAAAAAACAGTCCATAAAGATTTCCCTGGTGAACTTCTTCAAAACACCCTGTATTTTCCAAATCATTCTGACCCTGAGATTGAGTTTTGGGGCCTTCTATGAAAAACAGGCAAGTCTGTTTCTTTTTTTAAAGCAGTACGGTAAGCTATGTTTGACCCCTTGTTAAGGAAGTAGCCCATGAAGCTAAGTCTGCGCAAGGTGACGATGTTTGTTGTAACCAGGAGTGAACGTTGTCACCTTCCCTTTATCCACAGTGAATGGGGGACATCACTCCTTTTCCTCCTATCTTACGCCCACTTCCCACACACCAGCTAATAACATGTCTGGGGGGCTGTCGTTAGATAAGGTACTGAACCAGATTCCAGTGACGTCTGTGACCTAATGTTATCTGGCAATTTTAGGCCACGTGCAGCATCCCACACCTTGCTGCCACATCCCAACCATGTCATTCAAGCACAGAACCAGAGAACTGTCATGTAAAATGACAGATGCTTTGTCTGCAATTATATTTCCTTTTCTGTATTGTTCCTATCTCCTCTCTTGCCTACGAGTCCTGTCTTGTCTTTTTTTTCTTTTTCTTTTTTCTGTTATTGGTCCACTCTCCTGCCTTTTTCTCCAGACAATTATCCAATAATTATTTGTTGTTAGAAGACAGGCTTTTTGTTGTTGTTCTATGATTCTTGTTGAGCAGCCGGGAGATGACAGTGCAGCTTGCTGCCCAATAGCAATGATATTTGCCATTATAAAATGTGTTTAATGATTTATATATTATTATTGTTTCTGTCTCTCTTTCTTCTTTTTTTTAAAGAAAAATACATTTTCTTTCCAATTCCATACCTTTAAAAAAAAAAAAAAAAAAATCTTTAATACAACACTGATAAATCTGATGGAATAATGATACCAGCATGTCCTGGCCTTCTAGTTAAAATATATGTGGTTTTAAAAATAAAATTTAAAAAGGGAGAAAAAAAGTAATAACTAATACTGAACAGACTACTTGTTTGAAAATTTGTATTTGATGTTTATGTATAGATCTATGAATGATTTGTTTTATGTAAAATGTGTATGGACTGATTCCAGGTTTGACTTCAGAAAGGGTTGACTTCAGAAAGGGTAAAACACATGAGAATACTTATGATGTGTTTATCTGCTTATGACAGAGTTAGAATGACCTGAGGTGACCCTGTGTTTAGTATGTACATGTGGTGTGTGTGTGTGGTGGGTGGGTGGGTGGGGCGAGGGGGTGCAGGGGGACTCAAGTGTATGATTTTTTATGTATGTATATTAACCCCCCCCCCCCCCCATCATGTTCTTTGTAAAGTGGTTCAAATTAGTTTTTTAAAGAATTTGCACTTTTCAAATGATCATTATTATTATGATCATCGTTATTGTTATTATTATAATTATACTGGCAAAGGAAAATGTCTTGAACACTAATCCAACCACAACAAATGTCATAAACAGTACTGCATTATCTTATTCTCAGAACACAAATATGTCATGCATGAACACTGTGTGATAACAATTAACATTAACAAATGTCATGAACAAATAATAGGCCCTTACTGCAATGCCCATCAACCACAGATTTTTTTAATTAAGATACTTGTTCATATAATAATAATAATAATAATAATAATAAATTATTTATGGCATCCCATCTCGTAAGAGCCCAGAACGATTACAAAGATATAATGCGATAATGAAACTAAGCTTAAATAAACCTGGCCAAGCACACACACACACACACACACACACACACACACACACACACACACACACACACACACACACACGTCAAAAGAAAACTAACTTCAATTCAATGACCGTTTCTCAAGCCGTCATCCACGAAGGCAGACAGATCCTTGCAACCCAACACTACATAAGAAGTTGAAGCCGAGCGCAGACGACGAAACAAAACTTGAGCTCTTCTTCAACCTCTAGCTGTCTCCGTTTGGCGACAACACAATTACCTGAAAACAGTAAGAACAGCATACCTGTAAAGCTGCGTGTAGAGCAGTGCGACGATCCCAGATCAATGTGTCCTGTTCTAATCGTCACCAGCAGACGACACACTTTACTACAGAGAATGAACTGTTAACTCGCGAGACAGACGATCATCTGCGCGGCACTGACAGGAAGTGACACGTGTCACCACCGCCGCCTACATAGTATACTGCCGCGACAGGTTATAGTTCAACAGCAAAAGATTGAATTAATCACTTCATTTTGATTTTAAAGACTACGTTATTATCATATACAGTCATAATTATGCATTGCTGAGTGCTCTTTTCTACATTAGAAATCTCATTGAAACCTTTTCCAGAAACTCGAGGTGTAGGAATTTCAAAGAAAATGTCGTCTGCAAATAGTAGACCGACGTTGTGTGGTTAACTGTCCATTCTTGTCAAAGTCTGGAGAAGCACAGTTGTTTCTAGGATGAAAAAAATGGACTTAATTTTTCTGTTTAATATTCTGGTATTGTTGCTTTCGAAGTCTGTGCTATCGACATGTCACACGCAAGTTCCCACCCGATCCTGGACTACTTTAGCAAAAGCGAAAGTAGGGATAACTGTTAAAACAGTATTAATCTATCATTTGGGGTAACGTTTCTGTGCTTGATTATATCTACTAGTCCTTATCAGTGTAGTGCCGACTCAGTCAGTGACGGCCTGGAGCCAGTGCGCGCACGCCGGGCCACACGGTCACTGAGTCGACAGAATCTCGGTGTCCGAGTTCCGGCAGCGGCGCCCGCCGTGCCGGGCAGGACGGCAGTCCGGGCGACGGCCTCAGTGATCTGAGGGTCGACTTGGGTTGCACTTCCGCATTTCAGGAGGGGAGGGGCGGGTGTTAGTTGTCAGTAAGTAACTGGAATTTAATGCCAGTCCTGTCAGCTGCGGCACAGGCTACGCCGGGACTGAGGCCTGCACTGAGGGTCATACCAGACCAGTACCAGACCAGACCAGTACTGAAACGTGTATGCCTGTACCGGCCCCGTACGGGCATGTTCACTGGGTGGAGTCTCGGGTTCACTCAGTCGAGCCAGGGGCTGTGTGTGTGTGTGTGTGTGTGTGTGTGTGTGTGTGTGTGTGTGTGTGTGTGTGTGTGTGTGTGTGTGTGTCGTGTGTGTGTGTGCGGTGTGTGTGTGTGTGTGTGTGTGTGTGTGTGTGTGACTGTGTGTGTGTCGTGTGTGTGTGTGTGTGTGTGTGTGTGTGTGTGTGTGTGTGTGTGTGTGTGTGTGTGTGTGTGTGTGTGTGTGTGTGTGTTTGCGTGTGTATGTACTGACATCTGCAGTGCTATTGACTGCTTTGTGTGGGTGGGTGGATGGGTGTATTTTTTATATATATTTTTTTCTCACCCTTTTTTATTTATTTTTATGAATCAGTTTACTATCAGTCAGTGCTATTCTCCACTCTCGAGCGCTTGTCATGTGAGTGAATAGCTTTTTCATAGCGCGGCGTTTTTGAATATCCACCGAAGTGGTGTACGTACTTGCAGCGGCTAGCATGGCCGCTGGTGCCACATGAACTGAACTGCTGCCGTCAGTCGGCGTGTTCTGTGTACACCATACAACCATGCACCATGTCACTTCATGCACAGCCACATACGTAAGGTGCATGCGTGTTTACTGAGCGGCTTTAACCTGACCCTGGACGGAGAAGAAAATTCTCCAGCTGCTCCTGCAGGGACTGATTCAGAACCCGCGACCTTTCAATCACGAGTCCGGCGCTCTAACCACTGAGCTACCACCACTCCCCAGTGCCTCGTGATCACTGAAAATACGCGTTAGTCCTAGGTCATTATAGCTATGATGCAGTAATTCGAACTGTATTCAGATCAGATCTACAAAGTAAGTCCAAACACAAAAGTAACGTTGGAAATTCCACAACCGCTAGATCCAGAAACGTTACACCCAGGCTAACTAAGAGCTAGGCGGAAGAGTCAATCGGCTAACTGACCGAGAGCCCAAGTCCAACCGACAGCGAGCACCTCGTCTGAAAGAGACGGTTCCTAGAGTTTAACCACTTGATGTAACGTCAAATGCACATAAATCTGAAACAGAACGAGGCCCAGAGCGCTCGTGCAGAATCAACACACAAG
>OY757548.1:12912518-12920366 GCA_963584105.1 Alviniconcha strummeri | reverse complement strand
CAATGATTGGTTGGATATGTGCATGAAAAAATAGTTTTCGAGCATGAGCATTTAGAAAATGTTTAATTTTTGCAAGTTGATATAGCTTTTGAGAAACAGAGAGAGAGAGAGAGAGAGAGAGAGAGAGAGAGAGAGAGAGAGAGAGAGAGAGAGAGAGAGAGAGAGAGAGAGAGAGAGAGAGAGAGAGAGAGCTTCTTGTCGATGCCAGTGACAACATTAAATTTGTATCCTTGTGTTTGCTTACGCAAACGATTTTCCAGTGTTCACGCAGTAATGTCTTTTCTCAGTCGGTTAACCTTTGATTTAGAAGGGGGGGGGGGAGAAAGAAATTCTGTCTTTCTATCTATTTCTCTATCTATCTCTCTATCCACACACACACACACACAATATTTTTTCTTTTGCCCAGATGCTGGCCGTGGTGTCGGTGGTCTTCGTTCTCCTCTACATTGCCATCTTCGTGGCCGAGTCGCACGTGCTTTTCCGCGACGCCCGACCAGACCTCAATGTCACACTGAGTGACGCCATGACAGTGCGTGACGTGCAGCGCGTGACGAAGCCCAAGCTTTGGCTGAGCGTGCTGGAGTACACGTGCGTCGCCTACTTCACGCTGGAGCTTGTGGTGCGCACCATCTTCTGCCCGGACCGAGCCGTGTACTGTTGCCTCCTCATGACGTGGGTCGACCTCCTCTCCGTCATGCCCTTCTACGTCAACGAAATCGTCATCATGATCGACGCGTCGCTGGAGGACTCTACGGGGCTCTACGTCCTTAAGGCCGTAGGCGTCATCCGCATTTTTCGCATCCTGAGATTGACTCGTTACTTCTCGGGCCTCAAGATCCTGGGCCACACGCTGAAGGCCAGCGCCAAGGAGCTCCTGCTCATGATCCTCGTGCTGGGCATCGGGGTGCTCGTCTTCGCCTGCTTCATCTACTACGTGGAGCAGGCGGAGGAGGGCGCCAAGAACGACTTCAGGAACATCCCCATCGGGTTCTGGTGGGCGGTGGTCACCATGACGACGCTGGGTTACGGGGACATGTACCCGCGGACGGCCCTGGGCTATATCGTGGGCGCCATATGCGCTTTGTGTGGCCTGCTGATGCTGGCCCTGCCCGTGCCCGTGATCGTCAACAACTTCACGCTGTACTACTCGCACGCGCAGGCCAAGCTGAAGCTGCCGCAGAAGAGGAAGAACGTTCTGGTGGGAGCGGCGGACGCTCTGAAGAGCACGGAAACTGCAGAGAGCAGCATCGACGTGTCCAACATCAATGCCGTCCCGCAGGGCTCGCAGTCGTCCATGGGCAGTGCCGCCTCCGTCACCTCGCTGTCCCTGGACACCAAAGGTCCGGCCAAGGACCTGGCGACTCGGAAGGACAGCGACCACAGCGCTCAGGACAGCGTCGACTCGGGGTTCAAGACGGGTAAGTGTGGTTGGTGATGGTGATGGTGATTATTGATTACTCTGTGTGTGTGTGTGTGTGTGTGTGTGTGTGTGTGTGTGTGTGTGTGTGTGTGTGTGTGTGTGTGTGTGTGTGTGTGTGTGTGTGTGTGTGTGTGTGTGTGTGTGTGTGAGTGAGTGTGTGTGTGTGTGTGTGTGTGAGTGAGTGAGTGTGCGTGCGTGCGTGCGTGCGTGCGTGCGTGCGTGCGTGTGTGTGTGTGTGTATGTGTGTGTGTGTGTGTGTGTGTGTGTGAGTGAGTGTGTGTGTGTGTGTGTGTGTGTGTGTGTGTGTATGTGTGCGTGTGTGTGTGTGTGTGTGTGTGTGTGTGTGTGTGTGTGTGTGTGTGTGTGTGTGTGTGTGTGTGTGTGTGTGTGTGTGTGTGTTTCTGACTCTGTGTGTGTGTTTCTGACTCTGTGTGTGTGTGTTTCGGACTGTGCGTGCGTGCCTGAGTGCGCGAGCGCGCGCGTGAGTGTGTATTTCTGACTCTGTGTGTTTCTGACTCTCTCTCTCTCTCTCTGTGTATGTGTGTGCGCGCCCGCACGCGTGAACCAAACTGACAAATTTCCAACCTGTTCAGTCACCTAGTCCCTAGCTGGCTGATGTCTCAATCCGGAGTGTCGCCTCCCACCCAGCTACGTTTACCAGGTCTTTGAGTAGCTAATAACTACATCGTTTCTCACTATGTCTCTGCTTGTCTTGCTACTCAACTTGCCTTATTTGCTTCGAATCGTCCCTGATTGATGGGTGACTTCATGCTGCTGCGTCATCATGTCGTTGTCCCTCAGTGGCTGATGAACTCCATTCCATCCGTGCCACCTTGTCCCCGATTGGCTGACGACTTTATCCTGTGTGTCACATTGTCCCCGATTGGTGGATGACTCCATTTTGCTGTATCACCTTATCCCTGATTTGTGATGACTTCGTTTTCTGACCGTGTCATCGTGTCTCTGATTTGCTGATGACTTCATTCTGCTGTGTTACCGTGTCTTTGATTGGCTGTTGACTTCATTCTACGTCGTCACCTTGTCCCTGATTGGCTGATGCATTCATTCTGCTGTGTTACCTTGTGGCCGGTTGTCAGATGCCTTCATCCTGCTGTGTCAGCATGTCCCCGATCGGTGGATGACGTATAGTGTGTCTGTGTGTGCAGGGTCGGCCAGCACCAACGGGGAGGCGAGAGGGATCAGTGTCATCTTCACTGACGAATTGTCCAGCAGTTGTTCCCCCTGTCGGGCCTCCCCCACCCCCACCGTCACCGCCCCTCCCCCGACGGGCCGGAAAACATATTGCAAGCGAAATTCCATCCACGTCGGATCAAACAGCTCCTTTAGGAGAGGTAAGGGCTTCGCCACGTTTTGCCGCTGTGGTCTGAAACAGAGTGCAAAGCGTGGAGTGCTTCGGTAAAAATCAGCTAACCAAAGGGAATTAACTGGCGCTCCAGAAACGTTACAAGTTGGCCACACAACACAACAGCAAAGACCTGAATCACCTATGGTACTATTCACCTGGCATGCGAGTAAATTTTTACAAAGTACATAAACTCCAGTAAGGGTGCATCCTCGAAAAGAGGATACTAATGCATATTCATCAACATCACTTCTAGCATTCATAAGTGATACATATTTATATGCATTGTTTCTAGCATTTGTAACTGATGCATTTTCATCTGCATTGTTTCTTGTATCGATGACTAATACATATTCATCTGCATCGTTTTTAGCATTTATAAGTGGTACATTCTAATTTGCATTGTTTCTAGTACTGAATCTAGAATTGATAACTGATACACTCATATTTATCTGCATTGTTTCTAGCATTGATTCTAGAATTGATAACTGATACATATTTACCTGCAGTGTTTCTAGCACTGATAATTCATACATTTGCAGCGTTTCTAGCATTAATAATTGACACAGCTTCAGTGTTTTTAGCATTGATAACTGATACATATTCATCCGCATTGTTTCTAACATTCATAACTGATACATCTGCTGTGTTTCTAGCATTGAAAACAGATACATATTGCTAGCAACGCTAACTGACAAATGTTCATCTGCACTGTTTCTATTCCAGGTTCCTCGATTAATTCCAGGCGTCGTTCTCTGAAACCGTCCAATATGCGAGTGGATATTGTGGATGTAGATGTGTGACAACGGAGGCTGCACTGAAAACTAAAACAGACATGATCATATACCCCTACCCGGTGTCGGTCCACTGAGAAACAATATAAATGTGGCTATATCTGGGCAGAACACATCGCGTAATCCGTGTTTTACTTTAATATGCCACTCCAGCTACCGACCAGTTTGCTCAGTCGGGCTTCTCAGCGTCATCTGCAGTTGCCTTCAACTGAATTTATTTGATATTAAAGTAGGTACACAAGTTCTTCCACCTCGGGCCTCATTCTACACTTGCTGTCTTTAATGATACGCAAGGGGATTCGATCATGAATGCCGTAGCGTGGTTTTCCTTCTCCATACAGCCCCCCCTCCCTCCCCCCCCCCTCCCCACACACACATCCTTCCCTGCCCTCTCCCAGATTATCTATGAAAGCGATCGAGCGACCGGTACGAGCGGTTTTGTTCATAGTTTTGCCCATTTTCATTATTGCTTTGTGGCAGTGTCTTGTTTAACCGTGGACCTATAGCATACTTATGTCCATGGGTTTACCGCCGGGGGTACTGGCGTACCACTTCACTGCGCAGAATACCGATCCTTGTAAACGACAGCGTACACGCCCATCAGTCACTGTGTGCTGCCGTGTATATGATATACCTCGGGCTGACACTGTATGTGAATCCGACTGATGTGTACTTGGATGATTCTGTTTGAATGTGAGTGACGCAAAAGACGTGTTCAGGAACGATTCTGTCTGAGTATCACCAGAGTCAGTACATGTGAACATCACTTAAGATGAAAAAAAAACAAAACAAAAACAAGAATGACTGCAAGCGTTATAAAACAAGATCCAAACACACAAAAGTTCAAAAGAACGCTATTTATTAGGACAAAACACAACATGCATGTTGTTTTGTCCTAATAAATACCACCAGAGTCAGTATATGTTCAGGAAGATTATGTCTGGATATCACTAGAGTCAGGAAGGTTCTGTCTGGATATCACTAGAGCCAGTATACCAGAGCCAGTATGTATTCAGGAATGATTCTAAATGAATGCAGGAGGCCGTGCTCAGGAATGATTCTAATATCGCTGTTAGGATCAAGACGTACTCAGGAATGATTCTGTCCGAATATACTGGAGTCAAGACTTGTTCAGGAATGATTCTGTCCGAAATAGGAATGATTCTGTATGAAACGGAAATGATTTTGCCTGAATGTTATTGCAGTCAATTACAACTTGTTCAGGAATGATTACACCTGAATGTCACCGGATTATTATGAGGAGGATTATATCCGAGTGGCAATGATGCCAAGGTGTGCTGAGGAATGATTCTCTCTGAACGTCACTGGAGTCAAGGTGTGTTCAGGGAAAATTCTATCTGAATGTCACAGGAGCCAAGGCATGTTCAGGAGTGACTCTATCCGAAGGTAATATCACTGGAGTCAAGAAGGTTTCAGGAATGATTCTAACAAAATGTAACGTCATTGAAGTGGCCTTAGTCATGGGTGAATCTTTTTGACTGTCACTGGAATCACACTGTGTCCTTGAACGATACTGTCAACTGTGTAAATACCACTTGTGTCAAGACATGCCCAGGAACGGTCATGCATTACCTGAAGCACGGGAACCAGTATGTGTTTAGAAACGATACAATGTATTTTACTGTCAGTGTCACTGGTCAGTTAGACATGTTCGGGAATATAGCTATTGGTCATTGAAGTCAATGTTTGTCCACGAACGATACTGTATATCTGAATGTAACTGGAGTCTAGATGCTTACAAGAACCATATTAAGTAAATGTCACTGGGATCAACATATGTTTAGGAACAATACTATGTGAATGTCACTGGAGTCCAGCTAATTGTGTTCAGGAACAGCGCTGTTTGAGAATCACTCGAGTCGAGATGTGTTCGCAAACGATGTTGTCTGAATGCCACTCGATGACGAGTCTCTGAACGTCACTTGTTCGTGCAGATGTGTCCTGGAATGAGATTATATGAATGTCAGTTGGGTCAGAACGTATCCAAGATCGACATTGGATGTCACTGGATTCACGATATGAATGCACGATACCGTCAGAATGTTATCGATGCCAATAAACATTCAGGAAAGACCCTGTTGTGTTGAACATTATTGGAGTCAAGAATGTTATTGAAGTCAAGACGCATTTAGGAAAGACCCCTCCTTTCTGAACAGTATAGCTAAACTCGGGATGTGCAGACTAGAAAATACAATCAGAATGTTATAGAAGTCAAGAAGCGTCCAGGATCTGTTTTTTCTTCTTCTGGACATCACTGCAGTCAAGATGCTCAGCCTAGGAATGATACTATCAAGATTGTACTTGAATCAAGATGTGTCTAGAAACGATACTACCCAAACGTTACTTGAACCAAGATGTCCCTAGCAACGATTCTGTCTGAATGTCACTTGAATCAAGATTTATCTAGGGACGATATTATGAGAATGGTACTTGAGTCAAGATGTGTCTAGGAACGATATTATGAAAATGGTACTTGAGTCAAGATGTGTCTAGGAACGATACTCCCTGAACTTCACTTGAAGCAAGATGTCCTTAGGAACGATTCCGTCTGAATGTCACTTGAGTCAAGATGTGTTTAGGAACGAAACAATGCCATGTATATGCATCACTGAATGTTACAGGCGTCGAGGTACGTATTAAGATTGCATCGCAACGTACAGTCCAGCGGAAAAACAAACTCTTGTGCAGATAGTTACTCGTACTTTTGACTTGCTCGTCTAAATGGACACTGTCGCGAATGTAGCAGCCTGTGAATGTGATTGTTTTTCCCTGACCAAAACGCAGTCAACGTCACTTGCGTTCGGATATCACTAGAGAAAAACTCGAGCGTAATGTATATATAATTATGTCAGTCACACCACATTTCCTGGAAAACCAGACGTTTAGGTGACTGCCTTAAACCGTTACCTGTTAATAAGTTTGTCTGTCTAATTTGTTTTACGGAAACGTCGCATGTGGACCTGTTCCAAAGACAACTCCCCCGCTGCGAGTGTACGTACTGTGGTGGTTTGAAATGTTTAACACGAGACGCTTTGTTGTTTGATCGCATATCTGCAGCTGCATCCCTTCCTCACCGACGTCGTGTAGATGGTCATCGCCACAATTGTATTATTATCATGAGTATCATCACATTATTTATCATTACAATGCACTACGATATGCTCGACAACAACAACAAAAACGAAAATGGAAAAAAGAAAAGAAAAAAAAATGAACATAACTGAGCAATTTTTTACACGAATTCACGACCCCCCCCGAAAAATAATAAATCTGTCTGTTCCTTTTTTCAAGGCAGCCAGAACTCGATGGACAGTTGTCTGGGGGGAAAAACAATAACAACAAAACCCCTGTTCTCAGATTTCACATGGTAGCACTTAGCAATATATTGGGGCTGGCTGGTTCAGTCTACCGCTCGCATTCTCTGGACTCGGAAATAGACCGAGAAGACCATTGACCTCTCGCCGCTCTCTGACTGACAGGCGAGCCTTAGCCAATCAGCGACCGCGTTGAAACACGCCTCCTTAGATAAGCCTGTGGGCTGTCCAAGTACCATTATTTGTGGTGTAAACAATATGTATACACGTACTTTTTTTCCAGATCAATGATCTAACGCCTTGGGTCTTTGCAGTTCGAATTGTGAGTTCGAACACATATTAAGTTGTTTACTCCGCTTGAGTAGGTGGGTGGAGCTATCTGGATCAAAGCGAGAAGTCAGTTGTTGTATGGTTACGTTGTTTTTGCTGTAGCAGCTTAGACATGTTCTGCAGTTCTGTCCTCATTAGAAGGAAGCACGGACACAGCAGTGGCCCCAGGGAAATACTTATAGAAATGTTCTGGGCTCCAAAGAGGACCTGCTACAGACAACCAAAAATATCAATACCATCAAAAACTAGACGTCTGAGGAAAAATTGTGGAACGCCGAAGAAAAGGAAACGTCCTCCGTAAATGTGTTTCATAGCATATCTGTGTCACACGCAGTGAATTAGTTGAAGTGCATAAACTATAAACAGATAATTATGATTCCAAAAAACTTCACTTTCCGATGTGTCTGAAGTGGCTGTCTTGACTTCTCACGGCCGCACTGTGTGATGTTCATTGGTGATAATTTTGTAACATATGGTTTGTATCGGAAACTGATATTCTGTCTCATTTTTGTCCATGAAACGAAGACTGTCTCTTTCTCTCTGTGTCTCTATGTTTGTCTGTCTGTCTTTCTGTCTCTATAATTGACTGGGCATTAAAAACGAATG
>OY757548.1:12893980-12905618 GCA_963584105.1 Alviniconcha strummeri | reverse complement strand
CTGAAAACTTCGACTAAGTGTGTTTATGCAGCGGTCTATAAAAATGTCGGAATGAACTAGATTAAAACCAAAACGAACAATGATATTATTATTATTATCATTAAAAGCCACGAAGCCCCCAAAAGCTAGATCTAAATCCGCTATCATTTCCTTTACTGAAATGTCTATTAAATTGTCTGGACGAAACGGGTTAAAGTTGTCGTGGCGGGTAAGCCAGGTAAGTCCGAAAAGATTTGTGTTTCTCTTGGAACACAGCAGTAGAAACAGAATAAAAATATTACTCAGTGGTTCTGTTGTGCAGACCAGATGATTCTTCTTCTTTGCAGAGTGAAACGAACATTTGCTGGTACTTCGAATTATTTACACATAATATTTTATAATCTTAAAGCTGGAATCCATGGTATTCACACCATGTTAAAAAACGTGATCAAAGCAAATAGTGCCTTACATGTTTAGAGAAAATTTCAGTACCTTTCGTTGAACACATACACGCACACGCGCGCGTGAACACACACGCACACGCACTGGCGCACGTACGCGTACGCACGCACGCACACACGCGTAAAGCCGCCTTCTCAAAGCAAAGATTACAAATACATTTGTATTTATCTTTACTCAGACTCAGTGGTGACGGTCACTGGGTGAAAGTTTTAGTGGTGAATTATCCTCGGTTGTTTTTTGTGGTGGTGAATTATCCTAGGCTGCTTTATTTCAGTGATGAATTATCCTAGGCTGCTTTATTTCAGTGGTGGACAAGTAACTGTCCTAGGCTGCTTTATTTCAGTGATGAATTATCCTAGGCTGCTTTATTTCAGTGGTGGACAAGTAACTGTCCCAGGCAGCTTTATTTCAGTGATGAATTATCCTAGGCTGCTTTATTTCAGTGGTGGACAAGTAACTGTCCTAGGTTGCTTTATTTCAGTGGTGAATTGTCCTAGGTTTGTTTTATTTCAGTGTGAATTGTTCTAGTTTTTTTTAGTTTTTTTTCTCTTGTTTCCCCCCCCCCCCTCCATTTCCGTGGTGAACTGTCTGCACTCCCTCTGAACACACCGGAACTTTGGAGTCTTCTTCTTCCGTATATCATAGTTCGGCCGGAGCTGTGTGAAAGTCGCCGAGGTGGCCGTCCTGGGCTGTCCGTCCTAACTAGCCTTCTGGTTTCCGTGGACGTAAAGCTGATATTGAACCATGCTCACGCACTGGTCTCAGCTTGTCCCTAACAATGGCAACCGACATCCGAGGACATAAATCATCATCTGAAGAAGAAGAAGAAGTTCTTCCGTATCAGTAGCGTCTAGCCTCAGTAGGGGGGGGGGGGAAGTGTCTTTGCGTCATTTTTTGCCGTGCTGACCAGACTGACTGAGATCGCGAGATTTCTTTATTGCTTGTTGCCAGACACATTCCGACGACAAGCCTCCAAAAATGCCTGGCAGTGTAAAATTCGCGAATTCACTGTCACCGCCTTCCATTGTGAAGAAAGTACCCACCGGAAGTAAAAGCAGCCAAGGGACTTAAGCAATGCCGGGCAAAAATGAAGGGAGTTAACAACCCCGCCTGAACCGCACAATACAACCAAAATTCCCCTAGCAAACAGCCTGTTCCCTTTCCAGTCTGGAACATGAACGGCACACACACACACACACACACACACACCACACACACACACACACACACACACACACACACACACACACACTGACACCCCTCTCTCTGTCATGCGTTTTCTTTTTAATTGTTTTGTGAGAACCGGTCTGGCGAGACAGCCGATACGTCTGACCGTTCGCTGATATTGTTTCCGGTATAATTACGCTGATCTTAACCGGTAAAATACCGGAAATTACTGATTAAAGCAAACCCTGAAATACCAGAAATCGCTCCAAGCCAGCCCACGAAGGTCACATTAGCATGAAATAGAAATAAAGAACAAACTGCAAATGACAGCGAAGGTATGAACTACCGACAAAATTCAAATTCCGGCGAGGGTATGAAGTACCGACAAAACTGAGTACGGTGAGGGTATGAACTACCGACAAAATTCAAATTACGGCGAGGGTATGAACTACCGACAAAATTCAGTACGGTGAGGGTATGAACTACCGACAAAATTCAAATTACGGCGAGGGTATGAACTACCGACAAAATTCAGTACGGTGAGGGTATGAACTACCGACAAAATTCAAATTACGGCGAGGGTATGAACTACCGACAAAATTCAGTACGGTGAGGGTATGAACTACTGACAAATTGCAAATTACGGCGAGGGTAACGGATGGTAACTCAGTCGTGTGGCGTCCCGGATGGTTTGGCCCGGAATGACGTTAAATAGTCACCACTGAAGAAGCAACCGACTGAATGATACGTACGGATGCCGCGACAGCTTCAGTACAACACTGCCTTTACTTGAATACTATAACCCTTTGCTGGAGTTTACGTACTTTGTATTTACTCGCATGCCAGGTGAGAGGACAGAGGTGAGAGGAGAGCATTGGCGTAGGCCGAATCAGGTCTTTCAGTTGCTGTTGTGTCTTTCGAGCGCTCATTTCAACTCCGTAAGTTTGTTTGTCAGTTGCGGATTTTAACCGGCGATGATGTTGAACAGTCCTCAGTGAATGGGTATTTCATCAGAATCCAGCGGTGGAGCCTACTTCCTCGTGTACAAGACTGGCTGAGAAGGCGGGAAAGACCAAGTCATTAGCCGGCACTCTGGCACGGCAGTCTCAGGTAGGTCCCTTCTGGCATCAAAGGCACGCCGACCACGCCGCCAGAACAACTGGTAGAGAACGTTACTACCTCCCCTCCCTCTGTCTCTCTCTCTCTCTCTCCCTGCCTCCCTCCCGTCCAGCAACTGCTGCGCCGCAACTCCCCGTCCCTCCCTCCCCCAACACCTCCCCGCCCCCTCTCACACACACCTCCCCGCCCTCTCCTTTCTCTTTCCGACCGTTGCGTTCCGTCAGCACGGTGCTTTGGCAAAGCATGCTCGGCAGGAACTCGCCTACTCCTTCTCCGCTCGAGGAAACGACACGTGCAATGGTTATAAGCCGCATTAAACGTCGTCTTGCTCGCTACTACCGCACCAGTTCGCCAACTATCACCAACAATCTTGGTTGACACCACCAGCCTACACCGGTCCCGAACTGATCGCCAAAGAGGAATAAATGCCCGAGAAGCTATGCAGTAGATCTCTTGGAACCCGAAATGGTCGTTAGTTAAAGAAAAAAGAAAAAGAAATATAAAAAGAATTAAAAAAAAAAATTAACTGAAAAAAACGAAGAAGCAGAAGAGGAGGCGGAAGAAAGACAGAGAGAGCGAGAGAGAGGGGAAAAAAGAGAGAGGGGAAAAAAGAAGAAAAAGGAACTCATAAATTATTATTCTGTCTGTGGCCGTCTGTCGGCGAAGACTGACTTGGCGGCGCAACGATCACCTTTCCAGTCGTGTGAAACTTGGAAGACCGGTATCAGTGGTTCGCCTCACAGCCTAGGACGTGACGGAGCCGTGGGGTGACGGTGTCACTCCACTTTGCAAGGTCGAGGCGGCCGGGAGAGCTGGCACTGAGTGACCGTTTACCATGAAGCTGCACGTGCTTCTCGCTGTCCTGTTGGGAATGTTGCAGACATGTGTGTTGGAGAAGGACGGTGAGTGACCCTTTTCGTTTTCCTTTTCTTTTTTCAGTCTTTTTCTTCTTTGGACGTTGACCTTTTTCTTCAGTTTTCTTCTTCTCAGGGCGGTGAGTGACCTTTTTCTTCAGTTTTCTTCTTCTCAGGACGGTGAGTGACCTTTTTCTTCAGTTTTCTTCTTCTCAGGGCGGTGAGTGACCTTTTTCTTCAGTTTTCTTCTTCTCAGGACGGTGAGTGACCTTTTTTTCCAGTCTTCTTCTTCTTCTCGTAGTTGTTCCTCTGCAACTACACAGCCGCGGCAGATTTTGCGTGTGCAGCAATTTTCCGTTCAGTTTCATGCACGTGAACTATGCAGTGTTCACCACCACCATACGAGACACGGACAGCTGCAATGACACCTATTTCACGGTAGGAGTCTGGTGACTGACTACGGTAGATCTCTATATTCTGCGTTTCAGCAAGCGTGTGTAGATCAGTCTTTTAGTGAACTGGCACGTAAGTAAGTAAGTAAGTAAGTAAGTAAGTAAGTAAGTAAACATGGTGCTTAACGTCTACAGAAACCATAAGGCTTATTAGGGACGGGGTGAAGGGGGGGGGGGGTATGGGGGAGGGGGAGATTATATACCTATCGCTACACTGTCACCACCAGAATGACTTCTGCATTAAGGTGGGTAGCAAAGAGAGCCATTTTATTGTTTCATAATATTGTGAGGGACAAAGTCACAAGACTGTGTCAACAGACCACAACTTTTGAAGAGGAAGGACAGCCGAAGCGGGTTCGAACCGAGGTCCCTCTGCTTACCTGCCTGACGCCTTACCGCTAGGCCAAACCGGCTCACGGGAACTGGCACACGTGTCATTAGGCTCAGATACGGCGATAGAAGTGAGACGTCGCATAGTTCGTATGTGCGTAGAATGCAGACATTCAAGTATGCGTGTGTTGACTTCAAAGTGTCGGGAAGCACGACTGGCGTGCGCGAAAAGAGGCGGCGTCAGCAGTTTTTTTAGCATGTGACGGCGACGAGATGGAGGGCTGCTGGCTGACACTGAAGAACAATGTAAACACACAGAAAGTTCGTTAGTTCTTTGGTATCAACGTCCCCATCAACCGCATAGGGTCACCTCAGGACGAGTTTTTGTTGTTGTTTTTTGTTTTTTGTTTCGTTGTTGTTTTCATGTTGTTTAATATAAACATACATATCCGTCGTTGCAAAATGAATTTAGTAAATTATGTTTGTGAGCATTTACTACAGCCTAGCTTGTTTAATGCTCATGCAATGACTTTGATTATCCATGTTTTCATGAATGTAAAATAAACTTTGTTTAAACCACCTCAGGACGAATCAAACAATCAAGCTAAAAACGGTCACATTTTGCCAGCACTTTGAACCCCAAACAGCACTGTGTGGACTCCAAAGAAGGCGAGAAAATGTATGAAATCACAAACACATGTCTGATTATATAGTATAATACCCAGTCTCACTAGCATGTTTTATATAAAGCCGAAAATAAGTAAGGAGAAGATCTGGACAAAACTGAAGGTGAAGGTGGACAAACCTGGAAGATAGGAATTAGGACAAGCAAGAATTAAATTTAGCTGTGTGTTCTCAACGGAGGAGACCATAATATCTGCGTCCGCAGTACCCCACTGCGGGAAAAATACAAATACAGCTTTCACTGCCAAGTGTCAATAATTGCGTTAGGAATATTTTGTGGTGCCAAGTACACACATCACACATTCACGCCAATCATAAAACAACAGATTAAATAACAACAACACCAGCAAATAAATAAAAACATTCCGTGATCAAGCCAGTTAGATGGGGACTGTGACACTCGGAGCAGGTTCAAGTTCAGTGTTTATCAGCACAATGATAAAATCAACAAACAAGGGAGTTAATAAGCGCTCGAAATACGTAACACAAGTACAACAACAAAGACCTGAGTCGCCTACGGTAACTCTCAGCTGGCATGCCTGTAAACACAAGGTACATAAACTCCACTATAGGTCTCTGGTGCGCATGCCCATGTGTATTTGTATTTTTAACACAGTGATAATCTGAAAGCTTTTGCAGATCCCAAGTAACTTGCCAGGCGAAATGCTCTAGGTGCTTGACAATACGCGTAAACTGACATATAAACTGACGTATATCACAAATTACAACGTGAGCCGGTTTGGCCTAGCTGTAAGGCGTTAGGCTTGCTAGCAGAAGTACATTTGTTCCATTCTACAATATGCATAAACTAACATATGGGACAAATTACAACGTGAGCCTGTTTGGCCTAGTGGTAAGGCGTTAGACTTGTAAGCAGAAGTACCTTGGTGCCATTCTACAGTGTGCATTAAATGACATATTGGACAAATATCAGTGGGAACCAGTCTACTGAGGACTCGTTCGTCTGCAGACTATAATCAAACTCACTTCTGTTGCGAATGTTGGTTTCATTCGCTGGATATGACCCTGTTTGAGTGATTCTGATCATATTTATGGCCCAGAATGGCGTTTAAAATGTCTCAGGAATTTCCGACCGTCTCCTTGGATATTACCCGAATTAGAAAACGATCGTACACGGAGCTTTGGGGCTTCGTCCTTTAGCCCAAAACAACGCTGTGTGGTTGGTTGAACTTGTTTCACACCGAGTTGCTTCCGAAGAGGTACTTTGTGGGGACGGAGATCCCAGGAAGTGGGGGAAGAGGGAGACTGCAGCCTACCTGTCGCTACACTGTCACTAACAGGATGATTTCTGCATTAAGCTGGACAGCAGTGATGATGATGATGAGTTGATGCTTAATGTCCTCAGATGTCATTTGACATATTAGGGACAAGTTGTGACCAATGCCGAAGCACGGTTCAATAAAATCCACATACGTAAGGTGTATGCGTGTTTAGCTGTAACCTGCCACCTGCACTTTTTGGCAGAATGACCGGGATTTTTTACGTGCTACTGTGGTAACACGGGGGTGGAACGGATACCGAAATAAGAGTCAACACAGAAAGTCGACCCTGGAGAAGAAAATTCTCCCGCCGTTCCAGCAGGGATTCGAACCCGCGACCTTTCAATCACGAGTCCGGTGCTCTAACCACTGAGCTATCCCCGCCCCCCCCCCCCCCCCCCCCCCCACGGACAGCAGTGAAAGCCTTTTAAGTATTTCATCCAGTGAGAGGAGCAAACTCACGAAGGCAGTACCCACAACCAACAACTTTTGAAGAGAAATGACAGCCGAAGCTGAATCGAACCCCGGTCTTTCTGCTTGCCAGCCTACCGTCTTTCCGTCGCTTGGCCAAACCGGCTCACTAAGTGACGTCCCCTGAACACACAGCTTCAAAATGGTATCACTGACTGCTCAATGAAAATCGATTTCAGCGTACAATTATTGGCCTGGACCCATATGCATGTTGAGAAAATAAAGGTAGATAGCCCGTAACTGCGATTTGCTAAAGAGTCCATAAGTCCGGCTCATCTTCCACATGCACGAGATGATGATGATGATGAGTTGATGCTTAATGTCCTCAGATGTCATTTGACATATTAGGGACAAGTTGTGACCAATGCCGAAGCACGGTTCAATAAAAGCCACATACGTAAGGTGTATGCGTGTTTAGCTGTAACCTGCCACCTGCACTTTTGGCAGAATGACCGGGATTTTTTACGTGCTACTGTGGTGACACGGGGGTGGAACGGATACCGAAATAAGAGTCAGCACAGAAAGTCGACCCTGGAGAAGAAAATTCTCCCGCCGTTCCAGCAGGGATTCGAACCCGCGACCTTTCAATCACGAGTCCGGCGCTCTAACCACTGAGCTATCCCCGCCCCCCACATGCACGAGTCGTCAATAGCCTCAGAAATAGCTGTAGCTCGTTACGATCGCCCCCCATCCCCCACCTCCCCATCCCCCCTCCCATTCTCTCGGTAGCCCGATTTATTCTTCTTCTCCAAAATCAGGGGCCAGGTATCAGGGTTCGCGTTAACAGGTAATTTCTTGTATTTTACCGGATAAGATAAGCATATACCGGAAACAAAATCAGCAATCGGTCAGACGTACCGGCTATTATTTTGTTTGACCGGTTCTGGAAAACAAGGCGTAAAACACCAAATTACTTACTTACTCGAGAAAACAACAACAACAACAAAAAACGCAGCAGCGTGAGAGGTACTCTGTTATGTGTGTGTGTGTGTGTGTGTGTGTGTGTGTGTGTGTGTGTGTGTGTGTGTGTGTGTGTGTGTGTGTGTGTGTGTGAATATGTTTGTGTGTGTGTGTGTGTGTGTGTGTGTGTGTGTGAATATGTTTGTGTGTGTGTGAATATGTGTGTGTGTGTGTGTGTGTGTGTGTGTGTGTGTGTGTGTGTGTGTGTGTGTGTGTGTGTGTGAATAAGTGTGTGTGTGTGTGTGTGTGTGTGTGTGTGTGTGTGTGTGTGTGTGTGTGTGTGTGTGTGTGTGTGTGTGTGTTTGTGTGTGTTAGGCAGGGAAGGGAGCTTGGTGTTTTCTAGTACAGCTCTGGTTGTAAGTAGCATGGACGGCCATGTACCTGACCAGTTACAGTGATTATTTAACCAGTTTCCGTGAACAACTTTCGCCACCTTATAGATGTCACACCGGTTTGGAAAATGCCTAGCGCGATCACTGAGGTGTAACGACAAACAATGATCGGATGCTAGAGATGTAACAACGAAAGGGAACCTTGTACTATGTATCACCATTAGCAGTAACCGGGTACTAGGCGTAACAGAGTCGGGTTCCATGTGTGACAACAAGTAAAGGATAATCGAATAGCATGCGTAACAACAAACGGTAATCGGCGGGTTCCTGGTGCACCAGCACACAGTAATCGGGCATCAAACAAATAGTAATAGGGACATGCAAATAGCTGCAGAACGTCAGCCAGGCTCCGATCTGTCCAACTGAATGACCAGTTAAGGATCATGTGACTGCATGCACTTCTGTTTTGGTTGCTCTTGTCCAATGTTTATAGTTTTCTCCCTAAAATATATAGGCCACAAATTGTTCTCTCTCTCTCACTCTCTCTCTCTCTCTCTCTCTCTCTCTCTCTCTCTCTCTCTCTCTCTCTCTCTCTCTCTCTCTCTCTCTCTCTCCCTCACACACACTCACACACACACACACACACACACACACACACACACACACACACACACACACACACACACACACACACACACACACACACACACACACTCCATCTCTCTCTCTCTCTCGCTGAGTATTCTAGGGAAAGTGTTTGCACACATTTTAAGCAAACGACTTACACTGTGGACTGATGAAAATGATAAAATTGTTTAGGAACAAAGTGGTTTTCGCGCAGGTCATTGGACCGTCGACAACATGTTTGTATTATATGCTATTGTTCAACGATATCTTTTAAAGAAATCTGGTAAGGTCTACGTATGCTTTGTAGACTTTAAAAAGGCGTTTGACACCATCAACAGGAGTGTTTTGTGGAATGTGCTAAGGAAATATGGCGTAGGCGGAAAAATGCTGAGAATTTTGCAAAGCATATACACAAGTGTAAGGTCTTGTGTTCGATGCCCAGATAATCTAACAGAGTTTTTTTAGTGTCCTATTGGGGTCAGACAAGGGTGTGTGCTTTCGCCTACACTGTTTTCCTTTCTGATAAACGAGCTAGCTCTGGAGATAGCCCAGAATGGTATGTATAGCGTGCAGTTAACACCAGATGTTTTACAGATCTTGATAATGCTATTTGCTGACGATGTTCTGTTTGCCTCTTACTGTGTGGCGGGTCTGCAAAGGCAGATTTATATTTTGAAACACTTTGCTGATAATTTTTCAGTGACAGTTAATTTGAGCAAGACCAAGATTATTGTATTCAGAAAAGGAGGTTTCCTTGCGGCCAAGGAGGTCTGGAGGTATGGTGATGAGGAGATAGAGGTTGTAAATAGCTATAAGTACCTGGGGTTGTATTTTACCACCAGATTGTCTTTGACACAAGCTGTTGGCGATTTGGCCGCTAAGGCAAAGATCAGAACCAGCCAGATACTCAAATGTCTGTGGAGACTCGGAAATATACCGAGAAATGTATTTTTTTAAATGTATGATGCCCAGATCCTACCGATTCTTATGTATGGATCCGATCTCTGGGGTTTCCAACAGTTTGCAGTAATAGAAAAAGCGCACATGTTTGCGTGCAAACGATTTTTGAATGTCAGCGTGCAAACACCAAACAAAATGATCTATGGTGACTTGGGCAGATATTCTATGAGTATTACATCTGCTGTACGATGTGTAAAATACTGGCTACGAATTACAAATCTACCAGACGAAAGGCTTCCCAAAAAGGCTTATAACATGTTGCTGTATTTGCAAGATCTGCGTAGAAAGACGTGGGCCTATCATGTCAAAGAACTGCTATGTAGAAACGGCTTTGGAGATGTCTGGCTGCAGCAAAATGTAGGACATTTGAACGGATTTGTGTCTGTTTTCAGAGACTGCTGGATCAGTTCCAGCAGTGCTAGTATCACTTCAAATGAACGCTTTGAATTTTATTCGATTTTCAAACACAGTATCCAGACAGAGAAGTATACAGACTTTTTGCAGTTACGTTGTTTCTGAGAAGCTTATATTAAATTCAGATTTGGTATATCGCCGACGATATTAGTACACAAGCTGAGATACAGAAAGGATATTATTCCGAGAGATTTATTGTGCCCTGTATGCAAGGATGAAATAGAAGATGAGTCGTATGTTCTTTTTTCGTGTAAAGCATATGAGGATTTCAGAAAAGACCTGTCATTTGGGAAGTGTCCCGTTTTTTGTACAAAATTTTGCAAAGGAGAAACGACATTGTAATTTCGCAAACTGACGCATGAAATACATGTGAATGCTGGATGAACTGATTTGATGTAGTATTGTCTATCTCATTGACTAACCGATGGAGTTAGCGAGTGTATTGAGATTAACTAACCTGATGTGTTCATGTATTGATTGATTCGTGGACTGAAGGACTAAGCGAGCAAATGCATAATCTGACTGATAGATACCCGGACTGCTGTAATTACTGGTTGATTAGTAGACTGAGTGTGTGAATGTACAATCTGATTGATAGTTAGCCCGCTTTATACATCAGGTGAGTGGGTGCCGAATGAGTAAGTGACTGACTGCACAAGCGAAAGTGTGACTTGATGGATGAATGGACTGTTGTACTTTTGATTTGCCGATTTGGGATAAACTGAGCGGGAGAATTTGAGATGTAACTGACCAAAGTCAATGATTACCGATTGGTTAGTATATTGGCTGAGTGTCTGACTGACCTTATAAGCAAGCCTGTGTATGATGTGACTGAGTGAGTGACTAGGTAGGTTTATTAATGCAGTTGCCGAATAAGAAATGAATCAGTGAGCTATGGAAGGAACGAACGAAAAATGAACGGATGAGTATTCTATTTTTTGTATGTGTTGCAGTTTCATTTGTTTTTGAAGCAGCATTTTCGGATGTCTCATGAGTTTTTCAAATGACCCCCCCCCCCCCCCCCCCCCACCCTTGAAATGAACCATGGGTTTATTCAGTAAAACATATCATCTCATCTCTCTCTCTCTCTCTCCTCTCTCTCTCTCTCTCTCTCTCTCTCTCTCTCTCTCTTACGCTCTCTCTCTCTCTCTCTCTCTCTCTCTCTCTCTCTCTCTCACACACACACACACACACACACACACACACACACACACACACACACACACACACACACACACACACACACGGGTAATTTCCTGTTTTTAGTGTCCTAAGTTCTTGCTGTCATTTCGCGTCCCAATCAGAACAACAATGCCAAAATCAGACAAAGCAATAATTCAGAAAACTAAGCGATCAGGTGTGTAACAAACAAAAAGCAGTCACTGGGGTGCCCGATGGAACAGCGGCAAGACTGAAGCAGACTAACCGCCGGGCAGGTCAGTATAAAGTGCCTGTACCTGGTGTCCGTCGAGGACGGCCACGACTGAGCCGGCATTCCACGTGTCCATTCACTGACCTCGACACCCGGTGGCGGCGGCCTCTCTCAG
>OY757548.1:12881480-12888980 GCA_963584105.1 Alviniconcha strummeri | reverse complement strand
ATACTACAACACTAAAACAACAGAACACCCACACGCACGCACGCACACGCACACGCACACGCACACACACACACACACACACACACACACACACTCACACACACACACACACACACACACACACACACACACACACACACACACACACACACACACACACACACAAAAACACACACACAAGCACATACTCACATACGCACGCACCCACAGACACATACGCGTGCACAAACAGACGCAAAATTGTTAAATTGTTCAGTTAAATACAAATCAAACGAAAACTATGCATATCTGGGACATGGACCTAAGTGCTGGTTTTCCATAAGTTCATCCAAATTTCAGCTGAGCACGGTTGCCAAATTGCATGTAGCAGCATGCTACTCTCTCCCTCTCTCCCTCTCTCGTAGTATAGCAAGGACTGGCTGTTAAATAGGTCCAAATGGACCTGACACTACTATCCTTGAGTATTAAAGTTTTCGAGTTCTGTGTGTGTGTGTGTGTGTGTGTGTGTGTGTGTGTGTGTGTGTGTGTGTGTGTTGTGTGTGTGTGTGCGCGCGCGTACTAAAAATAAAAAGAATTCTGTTTAAGTAATTAAGTAATTTTTAAGACGGGCTCTTTGTGTAGGATAAAAAAAACAAAAAACTTCGGTCGAATTCAAATCATTACACACAGTGACGCCCTTGGACAAAGCGAGTGCATGCCTCTTGACAGACAGGAGGAGACAACTCCCCGACCTTCAACAACCCGCCCCAGCAAGGGTCCGACTCCCAGCCCAACGGAGGAGCAGCAGCAGGAGGAGTAGCAGCAGGAGCGGGACGTCCTTACTACCAGCACCAGCCACCCATCAGCACCGGGCGGCGGGTACCCACCCAGACCCACGTGGCCGGAACCACCCGTTACTCTTTCACCCACCACCCCGTAGCGAGTAGCGGGGTGACGAGGAGCCGCAGCAGGACCTACAGCTACCCGTTCAGCGGGGGCAGGGCGGGTGGCAGTCTGCTCGGGGCGGGAGCGGCTTCAGCGGCAGCAGGAGAAGGAGCGGAAGGAGCGGAAGGAGGAGGAGGAGGGGGGTCTGCGGCTGGTCACTCGCTGTCCGGGGACGAGGTTGCTGCACTTCTGCTTTCTGCTTTCTTCTGTCCAGTTTAAAACTCTGAAATAAGAACGAGTGCTGGCGTTCTGAAACGAGTTCAAACACACGAAAGGTTCAAAAGAACGCTTATTTATTAGGACAGAACACAACACGCGATTTTTTTTTTCTCTCGGGTAATCCCCTTTAACAAGCTACAAAACGACATTTAAAATTATAATAATAATAATGATAGATAACTTTTGTATAGCGCTATTCTCTGGTGCACGCAAACTCATTGCACTTTACAACATTCTCCAGCACTTTCTAAGTTTCACAAACATAATACATATAATTATGACAACTAACAATGTCAGTTAAACGGTCAAAAACGATGGAAAATGAGACGGAGAGCTAATTAAGCCGCCTATCTGTTTTTGGTTGAGCTAAAAAAACAAAAACAATTCTCAATAATTGATAAGTGGCTTAGCTCTCAATCTCTTTTTTTCCCCATCGTTTTTCGCCATTTAACTATTGTTTAAGTATGATTTTGTAGCTTGGTAAAGGGGATTACGCCGAAAATTCGCATGTTGTGTTTTGTCCTAACAGCGTTCCTTTGAACCTTTTATGTTTTTGAACTCGGTCTAGTTCAGCTGACGTCGGTTTTACTCGTGTGGTATCGAACGACTGTGCGCTGTATTGCATGTCGTCCGATCCTCTTTGATTGTTATTTAGCCTTCCGTGGTCATGACTTTGTCCAAATTCCAAGCGCTGGTTTACAACATCCTTCCTCCAACCTCTACCTTGACTGATAACGTCATGTAGGTCTCGAAAAACGTCAGATTTTCGTTGGTGCTCAAACAGCAGCAAGCTTGTAACAGAAAGTCAAATTAGATTAGGCGTTTCTTTTATAACCGACCTCGTTGCTTACGCCAGCACAAATGAAACCCAAATCGTTTCAAGTCTTGGCCAAACTCTTTTTTTCACCCGGGACAAAGACGTGCATGCTTGGACGCAATGTTGCTTCTACAGTCATATCAGTACCCAAACCTTTCGGAGGGCGCTGCCAGCGTCGGTGGACAGCCGCGCGGAAATAAAGAGTGCCCCTTCAGTGGCGTAACCAGTTCTGGCAGAGTTTGGAGGAATGCACCGGAAAGCGATGTTCAGAGTGTGCAGTCTAATTTGACGTCGATTTCACTTGCGTGCTAGCGAATGACTGTGGCTACACTGCATGTCGTCTGAGCCTTTTTGGTTTTTATTTTATTTAGCTTTCCGTCATCATGACTATGGTCTTTCGTGGCAAACGTACAGACAACAAGGAGTAATTTTTTATATATTTTTTTTTTTATTCATATGTATATTTTAGTTCTATTACTTTACGGTAGCCACTTTTTAAACATGCACACAAACAAAGACTAATTGTTAAAAAAAAAGGAGGGCGGTCTTTCTCAAAAATGAACGTTTCGAAACATTTTGTGTCCACATTATTAAGCCCTGTCTTGTAGTTTTGTTTATGTCTGTCTGTTAACTGCTGTTGGTGGCGGTGCTAAGTATATTTGCTGCCGATTTTCTGGAGGATGCAGTAGTTGTTAATTGTTTTGTGATGATTGTTGTTGAGTTTTATGCTATGTTATCTGGACTACATACCATTCTTCAGTCTTCTCCTCTGGTCCCCCCTCCCCAGCCCCCCACTCCCAAAAGCAAACGACCTAAGTTCGAACACAAACCGGGTAAAAGATAAATATAAATAAATCCATGACGATTTTGATTTTGTTTTCAGTTTGTTTGGTATTGCGTGCTTTTTGTTTTTCCTTTGTTTTACTTAAGTCTTTCGTGTAAAACGTTTTAGTCTAACTCTTGCATGCTCGCATTGTTTTTTGTTTTTTGTTGTTGTTGTTTTTAGCAATATTTTTTCTTCCCAAGAACGGTTTGTTTTTGCTTTTACTGTTTTGTTGTTTTGCCCCAACCATGCTATTTGGTTTATCGCTTTTATGCCCGCTTGCTTTTTCTTCTTCGTTGTAGCTGTTGCTAGCACAAGTCTTCAGATTAACTCTTCTCTTAAAGGAAAACAATAACAAGCAAGCAAAAAGAAAAAAAGAAAAAAAGAAAAAGAAAAAAAGCAACCCCCCAAACAACAACAACAACAACAACAACAACAACAACAACAACAACAACAACACACACACACACACACATACACACACACACACACACACACACACATACACACACACACACACACACACACACACACACACACACACACACACACACACACACACACACACACACACACACACACACACACACACACACACACCAAACAAAAAAACAACAAACAAAAACAACAACAACAACCGCACAACATCGTAACACATAAAAGTTCAAAGGAATGCTATTCATTAGGACAAGACAACCTGGAATTAACATCCTGGTCCTGCAGTTCCTTGGTTCCTACAATTCCAGGAGCCCGAGGTGCAGGTGTTCCCCAGCGAACAGCCAGTGGTCAACCCCATGACCGCGCGCCAACGCCACCAGCAGCTGCTCAGACAGCGCAACCTGGAGAGAGAGCGGCTGCTGCAGCAACGACGGCAGCAGCAGCAGCAGCAGCAGCAGCAGCAGCAGGGAGGTTACGTGTCGCCTGATGACCAGCGGCAAGCCGGTCAGCGACGTATCAGCGGCCAGCAACGGCCAAGTATAAAGCTCAGGGGTGTGGATGAGGGGGGGTTGTCCCTAATAATTATGTCAGCCCGACATCTGTGGACATCATCTGAGGGGTGGGGGGTGTTTACATCTGAGGACATCAAGTCCCACATCATCATTTGAAGGGGGTGTTTAGATTCAGATTCTTTATTCACCAAGTTTTACAACAAGGAAAGTGTCTCGAAAGCGGTGAGCATACAAACATAAGCAAACAACAACACTGACATACATCAACTAGCAACCCATTTGCACTAACAAAACAACACCCAAACGCACATACTCACACCTGCACGAGCGCGTATGCACGCACGCACGCACGCACGCACGCACACACACACCCACATGCTTGAAGTATGAGTAGTGTTCCGATGTAAAATATAGTCCTATGTCTAAGACTAAGATAGGCAAAATAAAAGTTCAACACGCACACACACGCACGCACGCACGCACGCACGCACGCACGCACACACACACACATTTATAAATAACATTCCATTTCATAATATAAAATCCTACTTTTAAGACAGAGCCGAATAAGAGTTCGGGGGCATTAAGACCCACATCGTCATTTGAGCGGAGGGAGGTGGGTGGAGGGTGGTGGTGGTGCGGGGTGTGAAGTGAGGTGGTCACGAGATGCATGGGGGCGTTGCCGGCTTTACTCTTGGTTTGGTCACTCCTAGTCCGGACTGGCACTTACGTCTGTACTCGTCTGTCTGTTGTTGTCCGTCGTAATCATGTCATTTCGTCCTCCAACACTGACGACACCGTTGTCTTCACACTCTTGCTAACCAGTGCTGACGATATAGATAAGTACATTCACGCTTTTGTTGACCAACACTGACGACACCGTCGTGTCTTCACACTCTTGCTAACCAACGTTGACGATATAGATACGTGCGTTCACGCTTTTGCTGACCAACACTGACCAACACAGCGTTGTGCGATCAGTCTACACAGGCAGCCAGCAGCTGGGCAGCACGTACGGACAACAGCCCTACTACACGACGGGGCGACAGCGACCCTACTACGCGGGCCAGCGTCCACTGACCTCACACACTGGTCAGCAACAGCCCACCTACGGCGGTCAGCAACCGCCCACCTACGGCGGTCAGCTGCAGCCTGTGTACGGCGGTGGCGTGCAGCAGCCGTTGTACAATTACGGCTACAACCAGGCCGGCTTCGACACGTCGGGATACGACAATGTGAGTAGCAAACTCCAAGCATGGACTTACGACGAAATTCTAATAGCAATAAAAACGAAAAGTCCAACTGGAGGAGTCAGTAAATCGAAATTCCAAACGCAGACTTCAGCCAGCACTTAAAGGGAAGTAATTTTCCTACCTGTGCAGCTTGAAAGGTCGCGGGTTCGAATCCCTGCTGGAACGGCGGGAGAATTTTCTTCTCCAGGGTCGACTTTCTGTGCTGACTCTTATTTCGGTATCCGTTCCACCCCCGTGTTACCACAGTAGCACGTAAAAGATCCCGGTCATTCTGCCAAAAAGTGCAGGTGGCAGGTTACAGCTAAACACGCATACACCTTACGTATGTGGCTTTTATTGAACCGTGCTTCGGCATTGGTCACAACTTGTCCCTAATATGTCAAATGACATCTGAGGACATTAAGCATCAACTCATCATCATCTTACCTGTGCAGGATCCGTTTCCTTACTGACAAGAGGGCGGGTTCAGCCAGAACTGAACTGATGAGTCAGTAGCAGGAACCCACCTCAGCTCATAGGCTGAGCTGAACATAGTTACATGAAATATACGTAATTGTGGTCATTATAAAATTCAGGATCGCTAAGAGTCTGTGTCAATCAAACAATTAATCTAGGCAGGTTGTTACAGCACAAGTTTAATGGACGTCTCGGAAAAGAAATTGATGGCCGGCCAGTCAGAAACATTGACGATTGTTAACCATTCATGGACGCCGATAGGTTGGGCATTTACTAGCTGCCTGCTCGGAGTCTCCTTGGTTGGTTGGTTACACTGGTTTAACGCCGAGTTGTCTCCGAAGAGGTACTGGCGGGGACCGAAATCCCAGGAGGTGGGTGAAGAGGGAGGCTATAAAATACCTAATGCTGCGCTGTCGGTTTGGGGGGGGGGGGGGGGGGGGGATAGCTCAGTGGTTAGAGCACCGGACTCGTGATTGAAAGGTCGCGGGTTCGAATCCCTGCTGGAACGGCGGGAGAATTTTCTTCTCCAGGGTCGACTTTCTGTGCTGACTCTTATTTCGGTATCCGTTCCACCCCCGTGTTACCACAGTAGCACGTAAAAATCCCGGTCATTCTGCCAAAAAGTGCAGGTGGCAGGTTACAGCTAAACACGCATACACCTTACGTATGTGGCTTTTATTGAACCGTGCTTCGGCATTGGTCACAACTTGTCCCTAATATGTCAAATGACATCTGAGGACATTAAGCATCAACTCATCTGTCGGTTTGGCCTAACGGTAAGGCTTTAGGCTGGTAAGCACTGAGAGGGACCTCGGTTCGAATCCGCTTCGGCCTTCCGTTCTCTTCTAAAGTTGTGGTCTGTGGACACTGTTTTGTGACCTTGTCCCTCACAATTAATGAAACATTAAAATGGCTCTTACCGTGGCCGCTGCTCATCTTACTGCAGGAGTCATTCTGGTGGTGACAGTGTAGCGATAGGTATATAATCCGCCTACCCCCACCTCGGATGCCCCCTCCCCCCCCCCCCCCCCGTGTCCCCGTCCCTAATAAGCCTTATGGTTTCTGTGGACGTTAAGCACCATGTTTACTTACTTACTCGGACAGCTCGAAGAAATATAATTCGTTTCTCAATTGAATTTTTAGTTCGCCGAACATGGTTCGCAGACAGGTCGGCGAGCTATACTTCATTCTCAACTTACTTATAATTAAGAAACGAATTATTGTTCGTCGAACCGTCCGAAGTACAGCTCGTCCAATTAAGAAGGGGCACACGCTTTTGCTCGTTTACCGACATACAGACCATGGGACATAACTCGACATCAAGCAAAGAACGGCAGGTGAATTAATTCCCCCTCGGGATTGATTGATGGTTGAAGTGTTGCTTTACGTCCGCAGAAACCGTAGGCTTATTAGGGACGGGAGCCCAGGACGGCCACCTCGACTTTCACACAGCCCCGGAGCTCCGACCCCCACGGGAAGAAAAAAAGAAAAGAAAAAAAGGCGGCCTTATCGCTAGGCCAGACCGGCTCTCACAATCTCCGCACATACGGCCGCCTTACTTCCTTCCCGAGGGGGAATTAATTCACCCGCCGTTCTTTGCTCGATGTCGGGTTATGTCCCATGGTCTGTACTGATGTATGTAAACTAGCAAAAGCGTGTCTTCATTAGCAAGACGGGCATCAGTCTGCTGCCAGTGTCGACTCTGTCTGCAAATGGTGAAAACTAGAGGACCGCAAACTCCAGACCGAGACTGACTGCTAAGGGCTGTATATCGCAGTGTGTGTGTGTGTGTGTGTGTGTGTGTGTGTGTGTGTGTGTTTGGTGTAGTGTGTGTGCGTGTGTGTGTGTGTGTGTGTGTGTGTGTGTGTGTGTGTGTGTGTGTGTGTAGTGTGTGTGTGTGTGTGTGTGTGTGTGTGTTAGGCCGGTACTAGTGTAGGCTACGTGTGTGTGTGCGGTACTGTATCTGTGTGTGTGTGTGTGTGTGTGTGTGTGTGTGTGTGTGTGTGTGTGTGTGTGTGTGTGTCCTGACTGCGTTTGCCAGCCGGTGCTTCTTTGTCA
>OY757548.1:12844230-12881280 GCA_963584105.1 Alviniconcha strummeri | reverse complement strand
CTGGCATGCGAGTAAATACAAAGTACGTAAACTCCAGCAAAGGGTTATAGTATTCAAGTAAAGGCAGTGTTGTACTGAAGCTGTCGCGGCATCCGTACGTATCATTCAGTCGGTTGCTTCTTCAGTGGTGACTATTTAACGTCATTCCGGGCCAAACCATCCGGGACGCCACACGACTGAGTTACCATCCGTTACCCTCGCCGTAATTTGCAATTTGTCAGTAGTTCATACCCTCACCGTACTGAATTTTGTCGGTAGTTCATACCCTCGCCGTAATTTGAATTTTGTCGGTAGTTCATACCCTCACCGTACTGAATTTTGTCGGTAGTTCATACCCTCGCCGTAATTTGAATTTTGTCGGTAGTTCATACCCTCACCGTACTGAATTTTGTCGGTAGTTCATACCCTCGCCGTAATTTGAATTTTGTCGGTAGTTCATACCCTCACCGTACTCAGTTTTGTCGGTACTTCATACCCTCGCCGGAATTTGAATTTTGTCGGTAGTTCATACCTTCGCTGTCATTTGCAGTTTGTTCTTTATTTCTATTTCATGCTAATGTGACCTTCGTGGGCTGGCTTGGAGCGATTTCTGGTATTTCAGGGTTTGCTTTAATCAGTAATTTCCGGTATTTTACCGGTTAAGATCAGCGTAATTATACCGGAAACAATATCAGCGAACGGTCAGACGTATCGGCTGTCTCGCCAGACCGGTTCTCACAAAACAATTAAAAAGAAAACGCATGACAGAGAGAGGGGTGTCAGTGTGTGTGTGTGTGTGTGTGTGTGTGTGTGTGTGTGTGTGTGTGTGTGTGTGTGTGTGTGTGCCGTTCATGTTCCAGACTGGAAAGGGAACAGGCTGTTTGCTAGGGGAATTTTGGTTGTATTGTGCGGTTCAGGCGGGGTTGTTAACTCCCTTCATTTTTGCCCGGCATTGCTTAAGTCCCTTGGCTGCTTTTACTTCCGGTGGGTACTTTCTTCACAATGGAAGGCGGTGACAGTGAATTCGCGAATTTTACACTGCCAGGCATTTTTGGAGGCTTGTCGTCGGAATGTGTCTGGCAACAAGCAATAAAGAAATCGCGATCTCAGTCAGTCTGGTCAGCACGGCAAAAAATGACGCAAAGACACTTCCCCCCCCCCCTACTGAGGCTAGACGCTACTGATACGGAAGAACTTCTTCTTCTTCTTCAGATGATGATTTATGTCCTCGGATGTCGGTTGCCATTGTTAGGGACAAGCTGAGACCAGTGCGTGAGCATGGTTCAATATCAGCTTTACGTCCACGGAAACCAGAAGGCTAGTTAGGACGGACAGCCCAGGACGGCCACCTCGGCGACTTTCACACAGCTCCGGCCGAACTATGATATACGGAAGAAGAAGACTCCAAAGTTCCGGTGTGTTCAGAGGGAGTGCAGACAGTTCACCACGGAAATGGAGGGGGGGGGGGGGGGAAACAAGAGAAAAAAAAACTAAAAAAAAACTAGAACAATTCACACTGAAATAAAACAAACCTAGGACAATTCACCACTGAAATAAAGCAACCTAGGACAGTTACTTGTCCACCACTGAAATAAAGCAGCCTAGGATAATTCATCACTGAAATAAAGCTGCCTGGGACAGTTACTTGTCCACCACTGAAATAAAGCAGCCTAGGATAATTCATCACTGAAATAAAGCAGCCTAGGACAGTTACTTGTCCACCACTGAAATAAAGCAGCCTAGGATAATTCATCACTGAAATAAAGCAGCCTAGGATAATTCACCACCACAAAAAACAACCGAGGATAATTCACCACTAAAACTTTCACCCAGTGACCGTCACCACTGAGTCTGAGTAAAGATAAATACAAATGTATTTGTAATCTTTGCTTTGAGAAGGCGGCTTTACGCGTGTGTGCGTGCGTGCGTACGCGTACGTGCGCCAGTGCGTGTGCGTGTGTGTGTGCGCGTGTGTGCGTGCATGCGTGCGTGCGTGCGTGTGTGTAGTGTGTGTGTGTGTGTGTGTGTGTGTGTGTGTGTGTGTGTGTGTGTGTGTGTGTGTGTGTGTGCCTGCTTGCCTGCGTGTGTGTGTGTGTGCGCGCGCGTGCGTGCGTGCGTGTGTGCGTGCGTTTGTGTGTATGTGTGCGTGCGTGCGTTTGTGTGTGTATGTGTGTGCCTTTGTGTGTGTGTGTGTGTGTGTGTGTGTGTGTGTGTGTGTGTGTGTGTGTGTGTGTGTGTGTGTGTGTGTGTGTGTGTGTGTGTGTGTGCGTCTGTGTGTTATATTAGTATCATTCTAAGTAATTGTATATTATTTTAAGGGCATGTATGAGTGTTTTGTTGTTGTTGTTGTTGTTTGTGCTCATTTTACAGTCGCATTGTATTCATTGTTTGAGGCTCTTGGAACTTGTATGGATTTGCTCCCTACAGACACCATCTCGATCGACCGATCGAGTCACCACTGGGTAGATTACGACACTTCTGTTCCAGCGCCTGTGTGAGAATAAGCGGACTTTCGACGGCGGGTGCAGCATGCAGCTACCGTTAGCTGTAATGACTTCATTACACGTATCTCTCGCCGCCCCAATCAGCAGACGGATCTCCAGGCCAATCGCACGCGCACATCGGGAGGCGAAGACGTATTCACACCTGTCCTCACTCCTCACGCGAGCGTTGCCACTACCCGGAGCACAGGCACCTACCTGCCTGCCTGCCTGCCTGCCTGAATGCCCATTGTTTTACCACGGCGTTCAGGCCAGCGAGCTCAGTCTGGGGTAGATGATACAGTAGGCGGTAAATAGTTTAACGTCGTGTGTTGCCCGCCTGTGAAGGAGAGTACCGATGTTGGTTCTGCCCAAATGATGACTTCTTTTTGGGGTGTGGTGGGGAAGGGGGGAGGGGGGGGGGAAGTAACTGACACCCACTAGTTTTGCATTCTGAATAGCTACACAAGGGGTGTGTGTGTGTGTGTGTGTGTGTGTGTGTGTGTGTGTGTGTGTGTGTGTGTGTGTGTGTGTGTGTGTGTGTGTTGGGAGGGGTGCCTGCCTTTGTCACACCCCCCCCCCCCCCCCATTTGTTCTGGTCCTGCTTACCTCTCTGAACTGCTGCATGTCTGCACTCCATCTCGTACACTACGCTCTTCTTCTGACACCCGCATGCTGGAAATCCAACAATACAAACGCAAGACTCATGGATTCCGCACCTTCTCTTTCTTTGGACCCCCACATTTGGAATTCACTCCCACAAGACCTTAGACCCTGCTCAACCCTGTCATCTTTTAAAGCCAAACTGAAAACCGTCCTCTTCTCACAGTATTTCCATCCCAACTAATATCAGTACCCAGTTTCTGCTACAGTCAGTGTATGTGTGTGTGCGCGCGCGTGTGTGTGTATGTGTGTGTGTGTGCGCGCGTGTGTGTGTATGTGTGTGTGTGTGTGTGTGTGTGTGTGTGTGTGTGTTTGTAGTGCTTTTTTTTTATATATATATAAAAATTATACTACTTTATGTAAATTGTTTTGGTAGGACTATGCTCTACATGTGTATAGAATATCATATTTAGGTTAATATGTATCATGTGAGCGCTCAGGGCGTTGATGAGTGCATGATAAATGTACATTATTATTATTATGACAGGACTTTGCAGTCTTTTGCATCCATTCCAAACACAAACACATACTGTTGGCTGAAGTTTCCCATAGCTGAATGAACCACGCACACGCTCGCGCGAACCCACCCAGCCACCCCTAAGCCCCACCCCTACCCCCATCTCTCTCCCCATACACTCTTGGCTTTGCACTTTATCGATTGGAACTTTTGCTGCAGCATTTCCTTCTTCTTTTTGTTCCTGGCGTGTCGAACAATCAACATGCCACGCGTATTTCTCTTGGATCCGTTATAGTGATGCCTATCGACTCACTGGCTATCCTGTTTCATGCTGTCAGTATTGCTGAGGCCCCCAGCTTCAAATGCAAAAGAAAATTACTGCTAACAGCAACGACATCAACTTTCTAAAGCAAAACTGAGTAAAGACTAAGTTGAGAAAATGCTGAACCCAAACCACTCATTTTATATTTTCTATGTACACAACAGATTCTTCAGTCTCGGAAAACTTTTAACACAGTATGGTGTTACTGTTGTCATAATTTACTCTAGATGAAAATATATATTTAAAATGGAACCAACCATTGCCAACACCACACACACACACACACACACACACACACACACACACACACACACACACACTCAACAGAAGCTACGTGTCAAATGTTTATTATTTAATTTTATTCCTCTCCATTTCAAAACATACAATTTATTCACTTTGTCAATGCAATACACAAAAGGTTTTGAAAAGAAGAGGGGCAGGTGTAGAAAAAAAGAGTGTATACGAGGAGAAAAACAACCGAGAAAATAGCTAACACAACTACAATACATGCATTGTAAAAGAATATATATATATGTATATAAATATATACACTGTACATAACGCTTTGTTGCTAGAAATGAAAGAGATGTCTATATACACAAGTCACACATATGCACGCTGCTTACAGTGTAACTTACAACTGTATTCAATCTACCCTCTTGAACATTACTGTAGACAGCTTATTGCACAACGCAAGCACTGCTGGACAGCCCCAGAAACGAATGACACTGGCGATGCACGTGATACACACCAGGAAGTGGGGAGAGATAGATTAAAAATCCTCCAACAACTAAAACAAAACAAAAATAAAGTATGTAAGCTGATATGGACTCTGTAGCTGCTCACTCACTCACTCACTCTTTCTGTGTCTCTCTCTCTCTCCCTCTCTAACACACACACACGCACGCACATACACACACACACTCTCTCTCTCTTTCAGAGTCGTGTACATACATATCTGTACATTGTCCTTAGCATTTGTGTTATGTGCACAAGTATTTTCATTGGCAGCAAGAAACAAAACAAAACAAAAGGGGGGAGGGGGGGGGGGGGAGGGGGGGGGGGGAAGAAAGAACACCAACCGACATAAAGCCATTCTGGGTGATGCTGAGTAAACTTTGCACACACAAAGTCAGACCTAAGTTTGCAACACAGGAGAAAGAGAGAGGGAGAAAGAAAATGATATGTTAACTATTCTTGATATATATATATATACTGTACTGTAATGTGGTTATCTGCACACACTTGCAAGTACCCAAGACTTCAGCACAGGGAGAAACAAAAGTAATTGGCAATTATGCCTCCAAGAACAAACTCATTGGACTGGCATTATTCCGTATACATTATTTGTAAATAAAGTAGCCCCCTTATTTTGAACAAACAGCCAACAAAAACAAAAGCCACTTTTGTGCCTCTGGGTTAATCAGAAAGTTGTTCAAATATTATTAATTTTTTTAAAGAAGGAAAAAAAAAAGGTAAAAATCTTTATCAGTCCCTTGCAAAAAATTCAAGTCAACCTGTGAGGCACCAGTTGCATGCAGCAGCCAACACTACACAATCCAAACAAGTAAATGCAATGGGGGGGAGGGGGGGGGGGTCCTGTTTAGACATGCAACCCAGATCTTTAAATCGAAAAAAAGAGAAAGAAAAAAGAAAAAAAGAGGTGTGAGCTAAAGACAGAAGGAGAGAAGAGAGACGGAGACAGAGACAGAGATCACCTGGATGCAGTGGGTTGCTCGCCGTTTCACGATTCTACCATCCCACTTACATTACTTATTATGTTAACCCCCATGCCATGACCGGCTGTGAGTAGGCCACCCAGATATTACCATGTCAACCAACCAATTTAATCAGTACCCAGTGCTGGTAAACGTTTTGCTAGGCCAATGAGAAATCATTCCTCCACCATGACCCATAAAATAATGACATCCCGAAAACAGAACATATAGTAAGACCTCTCTTATTTATTTCATTTTTTTACTGATCACTTTTATATAACACTATTCTCTGCACTCCAGCAGACTCACTGTGCTTGCATGTGATTCTACAGGAGTATTTTTTTCTTCTTCTATATTTCGAGGTCACTGTGGCTTGGGAAAAGTGCAGCTGCATTACACCCCCCCCCCCCCCCCCTTCAACATTTCTCGATCAAATGACTTTTCGTGTACATGGAGATGATCTTACACAGAGTGCAATTCATGACAACTGCATTCAAGCAAATACATCAAGGGAAATAAATCTGTTCTCTGCCTCGGCAAATGGTCTCTCCTTTATCATGTGTGCACTGAACAAGATCCTATGCAAGTTATAATCTAGCCAACTCGGGGGGTTGGGGGGGAGGGGGGGATGAAAACAAGCAAACTGCTGACACAACTGAATAACTGCTGGGTCAGAAAATAACATTTGTAAACCTGCTCAAAAGCTGTTATTTTCAAAAATGTGCCAGGCATGTGCCTGTGGGATGACCAACACTGAGAAAATAGGTTGAAATGAAGAATTTTGTCTAACATGGGTCAAAGACTGTAGACTCTAAAAGAAGAAGTCAAACCCAAAGCCTAGTTGAAGGGCAGTCTGAAATTGTCTCTCTAGCATTATTAGGTGCAGTGCTGGCATTCAAAGAAGTAATGCATGCAAGTAAGCCACCTGATGCTTTACGCCCAGCCAACCTAATGCAAAGTGAAGACATCAAGTAATGCGTACAGATTTTCTGGAGATTTTTTTTTTGAAAACAACAAAACCTTTACATATCAGTGGCCTAGTGCCGTTCAACCTGCAGTCCCTTTGATGTGTAAATGCTACACCACATGGTGTGTGTGTGTGTGTGTGTACAGTGTGTGTGTGTGTGTGTGTACAGTGTGTGTGTGTGTGTGTGTGTGTGTGTGTGTGTGTGTGTGTGTGTGTGTGTGTGTGTGTGAAGGAAGGGGTGGGTGCATACTGTGTAAAACCACACATTCTGTCAAAAGAATGAGTCAAGCCAACATTATGTGCAAGTTAGACAATGCAGCCTGCCGAATGATGAAACGGAGGCTGGCACACAAATGGTGCACTAATGACATATGGCCCTATCTGCCAGACAGTTTCAAATAACAGAAAGTGCGATCAGCAGTTATTTTTGGTTTTGGTTTTTACCACTGTCTAAATTTAGTTGATCAAACAACAAAAGGCATTTAAATCTCAAGTATCTGAAGATGCTTAAATTGCTGGCGAGTTCAGTGCATACAACACGTACTGGTCAAGTAGTCTGCTGGTTGGCATTGTCATGGAAAGCTGCGTGTTAGTGTTTTTTGACAGGAAAACTGCAGTACCGGGACTGGAAGATGGAGGTTCTTTCTTTAATGCCATCCTTCACGCTTGATCTCTCTTTCTTTCTCTGGGTATAAAGTTAACGCCTCCAACCCTACCTTTCTCTCTCTGGGTATACAAGTACCCCCCCACCCCCTCTTGGTATACAGGTACCCCCCTCCTCAGGTAAACAGGTAACCCCCCCCCCCCATCCCCCTTTGGGTGTACATGTGTTTGATAACTTACTACAATACTAGCTGCATTCTGTTCAAACATGGCTATTATCACCAACTTTTACTTGATCTGTACTGTAGACTTGTACCCTTTTGTTCCGGGCTCTAATAGAACGATCCACAGAAGGTTATATATTAACTGCAGTAATGTATACCCTCGAAAGTCCATTGTACATCCAGTCATCCTTGGTCAACAGATGTGAGGGTAAACAGATTGACACACTGCCTCTGTGACAGTAAGTCACTGTACGGTTAACAATAGTAGTACTGGCAGGTAATATATATATTAAAGACACCATTCCATTTAACTCAATCCCTACTTATTACACTGCTTATGAACTTACAAATCCATCTGCATTCTCAGCAGGTACATGATAAATGCTGCTGAAAGCCAAACACAAAACAAGCAGCCAAAAACACAAAAGCAAACGCAAAATTATCACAACACACATTCTCTCAGATGGGGAGAAAAAACAAGATAACTCTTGTGCAAATCCAGAACATTCTGAGACAACTGATTACCATCTGTGCATTTCATGTCAACATTGCCCGAAGTTGACCCTGACTCTTGCGCTGCTGAATTTTTGGACTTCTCAGCACATTGAATTTCTAGTCTTTAAACAGAACTTCGATGGTCTCCCAGAAAATAAACCACCTGATTGATTTGTCAACATTCCATTTATTCCCCCCACCCCAACCCCCCAGTTTAATTTCCAATTTCTCATGCACACACCCAGTACATCATATTCATAAATGAATACATGATTTAAAAAATAAAATAAAAAGAAACACACATTATGTGAACTTCCATAACACACGGAATTCATTATCATCATACAGTGAAATCAATCTGACCTTGAAGTTGATTCCTGTGGTTGTAAGCTTTACAGTTTAACAGCAACACTAAGCAGTAGCTGGATACAACTCATCATCCCTATTTCAGCGTGTCACAAAATGGTTCTCTGTCATGCTCAGAACAGTTCCATTAAAGGCCACAGCACAGGCGCATATCTATAATAAATTACTATATATATGTAATCTATGCGTACTGAAATGCCACTGAAACACTTACGAGAACATGAGCTTCAGTGATAAGGAAAATTTTAGGACTTCCCCGAGAAGAAGGAACTTTGTGTCATGACCTTGTCTCACAGAGAATATCAACTTTATGGCAACAACCAACAACCAATATTTAACACTCAGTCAACTCTTGCTCAAAATGGAAAACTACAACCCACTTTGATTCTCAAACTCTCCTGTGACTTTCAAATTTGACAGTGTCAACCAAACCAGTCAACACCTGCAAAACTCAGTAGACACCATCACTGTGTATAATGTCAGAGAACTCACTAACCAAGATACTCATCCAGGGAAAGGCCAACATTAACCCTCTCCTTCTTTCTCTGGGTATAAAGTTAACGCCTCCAACCCTACCTTTCTCTCGCTGGGTATACAGGTAACACCCCCCCCCCACACACACACACACACCCACCACCCCCCAACATAGGGACACATGCTGTTTATGCAGTCTGGCAGTCTTCACAGCCTGAAGGGTTCTAGCTGTGCAGTGTTACTTGTGGGGTGCTCCAGTCAAACACCTCTAAAACTACCTGATTGAACACTTACATTTTACACACTTATTTCAAAATAGTTCATGGGTAATTTTCATTACTGTCAGCAAAGATGTCACCAAAGACTTGCCTATGGAGGTGTGGTCACTACCTCATACTTGTCAGCAACAAAAAAAACAAAAAACAAAAAAAACAAAAAAAAATCAGCAAACTCCATCAAATGCTGCACCATTCAGCTAGAACTTAGAAGCAAATTTATAAAGGCAGTTACCTCCCTTCACTCAAACATGTATGCATACTTTTAGTCAGAGCGAACCAGATTACAACAGTGCTTTTCTTCACCCGATAATTTGTTGGGCACAGGAGGAGAATGATGCTATATGGAACAGTTATTTAAAGCATCAGGTCCATGGAAGTAACCATCACACAAGGTTTGAAATCCAGACTAAATAACAACAATGCAGCATTCAGTTTATCTTTTCGCTGCTGCTGTGACCCTAAAATTTAGTCAAGGTGAGCTGATGTAAAAAAGGGGCATATAATGAATGCTCTTCATGGACAATTACCACTCTCAGAGGAAACTGCTGTTTTCATAAAAAATATGAAGCATTGTTCAAATCCGGATTGCTACATTTTTGGTGAGGGTAGCAGACCATTTCCCAAAGGCTAAAATCCCAAGTATAATGTATTTTCAGGCTGCTTTAACATTTTTTAAAGATGACTTTCTCTTTTTCAAACCACAATTTGTACCTCTGGTGGAGTTCATGTACCTTGTGTCTACATGCACGCCAGGTGAGAGTTACCGTAAGCAACTCGGGCCTTTGCTGCTGTGCTTGCATGACATCTTTTGAGTGCTAATTAACTCCCTTTGTGTGTTGATTCTGCAGTTTGCCTTGTCAAGTTGAAAAGTCCAACAGTGGGAGTGAGTACAACATGGCTGAAAAAGCATACAATGTGTTTGTTCCTGTGAATGGTCAACCCACACCAAAATGCACACTGGGTGTTTCTGTGAATGGACAACCCACACCAACACACATTGGGTGTTCCTGTGAATGGACAACCCACACCAAAACACACACTAGGGGTTCCTGTGAATGGACAACCCACACCAAAACACACATTGGGTGTTCCTGTGAATGAACAACCTGCACCAAAACACACACTGGGTGTTCCTGTGAATGGACAACCCACACCAAAACACACACTGGGTGTTCCTGTGAATGGACAACCCACACCAAAACACACACTGGGTGTTTCTGTGAATGGACAACCCACACCAAAACACACACTGGGTGTTCCTGTGAATGGACAACCCACACCAAAACACACACCTGGTGTTCTTGTGAATGGACAATCCACACCAAAACCTGCTACTGCTAGGATGGGAAGTTACCTAGGCTGCACAACCTGCACTGCTGAAATGGCTAAACAGAGCATCTGAGAAAATACCAGCATTAAGGTTTGTGCCACAGCGAAAGAGAGCATCAGAGAAAATACCAGCATTAAGGTTTGTGCCAAAGCTAAAGACAGCATCTGAGAAAATACCAGCATTAAGGTTTGTGCCACAGCGAAAGAGAGCATCAGAGAAAATACCAGCATTAAGGTTTGTGCCAAAGCTAAAGACAGCATCTGAGAAAATACCAGCATTAAGGTTTGTGCCACAGCGAAAGAGAGCATCAGATAAAATACCAGCATTAAGGCTTTTGCTAAGGCTAAAGACAGCATCAGAGAAAATACCAGCATTAAGGTTTGTGCCAAGGCTAAAGACAGCATCTGAGAAAAAAACAGCATTAAGGTTTGTGCCAAGTCCAGGGACTTCATCAGACTTGACTACCACCAAGTTGGTTGGTTTCTGGATTTTAACATCCTGTCAGCGGCACCTCAGGACAGCAGTTCTGGACATGGCAAGTTCACATTACTCAATCACAAATCAAACTGAAGGGAGTTGTTGCTGAAGACTAGACGAGGCAATGCCTGGGCCTGAAATCCCAGGATCCCAGTGTCACCAGAATGATGCTGCCCTCAGATGGGCAGCAATATTGGCCCTTTCCCATGACTGTACCTCCCTTAATTACCTCCCTTGCATTCTCAAAGGAGTCCTGAGAAATCAGCTTCAGACAGAAAAATTCCACAACCTTTAAAGGACAAAAAGTATGGTTGTTCAAAGACCACCTAAGTGTATCAGAAACTCATAGTTCATGATGAGTGAAGCTTCATTCTTGGACTCATAAAGTCCATTACCCTGTGGACATTCTAACAATGTTGTCATCAAACATTCACTGATTAAATCACACACACACTATGCACAGGGTTTGGAGACATGTTTCAAGGACTCTTCCATGACTTTACTAAGTATATGAATTTCAGAACCATTCCTGTTTCATTTGAAGTCCTGGACAATTCCAAGTTTACAAGACCTGTGAAAACAAAAAAAACAAAAAAAAACTCTTAAACAGTCCTGTGGATGAAAAAACTCTAAACAGACCCGTGGATGAAAATAAATATTAACACGGTCCTGTGGACCTGCTATGTTTAATTTACTCTGAAGCTGAATGTGTCAAAAAGCACTTTGAATAATTTGAGGTGGGTTCTGCTGTTGTTTTGCCTCCTGACAGATTTAAACACACCTGACAGATTTAAACACACCTGACAGCGGTAAACACACCTGACAGAGGTAAACACACCTGACAGAGGTAAGCAAGAGTGTGAAATAACCTGATTAATCAACAACTCTAAGCTGTCAGGAAACCAGTCTACACAGCTGATAAAACAAGTTAGTAACTGGGTTTTGACATTGCATCAACTGCACAGGATCTCCTCCCAATGATCAAACTCCACCATAAACCAATACACAGTTCAAAACTCTTCCCATTACTCATAGGTATGGTAAACCCTTTCTCAAGTCAAATCTAGGCAGCCGATCCAAATGCTAATAGTAATACAAAAACAAACAAAAAAAGTTGGGAGTTAATCCCTTCACTACTGCCTGTGTCAAAGAAGCATGTAAGGCCGGGACACAGTGGCATTGTTAACCATTCACACAGTTGATGGAGTGTTGCCTCTCTTTCGCTGTAACTGCACAACAATGACACACATACGCCAACTTCAAATAAAGGACCACCTACATTTTGTGAGCCAGAACACATCAACCCATTATTTTGCTACATTTGTGTGGTTTATGAATACCACTGGTTAAGCCTACGGAGATACAACTATAAAGCCTTTCTACAGATGTAAGCAAGAGCACTGTGTACTTCCCCTGCGACAGTTACCAGTGGCTGCAATCTTATTACTGTTCTGTATATGGACAAGCTTAAGCCATGCTGCCCATCCATGTGAAACTGTGTCATGTTTGTACGATCAATTCATAGGGTTCAAGAGATGGTTATTCACATTTTACTTTCATGTCTTTCAGGATGCGATTGTTTTTTTGTAACTGTTGAGAAAATTATGTTCATGTGGACTAGGAAAACAATTGCTGCTCATTTTGATGTCCAGGGGAGAAATTTCAATTCAGTGAAAGTATGCTCTTTTTTGTGGCCAGCCCTGCACTGTATCACTATGAGTGTGCGAGTCCTTTGCACATGTGCTGAATTTTGTCTGCTGAGCAAAAATAAATCTGACTGCTGTACGCTGCAACTGCTGGCTGTCTGTCTGCCGCACACATATCGTACCACTCTGCATTATCACCCAGAAGGAAAAAGAACACACCAAAGGAGCACATTTTCGTCTGCACTTTCCAATGCCCCATCTGCTGAGGCTGGACTACAGGAGTTCTCCACGGACTCCATCAAAACAGGTATGCGCTGAAAGCCAATTAACAGCAGTTGCTCATGAACACAGCTTCATCAGCATTGAGTGAAAGTGAGCCCCCCATCCCCTCTTAAATTTTATTTTATTTTTGCAACTTGGATTTGATCAATCATGTTTGGACCAATGTGCAGCCAGCGACCTGAACTTGGTGAAGCAACGTGACCATTTTTTTCAACCGAAATGAGTGGCATAAGAACAAGGGTACTGTAAACTGCCTTCAGTGACAAGGTTAACACCTGCTTTCTTGCCCACAAGTGGCTTGACCAGCATCTTGCTGCTGGGTGCGTGCACAGGCTTCTGTCTCCCAAACGCAACCTTTTGGCTGGTAATGTCAAGCTAAGGAAAACATGTTTACAACAGCTGCAGTTGCTCTCTGCATCTGACTTCATGCAAAAACAACCTAGCTGAACCAGAAACACACATGTCATTTAGTTTTTCATGGATCTCATTTTTCACTGATCTTCACTGCTGTTTAAGTGTCGTTTTGTAGCTTGATAAAGGGGGTTAACCTGAACATTTGCAGATTGTGTTTTTGTCCTATAAAAAAAAAAAAAAAAATCTTTTGAACCTCCAAACTGTTTGGATCTACATCTGACAAAGAACTGCAATGAAATGGACTGGCTCATTACAACAAGGGGCTGAACATGACATGTCTGTCCTTTATGACTAGACTTTGAAAAAGCAGGAAGGAAACAACTCTACAACATGGTCAAGGGCTGAGTAGTACCAAACTCCCACACTGCATGTGGCCCACCTGCAGAGGGATGAAAGTGAAGCAGGGGCACTGGCAGAGACAGACGGAGGGAGGCAGGAGTTCTGAGAACCAGTAACAAAGAGATCTGTCCACCAAGAGAGATCTGTCCACCCAGTCTTACACACCCTACTGGGGTTGAGCCAGATCTGTTCACCAAGAGAGGTATGGCCACCCAGTCTTACGCACACTGTGGATGAGATCTGTCCACCCAGTCCTACACACCCTGTGGTTGAGATCTGTCCATCAAGAGAGATCTGTCCATCCAGTCTTACACACCCTACCAGTGTTGATCTACATCTGTCCACACAGTCCTACACACACCCTCTGTATAAGCCAGATCTGTCCACCTGACCTTACACACCCTGGGGCTGACCTAGCTCTGTCTACCGAAGCTTACACACCCTGGGGCTGACCTAGCTCTGTCCACCCAAGCTTACACACCCTGGGGCTGACCTAGCTCTGTCCACCTGACCTTACCCTGGGTCTGACCTAGCTCTGTCCACCCAAGCTTACACACCCTGGGGCTGACCTAGCTCTGTCCACCTGACCTTACCCTGGGGCTGACCTAGCTCTGTCCACCCAACCTTACATACCCTGGGGCTGACCTAGCTCTGTCCACCCAACCTTACATACCCTGGGGCTGACCTAGCTCTGTCCACCCAAGCTTACATACCCTGGGGCTGACCTAGCTCTGTCCACCCAGTCTTGCACACAGGGAAGCAGTGTGGTAACAAGTGCTCCACCAACCTCACCACTACACATACCATTACACATACTTGGAGGAACGCGCATGCCTTAAAAAAATAAAACATACTTGGAGGAACGCACATGCCTTAAAAAAATCAAACAAACTGATACTGCCACACACATACTTGAGGAACTTATGAGGGGAACATACCTTTCCAAATAAAAATCTGCACTGCCATGTAAACATGCACACACACACACACACACACACACACACACACACACACACACACACACACACACACACACACACACTCGCACACACACACACACACACACACACACACACACACACACACACACACACACACACACACACACACACTTGCCCATGAATAATACACATGGGAAAATGGGCTTGTACCATGTCCAAATGTTAAACTGTTGCCTGGATGTGTCTCATGTCAGTTCTGTATGACCTAAATCATCACTGATGCTGTGTACACTGATGACAACTCAAAAAAACAAAACAAAAACAATGACAGTATACATCATATCAAATGCTGAAGAAATGCACACACAGTGACAGACACACACAAAAATCTAACGGGACATAGAAAATGAATTGTAAGTTTCAGATATGAGCAAGGGGCAATACTGCTCACTGCAGCATCTGTCATACAGTTTGCGGCATAATAAAATAAATCAGTAAAAACAAAACGAAAAAACACAGAACAAATAGCCAATGATAAAACTTGTCACAAAATAATGAGCTGACTACTGCAACCAATCGTAGCTGGTGTTTTAAAAGTCAAGCAACTTGAAGAAAGGTTGCAGCTAATCATATCACAGGGCAGTACCGGAGGCAGCAAGGGGGTGGCTGGTACTGAAAGATGGAGACGTCAGGATGATAGTCTGTGGTTTGATGCACACTAGTTTCTGCAGCAGCTGCTTACATGTACAATGTTGTATCTGCTCCGATTAACAAGTGACTGCAAGATGATAACAAAATGTCCAACTTGAAATTCGTTGATATATATATATATATATGGGGAGGAAAAAATGTCACCTTGGTGTTTTGATGCCGTCTGAAATCACGGTCGGCGTTTCAAAGCCATCTTGATCTCCAATAGGCCCACTGACATCAGCACAGTGCTTTATTTGTTGAATGAGTCAAGTATAGAGGTAAATCATTTGATATCATACTCTAGTACCTGTAGATGTAAGTTAACATCTCTGGGTGAATACCTTAGGAAACACCATGCCAACAATTTCACTGCTTTGTGTCAAGTTGTCAGGATGACTGGACATGTTCACAAAATAGTATGAAAAATATCTTCATGATCTGAAGGTTCATTTCAGTCTCTAACAACTCAACCTCTACTGTATAGGGCTATGGCATGTGTCATGAACTCAGCTTGTTCAGTGTCAGTGTTACACTAAAACTGAAAGAAGTCCACCACACCAGTATTACAAAGCAAACCATTCACGCTTCGTTGCAAACAACAGCAGTGTTAAAAATTCACTCTAAATTCTCTTCATCACAACTCGTAAAAGGTCACATGCAAAATGCAGCTCGCAAGATAATTTAACAGATCATTTTCCTTTCAGGTTGTTCGATTACAACACAAAAGTTCAACAGTCGGGTCTGTGATGCACTGCAGAATGCATAAAATCAGGCACAAGAGGCTTTCTCTCTGCTGCAAAACACGTCTTCACATTTCAGCCAACCTGTCGCCACACTTCCGCCTATCTTAACACACACAAGCTCTCGCAACCGACGATCAGCTGGGCCCAGGCATGTTGGGGGGCATCATGCCCATGTACGGCTGTCCCGGGCCTGTGGGCCCTGCCCCCATCATGTGGGTCATAGGGGACATCTGCCGCGACCGTCCCTGCGCGTACAACTGCTGCTGGAATTGTTGGTATTGTGCCGAGTACCCCCCACCACCCCCTGGCCCTGGTCCACCGGGCATCTGCATCCTCATGCCAGAAGGTCCACCGGGCATCCTGGGCATCCCACTGTGAGACATGGGCATCCCCGGCATGGACCCCGGGTGGCCCGGAGGCCCTGCGGGTCCTGGTCCTTGCATGGGCTGTCCCATCATCATGGACTGTCCGTTGGGCATGTAGCCCGAGGGGGCGCCGCCGGGGTAGGCCCCGGAGTGGGGCCCCCCGCCGTGCCCCATCATGGAGGGCATGGGCTCCACGGAGCCCGATCCCCCGGGCCCCAGGGCAGAGACATGGCGCATAACGCTGGGGCTGGGTCCCATCATCACGGCCTCCATGGGGCTGCCCATCCCGCCCATGTCCATCCGGTCCAAGCCGCCCAGCGGACTGTGCATGGAGCTGGGGACAGGCCCGCTGGGGCCCATGCTCATCCCCGGGTGCATGCCCTGGCCCATGGGGCCCATGTGGCCATAGTCCTGAGGTCCCGGGCCACCGGGGCCCACGCCGCGCATCATCATGGCCTGCTGCATCTCCATGGACTGCTGGGGGGAGAAGTCGGGCATGGGGCCGCTCGGAGGGACCCCGGCCCCAGGGTGAGGTGGCCCGGCCGCCCCTGGGTGCGGCCGCATGGTGTGGTTGGGCGGGGAGCTGGGGAAATACTGCAGGGTGGAGGACGGGTTTCCCTTCATGTCCATGGGCGAGCTGTAGCGCGCCATCATCTCCATCTCCGTCGCCGCCCGCTTGGCCGGCGGGGGGCCTCCCACAGGCATGGCGGGCTGGGAGGGGGGCTGCTGCTGCTGCTGCGTAGGCGGGGGGTTGGCTGGCAGGTACTGGATGGTATTGGGGGCCTTGGGCTGGATGTGGACGCTGGCGTTGCCCACGGAGCTGGAGGGGAAGGAGGGGGAGGTCAGGCGGTTGCCGCTCCCTGGCATGGCGTTGCCCATGCCTGGCTGGTGCATGCCCGTGCTCATGGAGGGGTGCGGGAGGGGGTGGGGGTGGGGCTGGTGGGCGCTGTAGGGCGGGGACTTGACCTGGGAGGAGGGGGACATGCCGGGCTGCATGCTGGCCATGGGGGCATTGGCGGGGGGCATGGACCCTCCACCCCCGCTCTGCATCTGGGCTTGGGACATGGTCATGCTGGCCCCCATGCCGCCAGGCCCCCCTGCCATCATCATAGCCGCGTGCTGCTGCTGCTGCTGCTGTTGCTGCTGTTGCTGCTGCTGCATATGTGCTTCCCTGTGGGCGGCCTCTCTGGGCATGCTGGGGCCCGGGCCGGGGCCACCCATGATGCCATTAATGTTGGTGGTGCTGGTCATGGTCACAGAGCTGCCGGCACTGCCCGCCATGCTGACGTTGGGTCCCTCCGCCATGGGGTGCACGTCCAGGCTGCCCTGTGGGGTGCCCGTCCCAAAAAAGTTGTTGACCTGGCTGATGTTGGTGTTGTTGATGAACTGCTTGGGGGTGCCGGGAGGACCGCTGGGCTGCGCAACAGAGCCGGACTGCTGCTGGCCCGCTGCATGGCTGGTGGCCGTGCTGCTGGTACTGGAAACACAGAAACACAGGTGGTTAGCTGGCTGGTACTGGGAACACAAACACAGGTGGTTATCTGGCCGGTACTGGGAACACAAACACAGGTGGTTAGCTGGCTGGTACTGGGAACACAGACCCAAGTGGTTAGCTGGCTGGTACTGGGAACACAGACCCAAGTGGTTAGCTGGCTGGTACTGGGAACACAGACCCAAGTGGTTAGCTGGCTGGTACTGGGAACACAGACCCAAGTGGTTAGCTGGCTGGTACTGGGAACACAGACCCAAGTGGTTAGCTGGCTGGTACTGGGAACACAGAAAGACAAGTGGTTAGCTGGCTGGTGCTGGGAACTCAGAAAGACAAGTGGTTAGCTGGCTAGTTCTTCAAACCTAACACCCTGTCAACCACAGGCTGTAGCTGAGGCTTTAGGGTCACCTCAGGACAAATCACAGGTTCAGAATTCTTTTACACCCTTTCAAACACAAGTCACTAAATCACAAGTCGAAGCTGGATCACAGTTCTGGGCACAACACAGCTTACATGGTCACAGCATTTCCTGCTGATAGGGTTTCAATTAATGGCAGCCGAGAAAAAGAGAAAACAAATAAGTGAATACACAGTTAAATAAACAGACCTCTATGAACACTGTCAAAGTGGCACTGACTGTACAGAAGAAACTGAACACTGCGATTTATAATAAACACATTGCAATGATGAAAATAACAGCAGTAAAATAAAATAAAAAAATAAAAAACATTCAAAATAAAATGTTCTTCAAAATAACAACAACTTCCACTGTTAATGATAATAAGTAAATAACACAGAAAAAATAACTTAATGCTGATGTTCATGATAACATGAACAAAGACTGATTTATTTATTTTTAACCCCATAAAAGTAACGTTTTTTGGCATGCTGCATGCAATATAAGCCAAAAACACTGGTGAAAATCAGATCTAATCCACACTTTTTTCTTCCCCCTGCCAACAAAAGCAATCATCAAAATAACTGGACTGGTGACAATTACAGCTTGCACTAAAAACAAAACATTTATTATTTTTTAAACAAAAGAAAAATACAAAGCAAAAAATATGCAGCAAAGCAAGGACACTCACTAAATTCACATCAATTTTCTAAATAATTATCCGTCATGAAATTTCCAGTTTGTAGTGTTGTTGCTTCTGGTAAAAGGAAGAATAAGAGAAAGAGATCAGTACGGAATCAGGATTTCACTGACTGGGTTGCCCACTTCCACTGATCAGCAGCTGTCTCTGGTACTATGGCTTTTGCCAAGCCTGATGCCACTACTACAGTTACACACACACACACACACACACACACACACACACACACACACACACACACACACACACACACACACACACAATCACACCATCTGGTGACAGCATGATTTGTATACATACACACATCTGGTAATACAAAGTGTGTGAAGCCAGCTGCTGCTACTGCTGCAGACGAATGTGCCCAGTTCACAGAACAAACACGCACGCGCGCGCGCACACACACACACACACACACACACACACATGCACACAACTTGTGTAAAACATGTCTCTACAGATGAAATGGTTCACGCTTTTTCAGCATATATAGGAGACAACTGTGTCTGCTCAAATGCACGCACGCATGCACACACACACACACACACACACACACACACACACACACACACACACACACACACACCTATTCAATGTGATGTGCTGCTGCCACAACAAAGAAGTGACCTGATTTCAACACAACTGTCCCACACCACAGCTTACAAATGACATACATATGCAGACACACTGCAACCCCCCACCCCCTTTTTGTTCCCGACCTGCCCACCCCCCACCCCCTTTTGGTTTCCCCCCCACCCCCTTTTGGTTTCCTCCTCCCCCCCTCCTCCAACACACACACACCCTTGTTGTTGTTAATTCTTTGTTTTTGCCCTAGTTCTAAACAAACAAACAAAAAAGAGAGCCAATGGTAAAGTGCTTTTTTGTTTTTTGTTTTGCTTCTGTTCTTTCATGTTGCATCTAAAAATATAAAATACACATTATGGTGTCTCAATTTACCTTCCTCTCACGACCACAAAAAGCAACCAATGACATGTATACATAACTAAAGCTGACATTACAGTAATTAAAAATCATGCAGTCTCTTACTTGAACACAGTGTAGGAATGTAGTGCAGTAAGCAGACTATAGGTTCCAATACAATTTCTATTTATTATGGAATGCAGCATCTCCCCAAAGATGTTTCTGACAACAACCACAACAACTAAATAATAATTTTAAAAAAGTACCCACGACTGATTTAACAGTGATGAGGTCTGGCAACAAAACAGTTTGCTCAATGAATCCACAATTTGGTATGTGACTATGAGCTCTTCAGCTTTCATTTCTATAAAATAAGTCCAAATGACCTCAGAGAAACCAACATGCCTGTCCGCCATACCCACAAACATCAACATAACTGGATGTGCTAGCTTCCTAAAACTGGCTGATCAATCTGGTTTACTATTCAGCCAATGCAAAGATGGTGAATGATGAGCTGCAGCAGGCTGAGATAACAGGCTTGTTGTTGTTCATCGCTTTTTATATTTAGCGCTGCTTTTTCCGTTCTTTGAGCAGACTCACCACGCTCTTGTCGCATGTGATGCTAAATGAGCAACTGTCCCTTTTTATAGCATGTTCTGATATCCACCGAAGTGGTGTACTTATGGTGCTGTTTGGTTGTCACATGGCTGGCGCAGTGTGAAATTGCTGCCGTCTTGGTGTATTCTGTGTACACCATACAACCATGCACTATGTCGCTTCATGCTAAGCCACATACAGATGGAATCTTCTACAGGCAACTGTGGTAACAGAGGTGTAGAACAGATACTGAAATAAGAGTTGGCACCAAAACTTGACCTTGGAGAAGAACATTCTCCTGCCTCTCCTGCCAAGATTAGAACCCATGACCTTTTGGTCATGAGTCCGGTGCTGTAACCACTGAGATACCCCCACACCCCATAAAAAATATATCCTGGGAAGTCTGCCAATCAGAAAGTCTGATGGCTCATAGTAAATACTACACACAGTGACCAAGCAAAAACCCAGCTCACCTAACCATTGCTGTTAGTGTTACCTGCCACTTCCACACAGACTTTTCTATTAGTATTCAGCTAGAGACTATTCTGTTAGTATTCAGATTAGTATCTTACTCCTAGACCTAGTAAATATCTCAAACTTTTGACAGCCTCGGTTTTCAGGTTGTGTTGGGTTAGGTCTCCTTTTGTCAACAGAAAAACATAAACAGCATCCCTTTATACCCCTGCAGTTTTCTCTGGCTGTCTTTTGTTGATTTTGGCCCGAGTCAAGAGAGCGCTAACAGGAACCACTACCCCCTGACCAGAGCCACTCCCACACCACACTACACCACACCACATCACTGGTTTCCCTAGCTGGATATGGTCCTGCTGCCGCCAAGTGCACTGCTAAGTAAGACCCAGAAAAATGAGATGAGAAAAATAATGGAGAGAAAAAAAAATGTCCCCCCCCCCCCCCCCAAAAAAAAAGGAAGAAAAAATAGAGAGAAAGAAAAACACAACAAGCAAACATGCAATATTCATACACTTGTCTCATCTTCCGTTTGGTGGTGGCCGCTTTCTTCGGCTTCTTTCTGGTGGACTGCGGAGGGGCCGTGTGCGCTGCTGGATCCACCCCACTAGGGCTCTGGTGGTGGTGGTGGTCATGGTGGTGGTTATTCGACTCTCTACTGAGAGGATTACTGACAGTGACACCCAGCGCTTCTGTGGGGGGCTGACCACTGCTCCCCAGGGCTTCTGACAGTCCCATCTCTTTCGACTGCCCGCAACCGCTTCCAAACATGTCTGACTGCGCACAACCGCTTCCATGCAGGTCCGACTGCCCACAACCGCTTCCACGCATGTCGGACTGCCCACAACTGTTTCCATGCATGGCGGACTGCCCACAACCGCTTCCACGCGTGTCGGACTGCACACAACTGCTTCCACGCAAGTCAGACTGCCCACAGCTGCTTCCATGCATGTCTGATCGCGCACAGCTGCTTCCACACATGTCGGACTGCGTACAACTGCCTCCAAGCATGGACTGTGGACCACCATTTCCTGCCGCGCTTGGGAGGATACTGCTCCTGCTCCCCAGCACGTCTGGCCCTGGACCACCACCGCTACCCCCCCTGGGTGGGGACAGAGTCCCGTCGTTATCCAGCATTGCAAAGAAATGTTCAGCTAAACAGGCACCGTCCCGACTCTGCTCTACTGGCGGCTGGCAGCTGCTGCCCAGCCTGTCGGATTGGGCACAACTGCTTCCCAGGAAGTGCGGTCTGCTGTTGGCGGGAAAGTGAATGCAAAAATGAACACCCATGCAACCAGCGTCCACAGTCAAGGAAGGGCGAGCGGCAAGGGTGAAAGCTGACAACAATCAACGTTATGAAACGAATACGGGGAGGGTCCAAACAGCTAGCTGGCTGCACTCATAACTAGCACACCAAGGGTCAGCACCTCCAAAAAGAGTTCAGAAGCTCAGTGCCTCCCCCCCTCCCCCCCTCCCCACTCCCAAACCCTCTTCCTCATCAAACAGTTTTGGGGTTTTAGTAATTTACCAACAACCAAATTTTTGATCACCCACCACACACACACACACACACACACACACACAAAGGCACAACTGTGGTGCCAAATACGCTAAAATGTCAAGTCATCTGACTAAGCAATGTCATCAGGCAAAGCAGGGCATCAGCTTAACTTCCTTAAAATCTGAATTTCTTAATTAAAGGGGTCAGCTTTCACCCTTACATACAAAAACACAAAACTCTGCAACCAACAATAATGCATTTATCCAGTCATCAAAAGAGAAGAGCCAGTGCACACTCGACGAATGAGCCTACCTACTAATATAAAAGCAAGTTTCCAGAACTCACACTGACTACAAACGAGAACACAAACATTTTTCACAATATCCAAAAATGTAGTGCAAATGAGTAAAGTCTGACTGAAGTTTATTACATATAATCATGAATGCAGAGTTTAAAACACATTACTTTAAATTTTGAGAAAATGACAACATTAGGACTTTTCATCAGGCCAAGCAGTACATACATTAACTCTTAATTCAATAATTGTGTACTAAAGTTACTTTAAGTTCTGAGTAAGAGTATGATCTATACAAAATAATATCCACATGGGGTATGTGTGTGTTCTGATTATTTGTATTTTTCTGTTTTTTGCATTTTTGTGGTTGTTTCTGAGGTGAATGCAGCCTTCCAATCCAGTTCTTTTTTTCTGTGTGTGTGTGTGTGTGTGTGTGTGTGTGTGTGTGTGTGTGTGTGTGTGTGCAATATTACAATGTACACTGCTTTGTCTACTTTCAACAGTATTCTTCACAAACTGCCGATGCAACTGAGCATACCCAAGATTCATAATGCAACAGGCACTGTGTACATAATCTTATTAAATACAGCTAGCATTTTATGAAGAACTGAGTAAATACTGTCAGCATTTTTACCCCAAAACAGACATCAGATTGTGAAACATTAGTTTTTACAGAAATTCGCTGATCTGTTTGTGTTACCCAAGAAAGTACTCAAAAACAGTTTTGTAAATTTCTCAAGAATCACCCCGGCTGCTCCTCAGCTGATGGAACTACATCTACAGGTGGAAAATCTGATGTCTGTTAAGCGATCTCACTTAAGCAGGTGGGGGAAGAAAATAAAAAGCTGTGCAAATTATCTCTAACATCTTCATGCACACACATGAAAGAAGGAAAGAAAAAAACTGAGATGGCTCATCTGAAAGTCAAAACAGACTTTCAGGAGTCAAAACAGAAAATCAAAAAACAAACAAAATAGATTAATTTTTTTAATAATAAAACAAAACAAGCAAACAAACCAAAAAAAATCACAGAAGCACAGATCAGTAATTTCACATGGTATTACGTGGGACTTGAGAGAGAAAGACAGGGAGAGAGGAAGAGACAGAGAGAGAGACCCATGCCACCCGTAACAGTAGCAAGAAGCACCAACCTGCTGCCATTCGCTCCGCTGCTGCCGACCTGGCCTTGCACCTGGATGCTGTGGAAGGGCCCGCCCTGCATCTGGGAGAAGTTGCTGGTGATGTGCTCCATGCCCTTCTGCAGGTTGGCCAGAGCCGTCGACGTGATGCCAGCCGGCTGCTGCTGCTTGGTGCCCACAGCTGCAGTGGGGGTGGCTGGCGCGCTGGACATCCCTCCACTGCCATTGGTGGCCGTGCTGCTGGGTCCTGTGGCGGCGTTGGTGGCGGGTGGGTCAAAGTGAGACAGCCTCATGCTGGCGCCAGAGAGTGGGGAGGGCCCAGGTGGGTGGTGCAAGGTTCCCGGGCTCCCCAGGTGCCCCGTGCTGGAGGTCTGGCTGGAGTTGGACATGGGGTTCTTGACGGAAGGAGGGTTGCCCCCGGGGTTGCTGACGTGCGGCATGGGGGAGTTAACCGGGTTGCTGTTGCTGGCAGGGGAGGAGAACTGGGTATTATGCGGGAGGGTGGTGGGAGGCACTGAGTTGGGGTCGTGTGGCGTCATACCGGCGCCACCTACGCCACCTGCGCTGGGGGGCCCTGCCCCAGAGGCCGACTCCCTGAAGGCAGAGTTGAGCTGTTTGGTGATTGTCAGTTCCTGGCCTTCAAACTGGTTGAGGTAAGTGAGCGGGGTGGGGGAGGGCGTGGGCTGTAAGTTTTTGTATGGGTCCTCCATGTCGTCCCGCTTGCGTTTCTGCGCCTGGGCGTAGGATGGTGGAGGCTTACCGCCCGTAGAGTTCACACTGGCACTGTTGGGGTCGGGGGTGAACTGCTCGGGGTTGCCCGCTCGATGAAGCGTCACTTGCGCTCCCACGGTAGCGCCACTCTTCCTGCCAGGCGTTGAAGACACCACATTCACACCACCACCACCGCCGCTGCCCATCACTGGCCCTGGACCACCACGGCCAGGCATCATGGGCCCTGACACCATTGGTCCTTGGGGGCCCATGCCCGGCATCATTGGTCCCTCCATCCCAGGCATCATACCCATCCCACCAGGCATGCTGTGTGGGGGCATGCCCGATGGGCCGGGGCCGGGGCCAGGGCCAGGGCCGAATCCTCCTGGCCCCATGGCCTCCATGGCCTGAGGGTCCATGGGCATGCCGGGGCGGCTGCGCGCCGAGGGGAACATGAACGGTGGTTCCACGCCACCGCCGTCCATCATGGAGCCTGGGGAGGTCGGGGAACCCACCATGCCCATGGGTCCCGGCTGGCGCTTGCCCCCCATGGTGCTGTAGTAGGGGGGCGGGGGGCCGTTCATGGGGTGCTGCGGGCCCATGCCCCCCATCATGGCTGCCTGCTGCTGGGACCGCTGCTGCAGCTTGCCCTCGTAGAACTCCTGCCGCATGCGCATCCAGGCCTGATGCGCCTGCATCTGGCTCATGTCCCCACCCATGCCCGGCCCCGGACCGCGGAAGTTGGCCGGGTGACCAGGCGGGTATGACCCTTCCATGCGCATGTTGTGGGCCTGCTGCTGCTGCATCATGTACTGCTGCGACGGGGACATCATGCCAGGGTGGGGGCCCTGGCCGGGGCCCCCCATCATGGCCTGCTGCTGGGACATCATGGCCTGCTGCTGGGACATTATGGACTGCTGGCGGGACATGGGGCCACCCATCACCATGTCCGCACTGTCCAGGAGCCCGTGCATTTCCAGGGACCCTTTGATCTTGCTCAGCTGTCCGATCTTCTCCGACCGGTGCTTGAGCTGCTCCGAGGTGAGGCTCTCATTGGGCACTTTGTTCTGCGAGAGGTTCATGTGGGGCATGGAGACGGCCCCTCCGGGGCCCACAGCATCAGGGTTGAACTCATAGAGACTGTCTACCATGGGGAACCCTCCTCCCGGCCCCCCCATGCCTCCCGGCATCATCCCCTGGGGGCACATGCTGTTGCACCCAGGCCCCTGGCCGGGCCCGCTGGGGCCCATGGCCGTGGACGTCATGGGGTAGCACGGCATCCCTGGCACATTCTGCTGCTGCTGCTGGAGGTTGGCATTCTGCTCCTGCACCCACTGCTCCACCGCCGTGCCCATGCCCGGCCCGCCCATGCCTCCCATGCCGTTGCCGGGGCAGCCCATGCCTGGGCCGCCCATGCTGTTGCCCAGGCCTCCCATGCCACTGCCCGGGCCTCCCATGCCATTGCCAGGGCCGCCCATGCTGTTGCCGGGGCAACCCATGCCTGGGCCTCCCATGTCCGGTCCCGCGGGGCCTGCAGGCCCCATCATGCCAGCCATGCCTGGTTTCTGGGGCATGCTAGAGTAGTTAGGGGTGCGGCCACCGGGCCCAGCCTTCCCTTGGGCCTTCTGCAATGAAGAGACAGTCAGGTCAGCTAAAAATTTAAAAAAATGGAGGACATGGTAGTTTTCATTAGGAAAACAACAACGTACAGGCAATTTCTGAGGTTTTATCTGACACAATTTATGCCTGTTTTTGCTTATGCTTGATACACAGAGCTCTGATGTCGGAGATATCTCTTACGTGATCGAAGCATGCAGAGGTTAAGAAGAACAATAATTTTAATTACACAGCAAAAAATGCGCACATTTTGCGGATAGACACCCCCCACCACCACCTCGTGTTTTTTTTTTTGGGGGGGGGGGGGAGGGGGGGGGGGGGGGGGTTGTCTCCAAGCAACAGAGAGATAATACACTAACAAAGCACCATAAATGAAAATCATCAACTTATCTGGTTTTAGTTTGTGCCGGAGTGTTTTCAAAAATGCATTTTTCCATCAAGGACTTTTCACCCACAATATATATAATTATATGCTGCTGTTGTAACCAAACTTTGTTGTTCTATGACTGGTGTGAATGTGTCAGTGTACTTGGCACCACGACACATTCTTTGTGAGATAACCTTGATATTTGGCAATGAAGCTGTATTACAGGGCACCTCTCTCTGCAAATATTCAAGGTGCTTCTCCCTACAAACAGCCACCATACGGAGGGCACCTCTGCCAAGAAACCGCCCACAAATTCAGGGTGCCTCTCCATGAATGTCAAAAGTGCTTCTGGCTCTGATGCCAGAGTTTACTGGTGCATAAAGCGGTTTGCTTTTTGTCTGAATGCAAATATATTTTTTATTGATCAGAACTATGCTCCTTATTTTTAATTAAGAATTAAGCGTTCTTTTGTTCTAACAAAGAATTAAGAGTTCTTTTGAACTATTTTTAAATAAGCATTCTTTTCAACCGTTTTGTGTTTGGGTCTCGTTTTAGAATTCTGGCAGTCATTCTGTTTTAGATTATTTAATTTTTTTATGTATTCTCTTTGCTTCTTTTTTTTTTTTTTTTTTTTCATATTCTGCTGAGCAAAGCACGTCGCAGTTTATCATCTTTAAACATTTCACTTTTTTTTTTTTTTTTTTTTTTTTTGGAAGAGGGCAGGGGGGAGGTGAGGTGGGGCGTTTTATTTTACATATTACAAAATAAATCTACATGGATGTGGTACCAGCACGGAATGCACTAGCATGTTACTTCTGGATGTTGAAAAACTTAATTATCTTCACAGATTGCACCTGTATTAAACAACAGAAATAAGATTTGATGAAAACCCATGTCCCTAAGGTAAGCACATCACCACTGCACCATGCATGTAACACTTAACAGCGGCACCAGCTCACCACAAATTGCTACACAACTCACCCGTACAGCTAGCTATATGTTTCTGACCTTTTAAAAGTCAACACCTGTTAATATTTTATTCACAGCTCTCTAGTTCCCAGAGTCTGTATCCTCAAACAGTCTTTATTCTCAGAGTATGTATCCTCAAACAGTCTTTATCCTCAAACAGTCTAATTCTGGAGCAGGCTTCAGAGCAATGTCAAGGTCCAGTTCCGCTGTTCTGCTCCCGTGTTAGATTCTTTCTTGGTTGTTTTATATATTTCACGCAGTTTGCGATGACAGTGACAGACGCAGGACACACGAAGCAGATGTTCAGGTGCACTATTTTATCTGCCAGCTTTTTGTCTTGGAAATGAAACAAAAAACAAACAAACAAAAAACAGGTTTTCCACAGGATGAAAATTTTGCACTACTCAGCCTCTTTGTGTCACCACTGTCTGCCATTCTGTGCAGCTGACATGGGGGTGGGGGTCGGTGTGAGGTGGGGGGGGGGGGGGGGGGTCCTACATGACAGTTCTTCCTCAGCAGTGGTGTGCTGTCAAAACCCTCCATTGGAAAAATACTGTTCAGTTTTCTTGGACTGTATGTCACCATAGCTGCTGACTGCACACCTTGCCCCCTACCCCCCCCCCCCCCCCCCCCACCTCCTTTCAGAACTAGGACCTATGGCACAACCCACCTGCATGGCAATGATTTGCTGATCTGTTAAAAATCAATGTTCCTAACTCTACATCATCACTACTGCATCACGTCTACAACAAACGCAGAACCTACTAAGTACTATGCAACTCCCCTGCATGGCAATAACCTGCTGATCTGATAGTGATTAAAAAAAAAAAAAAAAAATTAAAAAGCCTCCCTAACTCTACACCTTCACTCCTGCACCACGTCTACAACGCTGGCTAACCAGACCCTACTAGCCCTACATCAGACCCTATTGGTACCACGTAACTCACCTGCATGGCTGTATTTTGCTGGGTGGCGGGGCGCTCCCGGTGAAAGCTTGCCCACCTTCACTGACTTCAGCATCCCCAACTCTACTTCATCACTACTGCCCCGTGTCTACGACGCTGGCCAACCAGACCCTACGACAGAACTCACCTGCATGGCTATATTTTGCTGGGTGGACGGGCACTCCATGTGGAAGCTGATGAGTGAGCTGTGCTTGCCCAGCTTCACATACTCGGCTCCTTGGTTGGCCATGGAAGTGGAGAAGACGAAGATGGTTGACTGCTGCTGGATGAAGCCCGGCATGGACGTCTCTGGCCTGGACGTGGCTGGGCCCCCCTGGCTGCTACCCAGGTTGCCAGCCCCTGCAGGCGATCTCTTGTTGTCGCTGCCCACGGACATTGGGCCCCCATTCTCCTCTTTGACACCTGCACAACAGGTCGGGAAAATCAAGTCATGCTGACTGTCACCAGGCACCCTTCAGTCACCACCATGGTCACCATACACCCATCGGTCACCACCTCACTCCCTCACCATGCACCCATCACCTTGCTCCCTCATCATGCACCCATCAGTCAGCACCTCACTCCCTCATCATGCACCCATCAGTCACCACCTCACTCCCTCATCACCTCACTCCCTCATCATGCACCCATCAGTCATCACCTCATTCCCTCATCATGCACCCATCGGTCATTGCCTCACTCCCTTATCATCACCTCACTCCCTCATCATGCACTTATCGGTCATCGCCTCACTCCCTCTAAACCAGAACTGTCTGAAAACCTTTTTGCTCCTGCTGGTAGGACACTAAAAGGATCAGCATAGTGACCTGCATTATTTTGCACATATACAGCATAGAGTCCTGTGCTGCACTCTAAGCCCTGCCTTCAATACTAGGTGGTTACGGTCCCACAAGCTTTCAGCACGTAGGGGATCAGACTCACAGTAACTCTTTGAACCAACCAGAACTACGTGGATAACACAAAATTCCCAAGCCTGAACCCTAAAGCCCGTTCTTAATTGGGCGAATGTTTCTTCGCGAACCTAGTTGGAAGTATTCGGCGAAGCTAGTTGGTTCTTAATTGGGCCAACTTTTCTTCGCAAACCTAGTTGGAAGTATTCGTCCAAGCTATATTCGGGGTCCAAAAACCTTCGCTCAACATGTTCTGGGAACATTCGCCCTATTGGACGATCATTGCCTCTGACTGGCTGAGAGCAGAGCTCTCCTGTAAATGGAGAAAAAACAAAAATAAAAATGGATGACGGTGTCGCTAGGTTCTTCACTCGCTTCGAAGGGAATTTGTTTATTTGTTGACTTGTGTTGACTTGTGGAAGGCGCAGCCTTGTCTCGGAGAACCCAGAATGAGATAGTAGTTAGTTGAATTACCCTGTGAGGGATGATTAAAGTATATTGACTTGACTGACTTGACTTTAGCCTACATTTTCGATCATGCTGTCTGCTGCGCGTCTGCCGCAAGTTCGGGCCGAAGCTTGCATCTCATTACAAGCCAGTTGAGAATGAAGTAAAGTCTGGACTGTCCGAACCATATTCGGCGAACTAAATGTTCAATTAAGAAACGAATCATAGTTCGTCGAAGTGTCCGAAGTATGTTCGGGCGAACAAACATTCGTCCAGTTAAGAACGGGCTTAAGAGGTATGCTTTACTTCAAAGGTGTTTTGCTTTAATCAGACAGCTGATTTAAAGAGATGAAACTATTGAAAGACCATTTTTAAAGAAGAGCAAGTGAAGTTTTGAAAACATACTACAAATATGCACCCACTGATAAAATTATATTCAAAACCACTTTGCAACAAATGTGACAATCTCTGTAAACAGTGCAGTGTATGGCAGCAACATGAATTTTGTGACAATGTTTGTTACTCTACCAGTGCTCTGCAAAATTAAATAATGACAATCAGGAATCAGAAAACCTAACACTGTGTAGCTGATAGCTCCAAACTCCTTATGACAAGTTCCATAACCCCTTTATTTGAATAGCACCATTCTCAGCAGTTTCCCCCCTTGCATTATTATTGCTCAGTCAAACTGTTCCTCTTCAAGAAGATCAAGTCTTCAAGGTAATTGTGGTCGTCCAGCATCGTCGCACAACTGTTTGGGCTTCACATTCCACTCTGCATTGCTTGTAGCATTACACTCATTCTGACTGTTAGAACTGAATGGTGGCATCAGTTTTTCAGCTGGTCAGAGATGGCTCATTCTCATTCAGCGAAATTATCACCTTCTATTGTGTGGGGGGGGGGGGGGGGGAAGAGACTTTTTAACCTTTAATAATTTTTCAACTTTGTGTGATAGAAAAGATACCGGTTATATTCTGACTGGTTGTCAACAGTTTTCTCTTGGTGAAGGTCCAATCACCTGCAGTCTCACTATTCTCAGTCACACACGTGGTCTTTGCAGACAAGAGGTCTTGTTGCAGCACGTTCTGTCACCATGTACTGCCTGCACATTTTGTCACCCAGGTACGTTTCGTCACCACACGGTGTCAAAACATGCCAAAAGGTTCTCACTGCACAATTTATCACTCCTTTGCCAGTACCACTATAAAAAATTAACATCTCTTTCCTCATCCCTTGATGTGCACATGTGTGTGTGTGTGTGTGTGTGTGTGTGTGTGTGTGTGTGTGTGTGTGTGTGTGTGTGTGTGTGTGTGTGTGTGTGTGTGTGTATGTGTGTGTCTGTGCATGCATGCATGCATGTTGTGTTACATTTGATTAAATATTATCCATGCCTCAACCTGTGTTAAACTGAAATTGTGAATTGCTTTGAGCAGCCTGCAAGGCTACTGCTGCCTGTAGCCGTGTCAGATATGACTATACTTAGAGACCGTGTGACAATGCGGTGTGCATGTCCTGATGGGATCTTTTTGATGAAATGATTGACCTGATTTGATGAGGTTGAAGGTAATGATGACCGTTTCTTGTCAGAATGTTTCATTGTACGCAACAGCTGCCTTGTGATGTGCACCTGTGTCTGAAAGGTTTCCGGTATTATTAATAACCATTTCCCCAGCTGTTCTCAGGTCATTTAGGCATTGTGGTCGAAATTATTTTGCTCATCACTCCTGACCCCAACCACCTTTGATCCTTCTGCTGGCAATAAAACTCTGCTTTTTTTTTGTTGTTGCTTTTTTTAATTTTATTAGTTGTAGGAGGTTACTCCATCCAGGCAGCCTCGCTGCTTGCACCACACTGGCCTTTGCAGTAAAGTCAAAAGTCGGTTCCAAATTGAAGCTGGCTCATTAAAAGTGAAAAACACAGATGCAAGTCTCTGTGTGTGTGTGTGTGTGTGTGTGTGTGTGTGTGTGTGTGTGTGTGTGTGTGTGTGTGTGTGTGTGTGTGTGTGTGTGTGTGTATGTGTGTGCGTGCGTGGATTTTGACAAATATGTATTTGTAGAGAACGTGTAAGCACTTAGGGCCTGTGCGGGTTAAGCGCTCTAAGTATTCATCATTATTATTGTTTCTTTTCTTTTTTAACAGTGGCGGTCATCTTTCTCTCAAATTTGTTATTTAAGTGGAAAGGGGGTGCAGCACTTTTGATTATAACACATCACTGATACCGTCATGAAGCAAAAAAGATCAAAGCAACAGCATTTTGTTTTTGTTCAATAAACTGAGCAAGTTTTCAAAAGAACTGAGCATTCTCAGGAGAAAAGTATGATTTCCAGCTTCTGAAGTTAAATGAGTTGCGCACCACTGGTGCTGAACATTTAACCACTGTGCTGCGTTTCACTGTTCTTACTGCTTTTATACTATTCATTACTCTCTCTCTCTCTCTCTCTCTCTCTCTCTCTCTCTCTCTCTCTCTCTCTCTCTCTATCTGTCTCTCTGCACATTTTGTCACACCTTGGTGACAAAATGTGCCACAACAGGTCTCCATGCCTAATTTAACCAGTACCACGCAGTCAGTGTCATCAGATTATTGCACTACACAGGCACAAATGCAGCCTGCACAGCAGGTTGGTGAAAATTCACAATCAGGCAGAAGCATAAAGTTAAACAAGCACTGCTGGAGAAACACATGTTACGTGTAGACACACAAGCAAAGGGCTTCAGAATTCTACAGCAGTCGCTTGCAAATGAACAACACACATTCTTTCAGTTTTACCATGGAACTGACAGGTGCTGCAAAGCAAGAGTTCACATGTATACAACATGGGGGCAGGGATAGCTCAGTGGTTTGAGCGCCGGACTTGTGATTGACAGGTTGTGGGTTGAAATCCCTGCAGGAGTGACGGGAGAATTTTATTCTCCAGGGTCGACTTTCTGTGCTGACTCTTATTTCGGTATCCTTTCCACCCGTGTGTTACCGCAGTAGCACATAAAAGGTCCCGGTCATCCTGCCAAAAGTGCCGGTGGCAGGTTACAGCTAAACATGCATACACCTTACATATATGGCTTTGCATGAAGTGACATGGTGCATGGTTGTATGGTGTCCACAGAACTAGCACTGAGACAGCTGCAGTTTCATGTGGCACCAGCCATGCCAGTGCTGTATGTACACCACTTCGGTGATTTTTTAATTTTTTAAATGCACTATAAAAAGCTAGTCACTCATGTAGAACCACATGCGAGTGCAGTGAGTCTGCGCAAGAGAGCGGAGAATAGCGCTATATAAGCGATCATCAGTTAATCAAAAACAACACAAGTTTATGGAAAACAAGCAAGGTAAGTGAACACTACAAATTTTACAATGCACAAGTTTCAAAAGCACACCACTCTTGCCTGGCACTTCCAACCTACACATTTATGGCTGTCTGCATAAACAATGAACTGTAATGCCAGAAGGACAAAACCTAAAGCACAAAAATCTGCAACAGCAAGAACAACCAGTCCACTCTCAGCTGACTCGCTTCAGAATCAGGAAAATACTTTTAATGTTTGCTTTTGGACTTCTCACTGACCTCAGGTGTTAAACTTGCCAAAGTGGTCTCAGCACTTGTGCAAGTGGAAAAAGCTTAACGTGACCAGTGAACCGGTGAAGATCAACATGGTCTATCATTATTTAAGCAAAATTTGAAAGAACTTTCTTTAGCAGCGTCCAAGAAAACACCAGCATCAACTTTCAGAGCAAGCCAGCATGCCATTGGTCATCATCCTCGTAATACCAGACTAGAATTGGTCCAAAGGTTTATGAGTACACATGATATGGTCTTGAAATGTAGCAGACACCACCTGAATTCCAATGGACCAGAACAGTCGGGTGTATGAACATGAAAACTTTCATCAAAGTTTCAGTCTTCCTTTACTCAGTGTTGCTGTGATCTTGAAAATACGTCAGGTCAGATTCAACACACGTGGGGGTTAATTAGCACTCAAAAAAACATCACACAAACACAATAATGAGCAGATGTACATCTGGTGGAATTCATGTACCTTGTTTCGCACTCACACGCCAGGTAAGTTTTACCGTAGGCAACTCAGGTCTTCGTCGTTGTTTTTGTGTTACATATTTCGAGCACTAATTAACCCCCTTGTTTGCTGAGTGCACAGGCACTCTGGGCCTCATTCCGTTTCAGACTGGTCCCGGTCAGCTGAACTGGTTTGAACAGGGAAGCTTGACAGAAGCTACTATTAACTATGCCGGTTTGAAAAGGGAAACTTGACAGAAGTTACTACTAATTTAGATGCATAGTCTGGAAAAAGTGAAAAACACTGATAACAGTGACTTTCCACACACAGCAACCCAGACCTCATCCCACTCATTATCACAATGCTATTTACCATGCAAATCATAATGCGAACAAGTGGTATTTTAAAATACCCCTATGCAGAAATGACTGTAACTATATAAAAACAGAACAGAGCCACTTTCCTGGATGACTAACATCATCAGTCTCTAATAAAACTCCCATGACCTTGAACATGAGTCAGTATAGATATAGAACATGAGTCAGTATAGATAGTAACCAGTATAGATGTGTGCAGCTCCACAGAGGTAGTTATCATGCAGAGCTTATATTCTCACTTTGTTCCAGCAGTATAACATGTGTAAATCTCTCTGAAATGTAAGCTAAGGCTAACACTTCACTACATGATCAAGTCCTGGATATATGTACTTCTGTACAATGTGTGTGTGTGTGTGTGTGTGTGTGTGTGTGTGTGTGTGTGTGTGTGTGTGTGTGTGTGTGTGTGTGTGTGTGTGTGTGTGTGTGTGTGCATGCATGTGCGCATTCCTGCGTGCCATAACAACTGTGCTTTACTGGATACTTTTAAAGTCACCTACTTTTGCCATCACTTTTCTGACACTGCTGCGACTTGCTTACAATGTTACAGTACACAGTCTCTGATAATAAAAAATAAAATAAAGTAAATCGAAAATGCCAATACTGCACCAAATTATGGCTAATGCTGCATCCAGAAAAGTGAAAAGCAGCCAGTGTCTTGTTTTCATGCATCCATTTGTGACTGCTTCACCAAAAACGAAGTCACTGGTGTGTGTACAGAGAGCATGCATTTAAGCAGCAGTGGTGAGGAGCATGCACTAAAGTGGGTAGTGATACTGCACACCAAACTGGTCAAGGTGAAAACAGCTTACAGACCCTGGGTAATAATGTACAGAGATGAAATTTAATATGATGTTTATTACCCAATGAATTTCAATGCATTTCAGTGACCTTGATCTAAATTCAAGGTCAGAGCTTGTTGGCGCTTTGAGCCCAGCCAACCACTTAGGGTTATATTAAGGCTAACCAAGGTCAGAGGTTAGGGGTGGGGTTGGGGGTTGGGGGGGTGGTGGGGGCATCACTGAAAAGATAAAACTGACTACATAATAGTAATATACATGCATACATATATTCCTTGTAATTTCTCACCTGACAAAAAATTGAAATTTGTATGGATACTGCATCGTAACATTTACAAGGTCATGCACAAAACACTTTTCGCGATTTTGGCTTGCTTTTCATGCGAGCCCAACAGCATACTGTGGCGGCTACTCATGGGGAATGTGCAGGAAGCATCAAGTCCGTCACCTTTTCAACATCACTGCTAGTGCTACACTGATGTGCCTGCTATCTTTAAACAACAACAACAACAACAAAAAGAGTGCTTGCTGATCCTCTACCAAACAATCTATCTTCCCACCACCCTGCAGACAAGTCACTGATGCTCCACCATCATGACCATGCCGTTTTTGCACTGATTAATGCACACCAATTACACTCACTCTTATCAGCCTATGCCTACACTTCACAATGAGCTAACTCCCAACCAACCGTCATACCAGTAACAACCTGCAGCAGTACCATACCATACCCACACAGAGTTGACAGGGCCACTCAGTACACAGTGGGGTTTCACAAGACAGCATGCATGCAAGCAAGCAAGAGGGTTGATAAGAAACATACTTACCCTCTGTTACAATTTTGTTCTTATTGCTATCCTCAGACTTAGGAGTGTCTGGACAGAAGAAGAGAGAAATGGTATGATAAAAATGGGAATTTTGACCAAGATGGGAGAACTGTCTGGACAGAAGAAGCGGAAAATGGTATGATCAAAATGGGACTGTTGACTGAGATGTGAGAGAGAGAAATGGTATGAACAAAATGGGAATGTTGACTGTGATGTGACAGAGAAATGGTATGATCAAAGTAGGAATGTTGACTGTGATGTGACAGAGAAATGGTATGATCAAAGTGGGAATGTTGACTGAGATGTGACAGAGAAATGGTATGATCAAAGTGGGAATGTTGACTGAGATGTGACAGAGAAATGGTATGATCAAAATGGGAATGTTGACGGAGATGTGACAGAGAAATGGTATGATCAAAGTGGGAATGTTGACTGAGATGTGACAGAGAAATGGTATGATCAAAGTGGGAATGTTGACTGAGATGTGAGAACTACCTTGCTGAACTGTGCATGGAATCTCATGCTCCAAAATAAAAGCTGTACTGGTTTGAACTGCAAGTTTCAATATATGTACATTTGTTGCATATGTACATCCATTGTACATGATTAACAAACACAAATGTCCTGACAACTCACTAATTTAGTACCCTTTTTGGCATAGACACAAATTTCCAGACAGAACCTTTAAACCAACACTAAATTACAATTCCAAGATAGTTCAATGATTTTTGTTGTTGATTTTTTTACTGTTCTCATTAACTTGTACTCCTATAAGCTCTTTTTTTTTTCTTTTTTTTTTAAATCACTATGACCTTGCTTTTTGTTTTTATGGAAAAAATGCTAGATAAATTAAATATGATCATATTAATCAATAGAAATTAATTAATATTACTTACATCTATGTATAATCACAGAAATTAAATATCACTAACATCTACCTATGTTTACAGAAATTAAATATTATTAACATCTATGTATATTCATAGATATTAAACATTATTAACATCTATGTACATTATTAGAAATTAAGTACTATTAGCACCTATTCACGTATATTTACCAGATTCTCCATTGGCCATTTTGTTGGATGGCGGTTTAGTGTCTGGTGTGCTGCGTGCGCTGTGGCCTTTGGGCTCGTCCTTGACTTCGTCTTTGATGTCCCGAAGACTGGGGGCACCATTGACGTCCTTGTTTTTGGCAGACTCTTTCAGCATGGCCACTTCCCGTCGCTCCTTCATTTTCTAGTTGTGGTAGCAATCACTTGCCACCGCAGCAACTTGGGAAACTGGCTGAGGGACAGTTCTGCGACAGT
>OY757548.1:12825642-12839030 GCA_963584105.1 Alviniconcha strummeri | reverse complement strand
GATACGTCCAGAACACAAATGAGTAATAAGTACGTGCACATTAACAACACACCGCGGTTGAATTCATTCCCCTGGTTCAATATACACACACACACACACACACACACACACACACACACACACACACACACACACACACACACACACACACACCAAAAAAAAATAAAAAAAAATGAAAACTTGGAGACAAGAACATACGCCGACAGTTTCGATTTTTTTCTTTTTCTTTTTCTTTCTTTCTTTCTTTAACTCTCAGAAGTGGCTAGGATTGCATGCACTTGCGTAAGCAAGCAAGGTCTTGGTGACATTCAGGTTGGCCAAGAAACAAACGCTGCATGTGACAACATTCAGGATGACCAAGAAACAAACGCTGCATGTGACGACATTCAGGATCACCAAGGAACAAACGCTGCATGTGACGACATTCAGGATCACCAAGGAACAAACGCTGCATGTGACGACATTCAGGACGACCAAGGAACAAACGCTGCACGTGACGACATTCAGGATGACCAAGGAACAAACGCTGCATGTGACGACATTCAGGATGACCAAGGAACAAACGCTATACGTCTTATTAACGTCAAAATTGTTTTCCTAGTATGATTTGTTCCCACAATAGTCACACCCCTTTCTGATTAAACCACGCTGACATTTTGATCGACAGAAATCTGTAAATACTGCATTTCCATATTTAATACATCCAGCATTTCGACTGGGATAACGAAAATAAACTCTAACAGAGACTTCCACTACTGCAATCACCCTACAGCTCCGACCGAAATATAACTCTCTCTTAGCAGTGAAATATTTTACGGACACCACCCAAGCACAAAACAACTCCAAATGCCAGTCATGGCTAGCACAGCTCGAAAACAAATAGCATTCACTCCTACCTATAAATAATACAACCATTACTGCGAGTGCCGTCAGCGAATCAAAGACTTTCGACTTCTGAGTACGACACCGTCAGGTTTCTCGGTACCGCGTGACATCTCAGGCTACAAAAACCATCGACCAGTCTCGGCTCTTGCTAAGCATACTTGAGCTGCGCCCGAGTGCAGCGCAATTGATCGACAGTGAGTGTATAAGCCACTCCTCAAAACAAGATGTATACATATAATACATAATGTATACATGTGTTCGTAAAAACAAAAGTGCAAGGAGAAACCAGTCTCTCTCTCTCCCTCTTGACAGGATGTAAGAATAGACCATCTACTGCCCTGAATCTCTACCTCCAGTCTGCAGCTCGCTCGCTCTCGCTCTCGCTCTCTCTCTCTCTCTCTCTCTCTCTCACACACACACACACACACACACACACACACACACACACACACACACACACACACACACACACACACACACAAACTAAAATGTGTATGCGTCCGTGCGTGCATGCGTGTGTGTGTGTGTGTGTGTGTGCATGCGTGTGTGTGCGTGCGTGTGCATGTGCACGCGTGTGTGCAAAACTGAAGGTACACAAAGCCAAGTCTACGTTCACACCAGTTTTCACGACAGCCCATAGCATGTGTCGCAATAAGCAACACGCTAGACCCATTCATTCCTTTAAAACTTCTATGAAGAAGCCAGCAGGGAACAGACAGTGCGAGAGCTCAGGAAGAGCTGCGTGAAAGTCGAGGTGGACGTCATGGACGTCCCTAATAGTCTGTATGGTCTTTGTAGACGTAAAATGTTCAAGTTCAATGTTGCTTTAGGTCCACAGAAACCATAAGGACTATTATGGACGGGAGCCCAGCACGTCCACCTCGACTTTCACACAGCTGCCGAGCTCTGTGGTACTTCCTCTTTAAATGTTGCTGTACGTCCAGAGAGACCATAAAGACTACTCGACTTTCACACAGCTCCTGAGCTCTGACACAGTGAGTTTCAATATTGCTTTAAGTCCACAGAGGCCGTACGGACTGTTGGCGACGGGAAGCCCAGGACGGGCACCTCGATCTTCACACAGCTCCTGAGCTCTCGCAGTATCTTCTTCTAATGTTGCTTTACGTCCACAAAGACCATAAGGACTAGCACGGACGGGAAGCCCAAGACGGCCACCTCGACTTTTACACAGCTCCTGAGCGCTGTAAAACGACATTTGAAGCAGAGGAAGGCCAGGCAGACGGGGCAGGGTGTAAGAAACGAGACGCCGACCACAGAGGAGAAAGCACCGGGATAAAGGTAGGTAGGTAGGTAGGCTGGTTGGTTGGTTGGTTAGTTGATTTTAAGGTCCTGCCAACCGCAAAGGGTCACCGCAGGACAATCAAACTCTGTCATATAAGCAAATGCACACATCAAAAGTCTTCTCATATATATATATACCCTTTCTCCAATCAATCCACGAAACCAATCCCTACACGAACATGAAGCAAAGCATACCCTTACACGAACAGCAAACACAAATTTTCGAAGAGTTAGTCAGTCCCTTCAATATTACCCCCTTTAAAAGAGCGTACAAGGTTCGCGGGGCGAAGGGCGAAAGCAAAAGGCAAAGCAAGCCATGCTGCTGCCACCACCACCACCACCTCCACCTCCACCACCGCAGGTCAAAGGCAAGGGGATGTTGAGCGGTTGTCGGGGATGTATGCGTAGTCTCACAACAAAGGCCATAAATTTCCACCTGTCGGCCCGTGACTCGTCTCTGCCCTCTTTCTCACACTGACCAGCGGACACCGCGGGTAACATCTGCTGGCCCGCGGCTACATCACTGAACTGCCTTGTGAGTCACAGGAGGGGCAGGCTGAGGAACACTAAACCTGGATTTGCACTGACAGTAGTAGGATGCTGCTCAGCTCACGGGCACAACAGGCACTGGACACCCGTTCCCTTTTTCTTTCTTTTTTGGGGGGGGTCTCTCTCTCTCTCTCTCTCTCTCTCTCTCTCTCTCTCTCTCTCTCTCTCTCTCTCTCTCACACACACACACACACACACACACACACACACACACACACACACACACACACACACACACACACACACACACACACCGCCCTGATATAACCGTAAAATGTTGACTGGGCGTAAACCACCAAGTCCACCCCCACCCCCCACCCCCCCCGGGCGTAAAACACCAAGTCTCTCTCTCTCTCTCTCTCTCTCTCTCTCTCTCTCTCTCTCTCTCTCTCTCTCTCCCCCCCCCCCCCACCCCCTTCTAGTAGGAGTAACAACAATCTTCATGCACTACTCTGTAGGTTGGGACCTGAAAAAGAAAAGAAAAAAGTCCTGACCAGCAAAACTCAGTGAAGTAGTACGATAGGCAGCAGTTTTGCTGTTGTTGTTTGTTAGTTCTTGTTGCTGTTTTCCACCACGAGGACAGTCAGTCACGGATCAAAGCACGCCGCAGTCGTACCCAATAATTATAACCACAACTACCGCCGGTGGAACGGATCAGGCGAGTCGGCTAGGCCCAGCGGTAAAGACCGACGACCGACGCCCGTTCGATTCTCTGCTCCGGCTCACCTTTCTCTTCTTTCATGGTGATTTACGTCCACAGAAACCGTTAGGCTTATTAGGGACGGGCGAAGATGGGGGAAGAGGGAGATTATATAACTATCGCTATAATGTCACCACCGGAATGACTCCTGCATTAAGATCGGCAGCGGTGAGAGCCATTTTAATGTTTAATTAATTGTGAGGGACAAAGTCACAAGACAGTGTCCACAAACCACAACCTTTTTGAAGAGAAAGAAGAGCCGAAGCCGCTTACCAGCCTAACAACGCCTTACCGCTAGGCCAAACCGGCGCACCAACCTTTCTCTTCAAGAGCGGTGGTTTACGTATGGTCACTGCCTTGTGACACTGCCTCTCACAATGAATAAAACATTGAAATGGCTCACACCACTGCCCATCGTAATGCAGAAGTCATTCTGGTGGTAAGTAAACATGGTGCTCAACGTCCACAGAAACCACAAGGCTTATTTGGGACGGGGAGAATGGGGGGAAGGGGGTATGGAGGTGGGGGATGAGGGAGAGTATACACCTATCGCTACACTGTCACCACCAGAATGACCTGCATTAAGATGGGCAGCGATGAGAGCCATTTTAATATTTCATTAATTGTGAGGGACAAAGTCACAAAAACAGCGTCCACAAACCACAACTTTTGAAGAGAAAGGAGAGCCGAAGCGGTATCGAACCGAGGTCCTTCCGTTTACCAGCCTAACCCCTTACCGCTAGGCTAAACCGGCTCTCATTCTGGTGGTGATGATGTCAGTTGACATACTAGGGACAAGTTGTGACCAATGCCGAAGCACGGTTCAATAATTCTTTACGTCCACGGAAACTAGAAGGCTCGTTAGGACGGACAGCCCAGGACGTCCACCTCGACTCTCACACAGCTCCTGAACTATGATTCTGGTGATGGCTTTTATGTTGCTTTACGTCCACGGAGGCGGGATGACCTATTAGGGACGGGGATAGAGTGGGAAAGGTGGCTTTTATGTTGCTTAACGTCCACGGAGGCGGGATGACCTATTAGGGACGGGGACAGAGTGGGAAAGGGGCCAGGGTGATTGGCTCGACCGCGGAAACCGCCCGAAAAAGACCGGAGAGACCGTGGACCGCCGCCAGAACAATGGAAGTGTTAAGGCGGTGTCCCCTCGCCATTGCCCAGCGACTTGTGCACTGCGCAATTGCTCTTTCAACTGCTGTGCTGGACAGAGTCACTAAGACAATGTCCGTTGCACCGCTGTTGACGAACAACTTGGACAACTCAAAGCAAAAGACGTCCAACTTGCTCAGCCCAGCTCCACCTCCCTACTCATGATCTCTTCTGGGCAAAAGTGAGGGTCCAGCTCCACCTCCCTCCTCTAAGATCTCTTGATCTTTTGATCTCGCCTGGAACCCTGGGAAAGGTGACAGTGTAGCGTTAGATATAGTCTCCTTCTGCCCGCCACCTACTGGGGACCTCGGTCCGCGCAAGTACCTCTTGGGAGACAACCCGGCGTTAAACAATTAAGTCTAACCATCAAACCAACCAAGAAACGGACCAGGTGAGCCGGTTCGGCCAAGCGGTAAGGAGGCGTTACGCCGGTAAGCGGACAACGTCGGTTCGATTCCACGCTTCGGCTCTTTCTTTTCAAAAGTGGTTGTTTGTGTGACACCGTCTTGTGAGTTTGCCCCTCACCGTTTAACGAAACATTGAAGTGGCTCACGTCGCTGCCTATCATAATGCAGAAATCATTCTGGTGGTGACAGCGTAGCGTCAGGTATGGTCTCACTACCCAACTTCCTGGGACCTCGGTCCCCGCCAGTGCCTCTCCGGACTTACGCCTCACGCGACACCGTCACCACCAGAATGATACTGCACTGAGAGACGGGCAGCTAGGAGTTCAAGTTCAATGCTGCTTTACGTCTACAGAGGCCCTGATTATTTAAGGACTGTTAGGGACAGGGAGCCCGGGATGGCCACCTCGAATTTCACGCAGCTCCTTAGCTCTGATAGAACCAGTTCAAGTTCAGTGTTGCTTTACGTCCACACGGGGACGGGGAGACGAAGACGGCCACCTCTGCTTTCACACAGCTCCTCAGCTCCGAAGCCAACAAGTTCAAGTTCAATGTTGCTTTACGTCCACAGACACAATATTAAGGACTATTAGGGACGGGGAGCCCAGGACGGCAATCTCTGCTTTCACACAGCTCCTGAGCTCTGAAGCCAACAAGTTCAAGTTCAATGTTGCTTTACGTCCATGGAGACCCCATTAAGGACTATTAGGGACGGCAACCTCTACTTTCACACAGCTCGCTCTGAAGCCAACAAGTTCAAATTCAATGCTGCTTTACGTGGGAGCCCACCTCGACTTTCACACAGCTCCTGAGCTCTGGCAGCTAGGAGAGCTCTTAAGAATTGTCAGGGGCAAAGTCACACGACAGCAACCACAACTGACACAGTGCACAATTTCTGAAGAGAAAGCACAGCCGAAGCGGGGGATCGAACCGCCGCCGTCCACTTACCAACCTAACTAACCTTACCTCTGGGCAAAATCGGCTCACGCAAGTGTGCACAGAACCGAACCAGTCCCGAGCAACCGTTTTCAAACAGCAACAGCTCTAGCTGTGCTCGACGAACAAGGCCAGCGAAACGGCAAATAGTGCAGTAGTAACCTTAATTACCCCACACAAGATAATTATCTCTCGCTGTGTCTCGCGATGAACATCATGCGACAGTCCACTGTAGTAAAAGTGCACAGCATCAACAGCTTCAGCAGCAATGAACCCGTACATAATTAGGCCTCGTCAGAAATGGCGCCCGGCTGAACGAGCTTCGAGGGCTGTGCTGATGATGATGCTGTCCATTCAATATTACGTACTATCACATGCAGTGATCGCGCTAGACATTTTCTCAAACCGGTGTGGCAGCTACAAGGTGGTAAAAGTGGTTCACGGAAACCAGTCAACCAGTTACTGTAAGCGTAACCGGTCTGATACCACTGCTAGAGCTCTAAGCACTAGCAATCACCCTTTTCCCATCCCCGTCTAGAACACACACACACATACACACTTACCCACCCACCCCAACACACACACACACACACTCACTCTCACACACACACACACACACACACACACACACACACACACACACACACACACACACACACACACACACACACACACACCCCTTACACACTGGTACGTTTCTGAGAAACGGTCAAACAAAATTACAGCCGGTATGCCTGACGTCGGTCAACTGAACTAATTTCCGGTAAATACGTTGATCTTAACCGGTACGGAAATTATCGGTTAAAGCGAACTCTGCATTCAATATTACATACTATTACATAACATGTATAGAGTACATTACACAACAAGCGATTTTGCTAACCCTGACTGGGGTTTCAGGGTTTCAACTTTCAGTGTGCGTAGGTTCACTTTAGACACAGTCGTGAGCCGGTTTGGCCTAGAGGTTAGCCCGTTCTTAACTGGGCGTATGTTAGTTCGCCGAACATACTTCGGACCCTTCGACGAACTATGATTCGTTTCTTAATTGAATTTTCAGTTCGCCGAATATGGTTCGGACAGTCCAAACTTTAATTCATTCTCAAATGGCTTGTAATGAGATGCAAGCTTCGGCCCGAACTTGCGGCAAACGCGCAGCAGACAGCATGATCGAAAATGTAGGCTAAAGTCAATATACATTCGCCGAATTAAGAACGAGCTTAAGGCTGGTAAGCAGAAGAGCCTCGGCTCGATTCCGCTTCAGCTCTCCTTTCTCTTCAGAAGTTGCGGTCTGTGGACACTGTCTTGTGACTTTGTCCCTCACGAGAAAACATTGAAATGGTTCTCATCGCTGCCCAGCTGCCCACCCTTAATGCAAAAGTCATTCTGGTGGTGACAGTGTAGCGATAGGTGTATACCCCCACCCCACTCCCACCCATCCGTAATAAGCCTTATGGTGTCTGTGGACGTTAAGCACCGTGTTTACACAGTATAGTGGTTTTTAGGCGTGTTCAAACCGCTGGCATACGGCAAAATCTAAAGCCAATGAAAGCCCACAGTAGAACAGAATTATACTTACATAATTCTATAGCACTCAACAAAAATGATACATTTACCATAAATATATCAGTTAAATAAATACGCGTTAATGTCACACAGCGAGAGAGAGTCAAACAGATGTGGGGGGGGGGGGGGGGGGAGAGAGACAGAAAGAGAGAAACACACACGCACACGGACGCGCGCACGCGCACACACAAAAGGCGGGGTGGGGGTGGGGGGCGGGGGTGGCCAGAGAGAGACAACAGTCTGCCAGAGACAGAGAGTTTTTATGCAGCTCGCATTTCCGATTACGCCTAGCCTAAGCCTCTCGTCGGCGAAAAAACACACAAAAACTACCGCGTGTAAATAATAACTACCTGATGTTACGTGGCCAACAGCTGGCACGTGTGCAGGCAGACAGGATCGGAGCGACCACAAAACAGTCTTCACATTCATCGATGGCTCTGAGAGGCAAATAAGTTAGTCAACTGACCACAGAAATCGCAGAAGCCCATCGTACAATAATAATAATAGATAACTTCTATTCTCTGGTGTACACAAACTCACTGCGCTGTCAAAATAAGAAGCTGTACAAAAGAGTGTGTTAATAACCAACTGAAATCAACCGCAAACAGGTTTCAACCTCTTCGCGGTTGATTTCAATTGGTTATTAACACACAACCCACACCACCATTTAAATAACTCTGCGTGCGTGCTTGTGTAGTATCCGCATCTTATTGTTAAGAGTAAGCTAGTCTCTTTTTCTTCTTATTTTTTAAGCAAATGACAAGGACTGATACCTGGTGAAAGAAGTCACACGAGTAATGATCCATGGGACAATGATGATGACGTAAAGCGACAGGATTAAAAAATCACTAATTTAGTCTGATTAAAATATTAAAATATTCAAACAATTTCTGAATTTGTGCACAAATCATTACCACCACTCCAACAATATGGCTTGACGGAATGTACTTATTATTCGACACTAATCTTGTGAAAAATCGACTTTTGGGTACGTACGCACCGTGACTGACGATCGACAATGAGGCAAACAGAAATGTACTTTTTGTGCACGGTTGCGCTCACGGCTGATCACCGGTGATCACTGTCGATCAGTGGTGATCACTGGCACTACAAACAAACAAAAACAAAACCCGCGTGCAGGAATTTACTTTCGTTGTGCATGAATGTGCTGGCGACTATCACCAAGGCATCAAGCCAGTAAAAGCTTGCATAAACAGGAACAATAACACAAATGTGCATTCACAGTTTCACGCGGCACCAGCCACGTAACTAAACAGCGCTGTAGCCACTTCGGCGGGTATTTTGAAAGGCTACATTCACTCTTTCAGAGTCGCATACGGCTAGAGTACAGTGGGTCTGTTCGGTAGCAGAAGTCTCTCTCTCTCTCTCTCTCTCTCTCTCTCTCTCTCTCTCTCTCTCTCTTATATATATATAAAGTTTAGTCTGCCCGACATGCATTCGTGCCTAAACCCTCTCTCTCTTTCTCTCCCCCCCCCCCCCCTCCCCGCCCCCAAAATGTATCCGCGTCGCAGTGTGTCTGTGCAAATGTGTCCGTGTTATGCACTTGCGTACACACACACACACACAAGAGCGCTAACTCACACAACAGCTGGGCCCATGCGTCAGTGAGAGCGTCCCAACCCGTGAACATTCGGCACAAATCAATTCATCATTTGAAAACTCCAGCACTAACTGACACCAAATTTACCACCGTTTGTTGGGGTATAATTATTATCTGCCCCGTCTGTTGTTGCTTGAAAATAAAGGTGTTTTCCACGATAATTTTTGCGCGCCTTTTTATTTTCTGTAAATAAAATCAGCGTGTTTTTTGTTGGTGGTGGTGGTTGTGTGTGTGTGTGTGTGTGTGTGTGTGTGTGTGTGTGTGTGTGTGTGTGTGTGTGTGTGTGTGTGTGTAAAACTGAAGGTACACAAAGCCAAGCCATGCGTGCGTGCGTGTGTGGGTGTTGTTGTTGTTGCTTTTTAACCCTTCTGTATGTATAGATCTCACCAGGATTGACTCACTGGGCGTAAAACACCAAGTTACTTAATCTGATCGGGGTGGGGGAGGGGTGGGGGAGGAATCATATCCAGTAACATAGAATACCACTCGGTCATGTGCCTGCAGCAGCAGACTACAGAATGAAGACAGCAAGCGGCTGTACCTCCCTCACATGGTGCACACTTTCCCTCGATCTCCGCTCGCAACACAACAAAATACATATCATATAAACGGAAGAGACTGGCGCTATAAAGAGGTGCGCCTGCTGCTGAGATGATAAGTCTGGGCAAACAGGGGCACCGCTGGCCGGGATCAATGTATCAATACCAGAATCCTTCTGGCGCACGGGTGGGGAGAATGACGGCGCACTAACCGCGAGGTATGCGCACCCACCGCTCGAGGTCAGGCCGATCAGAGCGGTTGGGCAGAGAATCAACACTTCGGTCTGACTTGTACGTGTACCGTGACTTCTCGGCAACAGCCACTGGAAATTGCAATTTCTTCCGTCAGAATTTTTGTTGGACATGTTACTTCAGTCCGACTTGTTCGTGTACCGTGACTTCTCGGCAACAGCCACTGGAAATTGCAATTTCTTCAGTGCAAATCTTTATATATTTTTTAAGCATGTTACTTCTCGGCAACAGCCACTGGAAACAAATATTTCTTCAGTCAGAATTTGTGTTGGACATGTTACTTCAGTCTGGCTTGTACGTGTACCGTGACTTCTCGGCAACAGCCACTGGAAATAGCAATTTCTTCAGTCAGAATTTTTGTTGGACATCTTGTACGTGTACCGTGACTTCTCGGCAACAGCCACAGGAAATAGCAATTTCTTCAGTCAGAATTTTTGTTGGACATATTACTTCATTCAGTCTTTTGACTTGTACGTGTACCGTGACTTCTCGGCAACAGCCGCTGGAAACAGCAATTTCTTTAGTCCGATTTTTAAATTTTTAATATATATGTATATATACATGTTACACACATGTGAACCCAATTCTTCTTCTTCCTTTTTTTATTTTATTTTTTATTTCATTTTTAATGTTACTTCCTAAATTACTCATCTATTTATAGTTGAATTCGTAATACAGACACGAATAGTTACTTCCTAAATTACTCATCTATTTATAGTTGAATTCGTAATACAGACACGTATAATGCCCATAAATCCACCTTACATACTTGTAACGTCTATTTTTCCATTGCTCTGGGGTGACCTAACTGCTCGTTCGATGCTTGGAACTTTGGAAGACGGTATACTTGCCGGAAGTTGGCGGTGTCTCGTCATGTACCACTGAGGCGTTCTTTCCCAACGTTTTGCGTTTTGGACTTTGGGGAATCAGTTTTTGATTTCTGTTATCTCTCATTATTCTGGAGACCCTTCACAACGACAGCGAATGAGGTTGCAGTATAATATATATATTTCTTATAAAAATTTGGGGGGCTTGAGAACTTGCATTGCAATAGTGTTACTGTTAACAAAACGCATCCTCAGGTTCAGACGATCAAAAAAAAATAGAAAAAAAGATTTACCACTTTATAACCTGATCAGTTCTTTGTGAGAAAAAGAAGGGGGAAAAAGGAAAGAAAAAAAGTCGTATCGCACACATTTCAGTTTACTGAGAAACTTTAGACAACTGGCAAAACAGTATATCAGATACGTATCTGGTATACTACTTTGACAGTTGTCTAAAGTTTCGTGATACACACTCGCTTTATTTGGGACACTCGGGTGGATAATCAAGGCCTCTCTCTCTCTCTCTCTCTCTCTCTCTCTCTCTCTCTCTCTCTCTCTCTCTCTTTCCTCGTACTTCACCACCTGAACAGTACTTGTAAAATCCTGCAACTCGGCTTACCCACGTGGTCAGTACGTAACCCCTGTACTGGAGAGGTCCGGACAGCAGTTTTAAACGATGGCTTTGCTAACTTAGCTCACAAACGATGGCTGTTCATTCCACGAGCCTCTGGGTTCACCAGTGGCCTGGGATAATAAGTGTGAGCTTTCCGTGTGATTAGGCTCCAATCGCCCGTGAAACAACACAAATACGCTCTCTGCCTTCCCTTCCAGTCCACCCACAAACACTTGGAGAAGAAGTTAGGGATGTAAATGTGGACAAGTGGGTAGGCAGTTTGTGGGGGAGAAGCCACCATGGTAACCAGATTCCTTAATTGGATTCAGGCCAATCGGAGGAGGGCCGGAGAGAGAGAGAGGGAGAGAGAGACACACACAGAGATGGGGTATCAGCCCTAACTGTTAACCTTGCTGTTGTCATCCACCATTCATTACTGCTAACGGGGTTGCTGTTTTTTTCACGGGCATTAGCAATAACCGACGGCCATTGCTACTACGAAGCCGTGAGGTCTTCTTCTTCTTCTTCTTCGAACACCACGCACGTTTTGGCCTTCATAGAGACCTCTCCAAAAGCCACAACTTTCAGGCTAATCTTTCTGACGCTGCTGCCACCTTGACGTCTGGTCAGGGACAATGTCAATGGCGACTGGCACAAAAAGTGCCCTGCGAACCTCGGTGAAAGCTCAGTCCACAAACAAGGGAGTTAATTAGCGCTCGAAAGACGTCATGCAAACACAACAACAAAGACCCAAGTCGCCTATCGCGGTAAATCAGTTGTCATGCGAGTAAATACCAGGTACATAAACTCCACCACAGGTGTATCCTCAGTGGAAGCAACTGTGCACAAGCGAAAAATCTCACTGATATGTGGTGGTCTCCATAAAAGGACAAACAGAAAATCTATTTCGCTGAGTCTCTCTCAACACGTGTCAGTTATCACCATTAAAAACATCCCAGGGTCCCGCGCAAAAACAATCTGGTTCGACTGCTGAGAGAGAGAAAAAGAAAGAAAAAAGATCACTGTCCAGGTTTTTTGCTATGGGCTGTCTACAGCTTAAGCCGGACAAAAAGAATATTGATCACGGCACACTCTAGTCAAAATCATTAAACGCGCGCGCACGCGAGCACACACACACACACACACACACACACACACACACACACACACACACACACTCCCCTTCTCCACCCCACCATTCACCGTCCTTAACAGGTATTATTTTTAGTCTGATACAGACACTTACTTGTTATTCCGTACTTGTTGCAGCAAGCAGGTGCGCTAACTTGAAGGGCTAATGAAATATTTCTTGGGTATGTATTGTTCTTTAATTTCTGCGTATTTCGGACAGACGAGATGTACATGTACACACGTAGAATTCACCTTAGTAGATTCTGACATGTGCAAACCTCCACTGAAATGGGCCCAAGGCCTAATCAATAAAACATTCAGCGTTCAGCGTTCAACTTATTATTCCTGTTCCGCTGCTTTCTTTCAGCCACAAAGGGTGCCTTTAACTAAGTTTTCCGACGGGCTGCTCTCAAACTGAAAAGAAGAAAAAGTACTATCAAACTTCCAGCACACACACACACACACACACACACACACACACACACACACACACACACACACACCACACCACACCACACCACTGAACTGAAAACACACACCATCCACCTACTTGAATAGCCGCGAACAACAACCCCAAAAAAATCTGCTCACAGTCGTCCAAATCAATAATCACCCAATATTGCAGCGGACGAAAAGAAGATACGTACAGCTAACAGCCTCAGGCTGAGCAGAGAGGAAAGAGAGCGTTTTCTTCTCCACCACCTCAGTGTGGCCTAGATGTTCCTTCCAAAAGTACGTCTTGTTCAGCGCAGTTGCGTGATAATGACGGAGTTCTAAGTGGCCGGGCTGGCAAAATTACACACTGTTCGATATTCACTGCTGCTATTTTCAGCTTCTTCTTCTTTTTTTTTTTTTTTTTTTTCTTTATTACTGCAAATCTGTTGAAGGGGAGGTAGAGGCGG
>OY757548.1:12812564-12825442 GCA_963584105.1 Alviniconcha strummeri | reverse complement strand
AACACAGTTGTTGCCGCGAAGACTCGGTCATTTCAAATCAAACACAGGGGGTAAGCGTTCGTTTTTTGCTGTTCTCAGATAAATACTGATTAATAAGTACGTAACACGTGGGTAATTAAATGACCCGTCTCTCTCTCTCTCTCCTCTCTCTCTCTCTCTCTCTCTCTCTCTCTCTCTCTCTCTCTCTCTCTCTGTGAAGAATGCTGGAATTATTTGGTGACGCTCAGCGTTCTTCAGTCAGAGAGAGAGTAATGAACTAGGTTACATTTAATTATACACGTGTTTACGTATGTATTTGTGACGCTCAGCATAATTCTGAACAGAATGTGTTGTTACTGTTGTTTTTATTTAGACTAGATCAATACTGATTAACTGCAAGACCACCAAAAACTAAGAGAAGTCTCGCCTCTCTGATTACGTCAGCTTCACGTCACAGTAAGTGTTGCTGAATATGTTAAAGGGGAAGAAGAAAAGAAAGGGAAAAGGGATATATATGTAGCTCTATAATCTTAATGACGTTAAAATGCCGATGGTTGGTTACAACCCCCCCCCCCCCCCCCCCCAATCCCTCTCTCTGATTAAAATTGTGTGTGTTAAAGGAGGGATCTCAGATATCTGTCTCAGATTATGTAGCTCCATAATCTTGATGACATAAGATGATGATGGTATACACACACACACACACACACACACACACACACACCGAACGTGTCCCGTGTCATTCACTCCTGCGGCAGCTGATCTGTGTCGGAGAAAGTTTCTTTCACTCACATGATTCAGATCCAGCAGGTTGTATTACTGATACCCCCCCCCCCCTCCCCCCATCATTACCACCACCCCACCCATCCCGAGGTGTGGAAAGTCAGAGCCCTCTTATCGGGGCTGATGTGCATTGCAACTTTGGCTAAACAGACAGGGTGGGGCGGGAAACACAACATTTGTAACCTCCATCCCCTACAGACAGACACACACAGAGCGAGAGACAGAGAGAGAGAGACAGTGAGCAAGAGAGAGAAGAGACAGACAGAGAGATTTAACATTCGGACCGCGTAATATGCATGTATATCGCTTCGAGCTTGTGCTCAAAACTTACATAATAAAGATCAAATATTTGTGCCAACAAAATAAGTTTTAATACAGATAAATCAACAGATCAACCACCGCTAAATAGACAACCAGTGCTAAACCTCCTGCTGAGGAATGCACTGATCAGGTAAAAGTTCCTTTGGAAAAAGGTCACAAAGTCCACAATGAATGGTTCTCACACGTCTGTGTTAAACAAAGGTGTAATGCATACTGCATGGCACCCTCACTCTCGCAAGATCTCGCGTGAAATTGCTTTTTAATGGCAAGTCAACCGCACCACAATGACAGTAATAAGTAATAGCACGCGATGATGCAGACTGACAGATAATCTACATTTCTGTCATTAATAATAATATCTGATTTCTAAGCAACCACAAACCTGTTAAGTCAAAAGGTGAAGGGGGTGACTAAATAATCGAAAAATCTAAAACAAAGGACCACTGTTAGTGCTACGCTGCAAGCATTCTAATATCAAGATGCTAGCACATAATAATCATCATAATAATAATGTACATTTATCATGCACTCATCAACGCCACGAGCACTCACACGTATATATTTACCTAAATATGATATTCTATACACATGTAGAGCATAGTCCTACCAAAACAATTAAATGGTTAAAGGAAAACACTATTTACTATGCACCATGACAATGCAAAATATGTGCAATTTATTTGGTGTAAACTCCATTTTTCAAAACAACAGTTAAAACCATGATAAATGAATGCCTTCAACACACCCACAATCAGACAAGTACATTTCTTATTTACTAACTTTTTTTTTTTTTTTAAACAAAATAATCAACCTGATCAACTGAGAAAGAAGGTGTTGAAGAAGAAACATATATTAACAATAAATACAATTAGATTAGATCATAACAGTGACACACAGTAAAGACCGATGATGACTGTCTACAAATAACATGGTGTCACCAAAGCCCATCCATTTCCAGTCAGTACTAAACCAACCATTTGCTATGCACCCTCCAAACTGACTGTCAAAGGGGGAAGAAATACTGAGAGCATGCAGACTTGGCTACATACACCAATACAGCACCATATACTTATAATAAGCAAAAACCACATCAAAAGTAAGTAGCTTGGCATTTTAGTTAACACCCCAGTCAACCAGTACGGTTATGTCAGGGTGAGTCACATCAGAAGAGTTCTTATAATATGAAATTATACAGGATTAAATGAGTACATATTACACTTGTAAACTTAACAAACAAGCATCTGGAAGGGAAAGGGCACCACAGAAAATAACAAAAAGGTTAAACCTGATTGAAGTAAGTAACTTGGTGTTTTATGCCCAATCAACTAGTACAGACAGTTATATCAGCGTGAACTAACTGGAGGAGTAGAAGGAATGTCAATTTGCAGAGTGATCACAACATCCATGGGAATTTTAGTTTTTTAAATAATCATGGAACATACTAAAACAGTCTCCTCATTAAAATGCTAATAAAGGTGCGCACACACAAACATACACACACTAATTAAACAAAAGCCACAACAACAACAAACTTTGTTGTATGATTTTAACATCCCATCTAATGATCCAGTTACTGCATTGGGCCACCACAGGGCGAATCACACCATCCAAAACTCTTAGTTAGCTCAGAAGACAAGACACTAACTGACTTAACTTACAAGGAAAAAGCTGCATCACAGTTCTGTACACGTATGTACAACACAGTCAACAGCAGCTGCAATCAAGTCTGAAAGGTCAACAGCAGGGACAGCTCAATGACAGAACGCCCCACTGGCGATCGCAAGGTCGTGGGTTCATTCCTTGGCAGCAGCAGGGAGAGAATTTCTTCTCCTCAATGAACTTTTCGTGCTGACTCTGAGTCTTATTTCAGTACCTGTTCCACCCCTACGTTACCGCGGCAGCTTGCAGAAGATCCCAGTTATTCTGCCAAAAGTGCTAGGGAAAGGTTACAGCTAAAACACACATGCATCCCATGTATGTGGCTTCAAATAAAACTCTAAAACTGGTACATGGCTGTATGGTGTACACAGAACGTGCACTGAAATGGCATCAGCCTTCACCTGGCACCAACCAGCACTGTTCTACACAACTTTGGTGGACACATCACACACAAAATGTGCTGTATAAAGTACAGTCAATCATTTAGCATTGCATGCAACCTGAGCGCAGTAAGTCTGCTTGGAAGCAAAGAATAGCGCTAGTAATATACTATATGTAAAAATTATCAATCAGTTTAATAATATACCACATTACCAGTTAGTAACTCAGTTATAACTTAGTTAGTTCTTGGAATTTTACTTCCAATTAATCGCTAAGGGTCACCTCGGGACCAATCACCACACACGCACGCGCACGCACGCATGCACGCACACACACACACACACACACATATATGATATATATTAGTTACCCCATACCAGGTCAAAACACAGGTCACCAAAAAAAGTGTAAAAAGCCAGCCCCCAGTCACAGTTAGACTACTCACAACACAACCAACAGCAAATACAATCAAACCAAACTTGTCCATAATTATCATGTCTCAATATTTACACTTCACTTACTTTTTTACAACTGGAAAGACACTACTTCCACTTCTACAGTTCAAGGCAGATTCCCAGAGACATAGTGAGTACACAAACTGATCAAATCACAAACATGCCTAATTAATTGTTGTTGTTGTTGTTGTTTAAAAGCGTGGTATCTGTGTAAGAATAAAAGCTACAAACACAAAATACAGCCCCAAAAGTCATCTATGAATAAAGTTGTATACCCTAAATATATTATATATATATATACTGTGTAAAATATTTTGTTGCAAGCTTATGTACATGTATGTAAGCAGTAGACCAAGACAAAATCTTCAAATGGGCAACTAGTTTATGACTAACATCGATATTCTCTCTCTCTCTCTCTCTCTCTCTCTCTCTCTCTCTCTCTCTCTCTCTCTCTCTCTCTCTCTCCCCCTCTCTCTCTCTCACATTCCCGTTTCTAAGGATTCACAATCGATTGATAAGGGCTTATTTGCTCATGGCAGAGTGAAATGCATGAATTAATTAAAAGGCTGCAAACCGCATGAAGGGAGGGCCATAAAGCTATGCAGTGTGAGTGTGTCGACCTGGTTTACTATTGATTATTGTCTGTACTGTAGACACAACTAGTCACAACTTGACAAGCAGTTCTCACTAATAATTCTCCTGCTATGGCTACAGCTGTTTGTCCCTTGGACTAGTAACTTCATATTATGACTATGAGTATTAAGCATGAACCACAGTGCAACATAAATATGGTGGATGTTACCACACACCTACATACAATATACATGCACACACCGAACACACACAGTGACACATACACACACACTACCCCTCTCTTCTCTGTCTGTGCATTAAAAATGGAACCCCCCCCCCCCCCCCATCTCTCTCTCTCTCTCTCTCACAAACACACACACGCACCAAGCATACACAATTGCTCGCTCTCTCTCTCTCCATGCATAATTTGCAGGTATACAAAAACTACAAGTGTATGTGTGTGTGTGTGTGTGTGTGTGTGTGTGTGTGTGTGTGTGTGTGTGTGTGTGTGTGTGTGTGTGTGTGTTTGTGCGCATGCATAGTAAGACAGTTAGCATGGTATAAAAGTTTACAACTATCAGTACTGATGCAATTTTTTGTAACTGAAACATAGCTCAAATGAGTCAAAAAACCTAAACAGAGTCAACTCTTGACTCTTTAGACTTTACTCTTCAATTTTGTTCTCACAACAAAACTTCCAAATAATGCTGAGTAAGATTCACATCAGAAAAAAAATAAAAAATGATTCACACTGGATGTAAATGAAGATATAATATGATAATGATAAATGTATAAATATATATTTTAGTACTTTTGTCACTCTACTAGTACTACTGTGTACTAGTTTTGACAAATAAACAGTAATAAACCTCTTGAATCTAGACAGTGATACTGACACAGGTAGTCCACGATTTGACAAATAAACCTCTTGAATCTAGACAGTGATACTGATACAGGTAGTCCACGATTTGACAAATAAACCTCTTGAATCTAGACAGTGATACTGATACAGGTAGTCCAAGATTTGACAAATAAACCTCTTGAATCTAGACAGTGATACTGATACAGGTAGTCCAAGATTTGACAAATAAACCTCCTGACTCTAGACAGTGATACTGACACAGGTAGTCCAAGATTTGACAAATTAACCTCTTGACTCTAGACAGTGATACTGACACAGGTAGCCCAAGATCTGACAAATAAACCTTGAATCTAGACAGTGATACTGATAGTGATACAGGTAGTCCAAAACCACATGAGGAAATAACAGGCTGAAAACAACAGAAAAAGAATACAACCTGTGCAACTGCAACTCTGCAAGTAAAACACTTAGCCCCTGCATCTGTCACTTATTTCCCTATTGCTGTCACCCAGTAAACCATGAAGGCCAACATTCAGAGCATAACAAAATTCATCAAACCACACCTAAAATTTGGATTCACTGTTCATGGCTCACATCACTCCCGACACCATGTCTGCACAGAGAGAGAGAGAGAGAGAGAGAGAGAGAGAGAGAGAGAGAGAGAGAGAGAGAGAGAGAGAGAGAGAGAGAGAGAGACACACACACACACACACACACACACACACACACACACACACACACACACACACACAGAGCCAGAGTGAGACAGCGAGAGATACAGAGAGAGGGTTAGTTAGTTCCTGGAACTTAATTTAACTTCCTAGTCCCAGGGTCACCTCAGCCTCAGGACCAATCACAATTTCAAAAAATTTCACCAGTTCAAAACATGTAGTCAAATCAAGCACTACAAGCTGGCTCCCAGTTCTGGACACAATTTGTCCACATATAACTGACATGGTTGACTGGGCACTGAAAATCAATTCTCTCTCCTTCTATTTAGCTGAACACAACACAGGCAACAGCAAACAAGTGCCAGAAAAATTAAGCTGCCTGAATAAGTAAGGCAGAAAGGAAATAGCCTACTAATAGACACAGTACACAAAGCTTTATTCTGACCTAAAAACCCCAAAAAAAGGGGGACCTTTCACAGTTCTGGGTTCTCAGCAGAGGGGAACTGGCCATTTCTGCATCAACACTAAAACACCATTTGCAAATAGGAACACTGCAATGGTGATGCTACATATTTTCACTGATAACAAACATACCTGGCAATACTGCAACCTCAAAAACCATGATATATTAATTATACATAATGCATCACATTCCCACCCCTTTTTTCTAAATATTTATTTGCTCTTTCAGAGGATCCTCTCACCTATATATCCTTTCCCAAACAAAAATTTGTCCATATTTTCGGGCAAGTTTTTTCCTTGCATTAGAACTGACATGGCTACTAATACTATTGTCTTGCTAATGAAGGTTCTCCTGTGGGCCTGTGGAATAAAATAGGCTGCCTTGCTTGTTCACTATAAGAAGACTTCTTTAATACAGTTGTCTCCAGAGAGGCAGTGGCAGGGACCAAGATCCCAGGAGGTGGGGGAAGGGGAACTATACCTTGCATTACACTGTCTCTACCAGCATGATTCCTGCATTAAGATAGGCACTGATGAGAGAGCCGTTTCAAGGTTTGTTTCATTAACTATACCCCGTGCAACACTGTCACTACCAACATGATTCCTGCATTAAGATGGGCATTGAAGAGAGCCCTTTTAAGGTCTGTTTCATTAAATACTGCGAAGAGCAAAGTCACCTGCGGTAACAATGAGACCCATTTCAAGGTTTGTTTCATTAAATACTGCAAAGGGCAAAGCCGCCTGCATTAATACAGGCAACAATGACATCCATTTCAAGGTTTGTTTCATTAAATATTGTGAAGGGCAATGTCACAAGGCAGTGTCCATAAACCACAACTTTTGAACAGAAAGGACAGCCAAAAGCAGGGAACTGAACCCATATTATTCAGTCCACCTACCAACCTAATGCGTAACCACTAGGCCAAACCTGCTCACATCTACAGATTACCCTGCTCACCATCCCATGCAGCTGATGCATGTTGCTCTGATTAGTTTTAAAAACTTGACCCATGTGTCTCAGGACTCTCTTCTAACAAACCTTAGCTAAATAACTTATTAACTAAGCACTGGTAGTGGTAAACTGTGTGTTAAAAAGTATTTGCTTTATACAGTACAGAACTTATAGATTAAGCATTGGTAAACTGTGTGTTGAAAGTATCTGATTTATACTAAATTATAGTAATTATACAGTACACAACTTGTAATTAAGCACTGCTAAACTGTGTTGAAAGTGTACACCACTTTACACAGAAATAGAATACAAGTTATTTTTAACTATGATCTTCCAACTTATTTTTATTTTAACTATGATTATCATACTTTACAGTTGCAGCCACTGGACATGGCATAATAACACTCTGGACATAGCATAATAACCCTAACAGTACTGAACATGGAGTGCTAATACTGAACATGGAGTGCTAATACTGAACACGGAGTGCCAATACTGAACACAGAGTGCTAATACTGAACACGGAGTGCCAATACTGAACACGGAGTGCCAATACTGAACACGGAGTGCTAATACTGAACATGGAGTGCTTATACTGAACATGGAGTGCTAATACTGAACATGGAGTGCTTATACTGAACATGGGAGTGCTAATACTGAACATGGAGTGCTAATACTGAACATGGATGTAACAATAACCTGAAATGGCTGGATCTGTTCGACCCAGGTGGTTGTTAGTTAGCTGGCTTAGCCCACTTCTGATTCTATTTGGTTGACAAGAGGCGCTGTGCTGCTGTTGCCAAACCTGCCTTCCCCATTGTAACTGCAGGAGCTAGCTAGCTACGTGATGCCCTGAGCCGCCGCTGATTCACTGTTTTCGCCAATCCATACAAATGAATCATAACAGGCTAACTGGCAGCGGGACTGAGCTACCCTAACAAAACTAGGACACATGTCGGCGTACACTGGCTCACCTTCTCTTTCTCTCTCCCTCTCGCGCGACCCCCCTACTCTTTCACTCCCTCGCTAAAAGTGCTCGTCTCCGACTCCGGCCCGGCAAAAATCCAGCGGCACAGGCCGCAATGTTAATCCCGTGATGTTAGTCACTCGTTAATCCGCCACAGTCACCTTTGCTGGTCACGGTGGTAGTAGAGCGTGTGCGAAGCCTGGGTACTCTCTCTCAATTCCAGCACCGACGCAACCATCACAAAATCAGTGGAAATTACACATCTACACAATGTACACTTTTTAACACAATCCCACACACAATTTTTAACTTAAAATTTAAATTTTAAAAAGGATGTCACGTTCCAACTTGTGTTTCTCGTCTCATCACAAAGGCACGACAGTTTCACTTTTTGGGAGGCGCTGAGGCTGTCCAGCCCCTGGATAAACGATGTAAACTGACAGCTCAAAAGAATCAACAAGGTGGGTCTGGAACCGACGGCGTGTAACAACACACGAGGCTCAGCTGTGCTGGCAGCGATGGGCAGGTAATCCGGTCCAAGGGAGACAAATCGCACTCATTGCTTGTGTGTTTCGCTCCCCCAAAGCACAGTTTACACACGGCCGAGAGCCAAGCTGCCATTTCCAGTATCAGTGCACCTCAACCGGGGGCTCTCCTCCCCCCCTTCCCCTAGTCTTGAATGATTGCATGCAAAAATCAACATGGCGGCGCGGGCCAGAAGGAGCGCGATTCTTGTACACAGAAGGGAGTGAGGGAGGAAAGGAGGGAAGCACTGACAAGGCAATAACCCGGGGTTGGGCCACAGACGCACACAACGAAACGATACGGGGGCCCCGCGCTCGGCTCTTCTTCTTCTTCATTCCCCCCCTCTCACCCTCGTCTTTACACCCTCGGCTGCACTCCGCAACTTCCTCGCTCACACTGACTACACCTTGTAGTTTGTACACTACACGGCCATGGCCCCTCGCTAAACTCTCAACCACGGCTGCGCTTTATTCATAGGCACCCCGTTGTATTGTCGGATTTCTCGCCCTGTGAATGGCCCAAGCCCATTATGAAAAGCCGAGGGAAGACAAACACGCTACATGACTCCCTTAGTGCGGGGAACAGTTCATATCGGGCTCACGGTGTGTATGAAAAACAACTCGGGACTCCCCTTGGTACTCCCCCCTTCTCTCTCTCTCTCTCTCTCTACTCCCCCTCTCCCCTCCCTCCTCCTCCCTTCTCCCGGCAGAAAAGGAGTATTTGTAGGTGTTCCTCAAAGCGTGAAGCTCGGCTTTAGGCAAGCGCCACAGAGAGAGACACACACAGTTTCGGTCCACTCTGGGCCCTCTCTCAATATTGACAAGCAGGCACCTTGCTACAACCAACTTCACGACCTTCGACACGAACGTGCCGCGCCACGTCTGGGCCGCCTCTACAGCGTGAAGAGCCGTGGAAATTGTGAAACAAACACTATTTCTGCTTGTCAAGGCGGGGACTGCTGCTGACAGTGATACAGTAGAAACGAAAAAGCTATACTTTTCAACTAACAGTCAACAATGGTGTGTGTGTGTGGGGGGGGGGGGGGGGGGGGGGATAAAGAGGTAGATGTTTTTTAGTTAACACCCAATTATGTGTGCCATATCATGGCGAGGGACTAAAGAAGACAAAAGCAACTGAAAATATATAAGCTATGTAATTCAAATTGGCTGCTCAAACCATACAAGATGCCCTTAGTTTAAAAAAAAAATATATATATATATAAAATGCATAACTGCTAGTTCCTGGCAAATGAGATAAAAACTACGTGACCACTGAGAGTTGCCTTTCCGTGATTCCTCCGGTGAGGCCCCATGGGTGCAACAAATATGGAGTGCAGACATTTCACCACCAGACCACAACATCTATAACTTTACATTCAGCACTGAAAAAATAATAAACTTGGGCAAGTTACCACCAGTTGCCCTGCAGCCTCTGTCATATGTGTGTGTGTGTGTGTGTGTGTGTGTGTGTGTGTGTGTGTGTGTGTGTGTGTGTGTGTGTGTGAGTGTGTGTGCATTTGTGTGAGTGTATGTGCATGCATGTGTACACACTGTGTGTGTGTGTGTGTGTGTGTGTGTGTGTGTGTGTGTGTGTGTGTGTGTGTGTGTGTGTGTGTGTGTGCGTGCATGCATGTGTGTGCACACCCAATTCACTGCAAAGAATATCACACAGCACAGACTTGCTCGTCACTGGTGAATTGTCTGGGGTTTCCATCTGTCAGAATGACTCAGATGGTGAAGCTGTCTGGTGGTGTATAATTATCGTCCTACACCCAAACATACAAATATGTTTGAAGTCATAGGGCAAGCCATAACATCTATAGATTTACATTCTACATGAACTGCCAGCAATTCTCCCATTTAATTCATGTCTCTCTGGGCATTCAATTCCTTTTCTTCTTCTTCTTCAAAACTTCTTCACACACTATGGAGCAGACTTTACCTGTTAACTTTCCTGGTTGATTGGGCCTAAAAAAAAAACAAATTACTTCCAACCCCCATGTCAATGTCTTTTGGGAGAATCAAGGCTTCTTAGTTTGTAATTCTATTGTTGCTGTTGATTTGTTTGCTTGCTTGCTTTGTTGTTGTTGTTGTTGTATTGTTGTTGCTGCTTTGTATGTGTGTGTGTTGTTGTTTTCTTGTATGTATGTTTTTGTTTTTTATGTGGGGGGTGGGGTGATTGTTGGAGGTGTGCATCAGCATGTACATGTTTACACAGGTACAAGCTCTTGTGCATGTGCGTGTTAGTTAGCCTTTCCTGTACAGAAACTCCTCTTTTCTTCTTCTTCTACTGACACTAACAGTCTGTTCATCAACTGCTTACGCTATTATGAGTAAGTAAGTGACAGGTCATTAACTTACACGCCCGTCAGTCAGCCATTTCATTCTTCCTTTAAAGTACTTTTATATCCTACTTCACCAAAACATCGAAGACGGTAAAAACGGACTGTGTACACAGAAATAGGCAACGATGAGTTTCAGGTCAAGTGCCGGACACAACCATTAGCAGTTTTCTTCAAATTCCTTTGTTGAACCAAGCTCAAGCCGGACGGGTTTAGCGTGTCTTTCCTTTGTACCACGGAGAACGGCAGTCGTCACAAGGCAGGGTAGGAAGCCGAGTCTGTCAAGCCGCCTAGAACCTGATACTGTGATAGGTACACGCTTTGTTATGACTAAAGGGTGGCGCATAGCCGTCCCACTCCGCTTGTGTGTGTTGCACCCCTCCCTCCCTCCCTCCCTACCCCCCCGAAACCCCCGCGCCCCCTGATATTTATGAGGCATGTTAGCCACTGAGCGTTGCCTTTTCCGCAGGTGCTAAAGACAAGCACAAACTGCCCTGCCCTTGCAGGGTTTGTCCGTGCAATTAGGTGACAACAGGCAGTAACACACGCATGACACGGTCGACCTGAACTGAACTGAACAGATTTAAACCATCCAGCCCGTCTCCCCAGCCGGGGATTTCGGTTTCACTGTCGCTTCCATTCACCCAGCAGTGAAATAAAACCGAAACCCCATAGTCTACTAACCACGAAAGGCAATCTAGGCGAAACGGAGACGTAAACGAGGAGACAAAAGCCAAAAGGTGGTCGCGTACAACGTAAACTTGCTGACGTCAATACGACCTGACGAAGAGGGGTGGGGGAAGGGCGCGCGTGCGCTTGTGTGTGTCGGGGGAGGGGGTGGGGGGGTGTCGGGGGAGGGGAGACTGCGCCGCATTCCTAGTTAGAGCTTTGTACAAGATCACCAACGATCTTTATAATTCAGAGCTCAAGAGCTGTGTGAAAGTCGAAGTGGCCGTGGGACTAATGGCCTACGGTTTCTGTGGACGTAAAGCAATACTTCAACCAACCAAGTTTATAAGTTGTTTTTTGTTTTGTTTTTTATCTGCAGAGCATTTCGGGTGGCAAACTGCTGCGCCTACGTCAACACCCACCAAAAGCACCATGCTCCTCGGAAGACACACCAGCGTTATAACGGTGCTGACCTGTCCCTCAACAAAACTGGCAATCCTGTTGCGAGCAAACCGTTACTGTCCGCGAGTTTCTGATCGACAAGCGAGCGTTGGGATCACGGCGGGGATGGTCAGCACTATAGCGGGGCTGCCGTGCTGCTGTGGGGTATCAAAGCGGCAGTTGGGAGCACCGCGCAGGGGTCAGAAGGGAAGGGGGGGGGGGGTGGCAGTCAAGGTCGTGGCCTTCAGATTCCCAGTGCAGAGATGACAGAGAGCGAGAGCGAGAGGGCTCAGGTCCACCACACACACTGGACATGACCATCGACACACACACACACACGGAGTGGAAAGCAACTTCAAACCTCACTCAACCTTGACTGCCTGAGGTGGCACACTGGTGGAACACTCAGGGGCTACTTGCCAGATCTATATCCCTTCTTCAAGTGTTTCGTTTCAATGTTACTTTACGCCCACAGGAACCATACGGCTTATTAGGGACGGGGGACCCCAGGACGACCCCCTCGACTTTCTTCACACAGCTCATGAGCTCTGACAATGTTCCGTTTTCATGTTGCATTACGTCCACAGGAACTATATGGCATATTATTAGGGACGCGGGAGCCCGGGACGGCCACCTCGACTTTCACACAGTTCCTGAGCTCTCTCCAAGCGACAGAGCAGGACTTCCTTCAGGTGATGCATAATGTCGGCTGACAATTTGGGACAAGCTGAGACCAATGCGTGAGCATGGTTCAATATAGCTTTACGTCCACGGAAAACAGAAGGCTCGTTAGGACGGACAGCCCAAGACGTCCACCTCGACTCACACAGCTCCTGA